>CM017192.1:4039184-4639184 GCA_004837865.1 Musa balbisiana | reverse complement strand
TAAGCCCACTTACGACATGGACCATCTCACTTATACTGTTGTCGAGGAGGTTGTTTCTAATATGGCATATTTTGGTAATACACACCTTAGCAGAGGTCCACAGTCATAACAGCATCAACGTGGAGCGTGAAAGCCGATGTGGCGGACCACATTGGCATAACGCATCAGACTCAGTCGACTCAGTCATCCTCCCGCACGGTATAGGATTGTACATTGTATGTCATCGGGTACAAAGCCGTCGGGGAAACTTAGGACAACATCGTCGGGTACACACCTGCCCCGAAAAACCTAGGACGACGCTGTTGGGTACGAAGCCGCCCCGAAAGATTCAGGATGGCATCTCTCGGCACCGTCCCATATAAATCAGTTGGCATCCATATAGAAGATATGAGCCGGTCACCTAAGGGGTTGGCGGCCATTAACGAGTTAGGTACGATTAGCCCCCATGCATAGGTATAAAAGGCCAACACCTAATCGGTGCCAGGAGACATTTTTTTGGACACACTCAATTCTCTCTCTCTCTCTCTCTCTCTCTCTCTCTCTCTCTCTCTCTCTCTCTCTCTCTCTCTCTCTCCACTAAAAGCTAACTTAAGCTTTAAAGAGGTCGAGTCGGGAAATCTCCTCCCGACCTTGACCTGTGTGCAGGAGCCCAGCGATAGAAAAGCAGGCCACTCGCCAAGTGAAAAGATCACGCTCAGGAGACAAACTCGACTCAACCCAACGCTTGCCCTCATCGCTCAAGCATCTACGTGGGCGACCCTACGCATGAGGACTAGACTAAGCCGCACTGACTCCTCGACTACGACATAAAGGTTCACCAACAATTCCTTTATTCAATTTCTCTAATCGAATATGCAACCCAGATCTCTCATTCAATTTTTCTACTCGAATGTGTTCCCGATCATCTAAGTTAAGAAAGACAATGATATCGTCATAACTTGCATGTATTTGCTACTATATTCATTTATTATTATATTTTTGCTCTAAACTTTCTTCTCAGACATTAAGATTGCTCCTCGATGAAGGCAAAATTATGCATCTCGTAGAAACTCGACGAGTCAATTTTATTTTGTACTCTTTAGAAGCTAATGATTTAATCTTAGTTTCTTTTCATTACTTTATATTCCATTTAGGAGACTTGAGGTGAGGATTGAACTTTTAGTGCGTGCGGTCAAATTTTAAAAACTATAAAGTTATATTAATAGAAGAAAAGAATTCCTATCCTAAGATTATATTTGCTATTAGACAAATTCCAATCGAGAAATCTACTTCAAGATAGTTTTGTGTTCCAAGGAAAACAATCTCTTTGGACTTTGCTCAATAAAAAGGAGGATTTTGAATACTATATGACTAGCTAGCTTGTATTCTCCATCATATAATAATAGTACACGCTTGCATGAAAATTTTTCCCTCGCCCATCACGTCGGTCTAAGGAGATTTCTCTCATCCTACATGAAATTGATGTAAATTATGCAATGAAGAATGATCGAGGAAGAGGGAAAATAGGTGTATATAGATCCGCACATGGAAAGCAACAAAAGAGAGACGGAGAGACAATTGAAAGTCGAGTCTGATAGCAGATAAGATTTTCTCAATTATATGAGAAAATTTTGTTATTTTATTGAGAAAAATTCTCACTCATAACCTATATAAATAGAAAGAATATATCAATAAATTTTAATAAAAAATATATCTTATATCAAAATATATATGGCTCAGTGTTTTGTGGAAGGAACGATCGTTGCATGCGTACGTTTGGCTTGAAAGGGAAGCACAAATGGTTGGGTTTGGTGAGAAGGGGATGATTTCATTTGAGAGAGCCCCAATGCTTGCTGCGAATAACATATGCAGCAAAATCTCTCGACTCTAATGTGTTCGCAAGCTAAATTCACAAGCACGATGATGTTATTATCAATCCAAATAAATATAAGCTTGCTTATGTATTTATTATTATATTATACTCAAGCTTTTTTTCTGGTACATTTGGTACGCATTTATATCAGATAAGGGTAAAATTATTCATCTAATAGATGTTGGGAAAAATATGTTATAGCTGAATAATTCTTTTCCTCTTTGTGTATTAAAATGAGTTCCTCGTTAAAAATCAACTTATTACCAAAATGTAAATATTAATCAGAGCAACATAAACAGTAGAACAATAAATCAATTACAAAGTGAGACCAAATTTTTAATATGAAAAATCTAATGCGAGAAAAACCACAAAACCGTAGTCCACCTCAAACTTTTACTATCACCAATAATGATAATATATTTACAGTAAGTTTTCTCTAGAATAATCAGAGGATCACAATAACATAAAAAATATATATCTTAGCTCAATATTAATATATCATCGTCACTAAAGATGAATTTCATAAAAAGAGAATTTTATGTCTTACAAAGTAGGTATAACAGGAAAGTACTTTAGAGAAGGTAAACTGTATATCAGCACCGTTAGAATTATAAAGCTTGCTACAAAGTTTCTCCACATATAATTTGGGTCAAATAAAGTTTTGACCATATTGTCAAATAGAAAATCTCTTATCTCTCTCCTCTTCCTTTCTCCGTGTCATCATCGCTGCACTCCCAGAACCCTTTTCCGCTACCCCTCAACTGCACCTTTTTTTTTTAATTATTGATTTGGGCTCAAAGATCCAATCGTCCGATCCAAACCCGGGCTGAACCCAACAATAGAAAACTGAAATATTTTGATACCCATGGCTTGTTAGGGGCTCCCATAATAAAGGGCTCGTCCAATAATGTAAGGGATTAGACTCTTACATTTGCTCGTCCAATAATATAAGTTGATTTAATCATCAGTAGGATCGTGTCGTGGGACAAATCCAACATTAGTCTTATTGCATAAAAGACGCTCGCAAGGGTTCAACTTCTCATTTGAAAGTCTCATAACCCTTCTCCTATCAGTCATCTCTCATACTAATATAAAAGGTGAGTTCGGCTCCTGCGTTCATCTAAACTAAGATTTGTAGATGACCAACAATAAGATTAACACTCCTTTAAGTTTGGTTATGATCAAGTTTGTAAGATTCTTTGTATGTAGTATTGTTGTTATCTTGGTACCGTTAATTGGAGAGTTAACATTATCTGATTTAATTCTGAAGGTGCTGATCCATCATGTGGGCCATGCTGGGGTGGGAGTGGTGGCCCAAGCAGGTAGTTAAGGTAGCAGGTGAACTTTCGATATGTTATAGGATCTCAACGATTGATTTGTAATCATCTCATGGAGCGACTAATTTGTTGAATGAGGCTCAGGGTCATTCCGAGGTATGTCTTTGTCTTGTTTGGAAGCGTATAGCATCGCTTCGAGATGTCTCTTAGACGTGCTTGGGTCCTACACAAGCGGTCGACGTGAGGGGGGATATCTCGACCCGACTCCTTTGATGCTTAAGTCAGTAAAATAGGTGGAGGGAGTTTAGTAGAGTACATAAGAGTTTAGGTAGAGCCCACTTTCTTTTTATTTAGCTTGAGGGCTTTGGGTTTTATACCTGAGCGATCGTTGACATTATCCTGCTAGAGGATAATTAAGAATGACATTAGGGGAGGATGATCATGTTGATATGGTTTATCAGGACTCTTTGACTTATCTGGGACAAGTAGAGGATGACCCCTTATGTTGTTCCTCCGGAAAGTAAAGTTGGAAAAGTTATACCATGTCGCTTGGCTTCAATGCATGTGTGCAGGTTTTCCCTTTCAAAATGCCAGTGGGTGAATACAGAGTGAGTTTGGCCATGCTTTTACTTAGGTGGTTTCGTCTACGAGACAAGGTGAGTTAGCAGGGCTATCATTTTAAAGAGGTGTCATTTTGATGCAAAGGTAAGCATTCAAACATCATTCCCCACCATTATCCCAACAACACCCGTTGCTTTCCATGTTTATTATTACCATTTCTACAAACTCGATTAAGATTGATGGAGGCAATGTTTGATTTCAGATTGCTTTAAATATGTCATGATCAATATTACTAATTAATCCACAATAAATAATAATATAGTTTGACCAATTTTACTTGACAACGGCAACCGCTGGCTTCCATTATGGTTGACCACGGATCAGTAAACTCGGTCGCTGTTGACCTCAAGTGGGAGACAATAAATCATGAGATTCCTACGTTTCAGGATAAGCTTAAGACCTAATTCTAGAGGCCTACCCAAATGACAACTTGGTAGTGTCATCATCCAAGTAGTGATGGTACATCTCAACTAGTCCTCCAATCCTAATCTTCTTGATAAGCTCGCCGTGCTTGGACAACCAGCAACACAACAAAAACTTACGTATACAACATGTAGTGGGTCTAATTTATACGACAAGCACATCATATACAAAGCTCAATGGTTAACACAACAGTTGATTAGTCCTTTGTTAAGGTGAAGAACATGAGAGAGAGGGGTTTGAAGTGCTTTATGCAGAGGAAGGGGAGAGGAGCAGCAACAAGGTGGAAGCTGGATTTTTATCTGATTTGGGAGTACAGTTCGTGAGAGTGTGTAATGAGGGTGGGCGGTGGATTGCTGCTACGGCTCTGCATTGTGCTTGACTTGTTCTTGGCGATGGTGGAGTTCTGCTGTCCGCCGAAAGAGGAGGGGATGACACAGACTTAATGCTGTGGGTTGCCACCATCCTTGCGAGAGAGGGAGAATGTGGAAGACTTTTAGCATGTGTCAGAGCAAGAACACGAAGAGGAGATGATGAGGATACAACATCGGGCCGATGTAGCTCGGGTGGCGTAATCAAGACAAAGGAAAAGCTGGCTTCAAGTTTCAGTACTTGTGAAAGAGCACTGTGAGAAATAAATGGAGATGATGATCAAAGTGTTTTGATCATTTGCTTCTCTAGGTAGAAGATGACTCCCTGCATTATCCATTATACAGAGTAATACAATTGGGCAGCCTTCGTGTCTCGTGCAATCATTGTCTGGTGGTTCATCACAAAGGATCTAATGGAATGATCATTTCTGGTATCGGATGGACACAGAGACAACCCTTGTGGACAATCTTGGAGTCAAAGACAAGACACACTCTCTTACCATGATAACGACATTAAATAAAGGGGGGAAGAGACAAAAGTCAGGAACATAAGACACAGAATGTGAGGCAAACGTAACTTTGACTAACACATCTCGAAGCCCACGTGTACGGTCATTGGCTCGCCGATACCAGGAGAGAGGAAGGAGGCACGCCGCACCCCGGACTTGAAGATTCGTGCCAATCGCGAGACGTACGTGGTTGGCATCTTGAAGTCCACGTGTGCGGTCTTGGTTCGTAGGACGAGTCTAGGAAGCGAATTCAAATAAGAATTTTTAGGCGGTGGGGCCCGGCGCACCGACCATTCCCGGGAGTGCCAAAAATATCTGCTTCCTTTTGCCTCTTCGTTTGCTATTAAAAGCGCTGCTGCTGCTGCCCCGCGGAGTCAATCAAGCAAGCACACAACACAGCACAGCACGCTTCTCTTATTTCCTCTCTCCCTCCTCGGAAGCGCCACTGGGACACGTTGTGTTCGTATCGGATCCCACCTTACGATTGGTTGGTGTTCGGGGGCCATGGAAGACACGGAAAACAACAGCGGGAGTCGTGGGAGGAGGCAGAAGGGTATAGTGCGGCTCGTGTTGCCGGATGGTGGCACGCGCCGAAGTGCGCCGCTGGCTGTGGAGGAGGAGGCTTCGACGTCGCTTCCACCTCCCAAGAAGATAAGAAGCCCGGATCGAACTAGCCCGGCTTCCTCGCCGCGGCTTGCCGCCTCCTCCGCGCCGATCTTTCCCTTCTCTTGCGAGGATTCCCTGCCCGTTCTGCGTGCACCTTTCTTGCCTCCTTCGGACGCCGGTCGGTTTCAGCAGCAGATGATTTGTTTCGCACGGAGTGATCCGAATCAGGTTGGAGCTCATCCACATCCTCCATGGCTTATGGCCGAAGGAGTTCCCACGATGAGTCGGCAGCGGCAGCAGCAGAAGCAGAAGTACCATGAGCATCTCCTTAAGTACTGGAGCGAAGGGCTCAACCTTAGCCCCCGCGGCCACCTGACGGGCCCCGGACTCTTCCGGCCCCCTGTGCCGACGAAGCTTTACCGCGGCGTGAGGCAGCGGCACTGGGGTAAGTGGGTGGCGGAGATCCGCCTCCCGAAGAACCGCACCCGCCTCTGGCTCGGCACCTTCGACACCGCCGAGGCCGCGGCCCTCGCGTACGACTGCGAGGCGTTCAAGCTCAGGGGCGAGAACGCGCGGCTTAATTTCCCCAACCTCTTCCTCGGCCAAGGGGCTTCTTTCTCTTCCTCATCCTCTGCTCCTGCCACCCCGGAAGAAGCCAACCAACAGCAGCAGGATGAGCCAAGCGAACCTTCTCAGCTGCAACCCCAAACCGAAACCCCATCTGCTTCTGCTGCGACCACAGTTGGTGGCACGAGCATGGCTACGACGCAGACGACGGAGATGGTCTGGGGAGAGGCCGACGAGGCATGGTTCAGCACCTGGGGTCCGGGGAGCTGCGTATGGGACGACATCGACGAAGCTAATAGCCTACTCTTCCAGTCCCAGCTCACCAGCATTGCCGAATCCAACATTGACTGCTTGGATTCCACAGCATCAACAGCGACAGCTGCACATCAGGGCACTAACGCACCCCCTACTTCTTCAGCTCCTCCGTCTCCTTCCTGGTTTATGTGGAAGGAGTGATCATAGTCTCTCTGCTTGCTTTCCTTCGTTCTGCAACTTCCACATCGCATGCACAGCCCATTCATTTTAGGAACAGTTCAATGGCTGCAGATTTTTACGGAGCAGCCTGTGAGTATAGGAATCTTATCTGCACGCTGGCGATATGACTTGGAGCATATATTCCTCAGCAATCTTTCAGAATTCCTTTTGCTGCACCAATCAAATTCCACGGTGTTCCTGCTTTGACCGCAGTTTTTACACGCCACGCCAACAGCAGGTTGACCTTCTGCTTCCTAACTTTATCTCTGTCCTACACGGTTTTTCGTGGGCTAATTATTTGTAATTTATTATTTTTAAATCATGATCTCTATTATTATACTTATAAAAGTAAAATATTTAATTTTGATTCTCCTCGTAAATATCATAAAATTTATCATTAAACACCTATTGATTTTACCTCACTTCGAATTATCACTAAGCACGTATGATATTTTTATCAATAAAATCGATGACTTACGAAGAAATTGGACTATATATTTTACATAGAGACTTCAATATAACTCTCGAAGATGTAAGGATCGAAATACTAAAAAAACTAATTACAGATATAATAATATCTAAGTAAAATACAAATAAATATAAATTTTAATCGAAGCAAAGATCATAAAACCAATCGATCGATAAAAATGATATCTCTCGGCTAATAAAGATCTTGATACTCGATCATAGATATTGAGTGTCATATCGATACTAATTCAACATCTAATTAGCTTTATTTATTTATATCTAATCATATTCAAGAAAATGCATGATCATCACACTACACTACATTGATGATAACTCTCAATAATTCAGATGACTCTTCACAAACTTGAGTCTCAAATAAGCATTATAATTTTGCTGGTCTAAAGACACTCCCTACTCCTTTCAACACCATACAAACTTCAACATGGGAACACAAATTTGTCTATCTAATCTTTCTAAGTTGGTTTTGGAAGTTCCTTTTTTTTATATTGATGTGTCCTTATAGCTTTAAATACTGTATAGGATTATTTTCTTATATTTAACTTAAGTTAATTTATTTCTCAACCATTTTCTAGTGTAGATCATGTGCTTGTCACAGTCCACATGGCAATCTAATTACAAACTGATAGATCTATACTAGATCATTTTTCTACTTCGATAGAGGCCTCTATTTCATGATAAGTTAATGACTCATCAATTTTATTTATCTTAAATTATTAACTAAAATATTTAAATTAAAGTTGATAATAATATACTCATCAATTCTTATAAGTCAATTTTAATTTTATATATTTAAGATGCTTGTTCCTCTCTGTTTGCATTGATTTAGAGATAGCAGCTGTCTTTTATGATTTCTGGATTTGCCATCTTTAGCATCCATTGCTTGTGAGAGATGCTTCTTAATTCTGGTCAATCACCTTCAAGACCGCCATGGCACGGTAAGAAATGTATTGACAATACCATCCATTCTCAGGTACAATTAGTGGGATGTTGGTAGTGGAAGTAGGAATGTACTCTGTCTCTTAAATGCTGCTGTATGACTGGCTAATCATATTGTGCAAATGATAAGAACATTTAGCCAAGAATAATATAGACTGTAAGAACTCTGATTTGTTCAAATCTTATGGATGATGAGTTGGATTAATTTGTGTTTCTTACTAACTAAAGAATTAATTATCAGTTAGGTAAGAACTCATGTTACCCTTTAGTACAGTGCTTTAGGAAAAAGGTCATATTGACTTTGATTTTGTTATGCTACATCTCTGTGTCTTTCTATATGTTTTAAGGAACTATTTCATCTTCTTTTATTAATATCAAATTCCACTGCTGCAAATTTAGAGTCAGTTTAATTTTAGTCTGTAGCTATTTGATGACCAGAAGGCTGCTATCTTTCGGAGTCAATTGCTATTTGGTTTCAGGGTTTGTGCTCGTGAGGACTTCCATGTCTATGTAGATGCAAAGGCGTCGTGCCTTGTTGGTGCTTATCAATATTTCTACTGTGAGGGTGTGACCATGGCTGTGTCCGTTCCTTCCTTGGTCATGCTCCAGCGAACCCAATGAACCATCCACGGAAGCTTTCACCTTGCCTTGTTGGTGCACTGAAACCCAACAGCGGAGTACCATCCGCAGTCCTAACATGAATTGGTTGCGGTGACTTGGCCTGAGGAGCTCACGACGGCTAATAAGCAGCGCCCTGGATGGAATTGCAACGTAGGCGTGGCGGCACAGAGTAGCTCAACCTGGGGATTGGTGATCGTGACTGCAGGTCGAGGTGGGCAGAGTACGAAGTCTGCTACTGCTGAAGCTCTTGAGTTCACCTCTTACTCCACTACCACTTGCTAGCTCGATGCTGGTTTGATCCGTCACCTCATTTGTATCATTCCCCAGCTTGAAGTAGCTCGATCGATTCGCAACAACAGAGCCAATCAGCTTTGAAGGCAGATGGACACAACGTCCAGTCTACCTTTGCTTATATATACATCCCCATTTACTGTATTGTTTCCGGATACTATTGTTCGTACAAGCTTCAAGTTCTGATACTACTGGTACAGTTTGTCTGATGAGCCACGGATAAAAGACAAGCCCAGATCATCCGAACCCTTCTTTTATGTATATATATATATATATATTACAGGAACAGCAGATACAAACACACAGATGGCTCACAGCCTCAACTGACAAGTGCAAGGAGAAGAAAAAGTAGCAAGCGGACCTCAATAGGTAATATAATCCAGTAGACATGTAACAGCTGAAGATAGCACCATTCGAACAACATAGTTAATGGAACACTTGGGTCGAATATATAAAGTAAAAGGTCGCTACGAAAAACCGGCCATTTCATCATCCCAACCACTCCAATAGTCGGTCGAGGAATGGTCCATACCACCGATGCTCATCGGCAAAGCTGCTGTCACCTGCCCCACTTGCCATGCGCTCGCAGTGGAGCAAGGATTGGTGGTGGCGAGGCACTCCCCGGACACGGATGCTAAAGGGTAGGAGTAGGAGGAGGAGATGGGGAATGGTGTGTTGTTATTGCCATCACTTGAATTCGCAAGAGCAGGTTTAGAGTGAGGATCGGACGAGAACGGGCTAGAAAAGCTATAATCAGACGGTGCCAGCTGCAGCTGCGGCAGCGGTGGGGCCGGTTGTCGAAGCAGAACCTGACGGAGAATCTCAGGGAAGATGTTGCTGCTGTGGTCTCCGCCAAACAGCAAGGGAACCTTCTGCTGCTGCTGTGGCTGCGCCAAAGGAACTGGAGTACTGCTATTAGTGTTCACGTTAACGGCAGCACCGGGGGCAGTGGTAGATGTGGCGTTGATGGCGGCAGGCGTAGCCTTGGACCGCTTGTTCTTGCGACCTCCGCCGACGGGAACGTTGCGGAGAGTTCCCCCTTCGGTCCAGTGCCTTCTACATGCCTTGCAGAAGTGCCGGGGCTGGGTCCGGCTGTAATTGTTGTAGTAGCAGAACTTGGTGCTCGTGGAGTCACACCTCGGGCACTTCAACGGCGGCCAGTGCTGCTTCTGCTGCTGGTTGTTCCTTGCTTGGCTCATGGGTTGCGGGACCTGCAGCAGTCCTCCCTTATCGAGCAGCTCCTGCCACGCCAAACACCTCACGATTCTTATACAGAATCCAAACCATTGATCTCAAGGAAACATATCTATCGAGTATGATATACTACCTGAGACCAGTCCAGGCCGGCGTCAGAGGTAGCCAGTTTAGAGCCGAGGACCATGGCGTGGGAATTAGCGGTTGGGGAGGAGGATGCAGGTGAGGCGGAAGAAGAGGACGAAGATGAGACTGTTGAGCCTGTTAAGCCACGCAGCGCGGCGCTCCGGAAGTAGCAGCTGGGACTTGGCTTCGACTGCTCGAGAGCGGCAGCGGGCGGCGGCGGCAGCTAAGCGTTTCCTCAGGGCGAAGGAATCGGGCATGTCGGCCTGGCGGAAAGAGATGCACAACCCACCCCCAAAACTCTTCCGATCGCCCAACTGCTCCTCAGTTGTTCTTGAGACGAGGCTGGAAGGGACCAAAGCGTAGTGGAAAGGATCGACGATTCATGAGCACCGTCTTCGAGGTATGCTTGGGGTGGCTGTCAATCTTCTTATATAAGAAGAAGACGAAGAACGCATATATTTGGGTGGCGTGTGAGGACACCAGCCTGTGGGACCGCGGTGACATCGACGGATGGCGTTCCTTAGCCCATAAGCCTGAAGTGGAGCCAACGGGAACGGGACTGGGAAATAACGGAACCGGAGAGATGAAGAGACACGTGGACGCCTGCTTCGGGATAAGAACAACAAACACGGGCGCCTCCTGTGCATGAGTTGGACTGCACAGTAATGCCTACTTGTCCCGTTACGAGTCGCGACTTAGGCACCGAACACGAACAAGTCCGAGTCACGATTAGAAGCAGCTTCCGAACCTCTTTGGGAGAAACACGGGAGTTTCACGTCAAAAAACGTGCTACCTAGGCGGATCGAATTGGATTCTGATCCCTCTCCGTAGCCTGATCTGGGTAGCATGGAAGCGATGCATCTGGCACATCATATGCGACAGCATCAGTCTCTCACGATTGTGCATCCTGATAGGTCCGATTCAATCGTCTTTTCAATGAGATTAATCCTCATTAAATAGGTAATTGACTTATTTTGGCCATTTCTGAAGTCGATCGAACCGTAATAATCTTGGAAATAAATAGTTAGGATTTAGACTGACTCGGTGGACCCAATCAGAGATGAGAATTTGTTCGTATGATTGCTTTAATTCTAGACCAAATCGACATGATCAGGAAGCAGAATCACGGCTATGATCCAGGTATCTCCATCCGACACGAATCACCGTCCCTACCTTTCGTTTGCAGCTCTCGTAGGCAACGTGACTATATGGGGAAGGCGGAAGGATGAGGCGGCAGAACATTAGACCGCAGTCTCTGTTCCCGTGGTCGATGGTGGCTGATGGGACCATCAAGAATCGTGTCAAAGGTTTGGCCACCGGAGAGCGACGCTGGGGTCCACGGTGCGCGCGGGACGGGGCGGCCGCCGTTTCTTCGGGCCGCGGGTCGAGGCCGTCGGATCGTGGAGGTTCTCGGCGGCCGACAGCGACCGACGTGGGTCGGTGGCGATAATGGGTTCCGTGGGTCCCGCGACGGGGACGGCGTCAGCCACGGCGAGTCCCGCTCACCCGTTCCGATATCGAGGAGAGGCCGTCATCCCGTTGGTTTAGTACCGAGGGTCCCACACGACCAGGTGGGTCGGGTGCCCCCCTGTCGTCTCCCGTGAAGTTACGTAACCCTGAACCGTGCCTGGGCTCGAACGCCCGTTTCGACCGGGCGCGCGTTCTCAAACCTCGCACGTTTCGTGACTCAGCTGGAGGACTTTAATTACGACCGAACATGTGCATCGTATACACGTGTGAATATTGGCTGCCAGTCTGTTGCGTGTGGAAGTTGATTCGAGTCGGTCCATTAGCCAAAAGATCGTACAAAATCCAAATCTACATGGTCAGATCCAAAATCGAGACTCTCGACATGAGAATCCAACTTGAATTTGTTTTCCATATCAATTTGACTTTGGATTAAGATGTTAGTTAGTTAGTTAGTTAGTTCCGTAAAGACTTTAATAATTTATCATAAAATTTTAATTCGAATTTCGTTATTTATCCTTTACACACACACACACAAAAAAAAAAACTTGACTTCAGATTCGTAATCGATGAATTATATTAAGAGTACCTGTAACGAGATTAGTATATGTTCACGGTGGGAATTAGATGACCGAATAAGTCCAAAGAGGTTCTTGAAACTCAAAAAACCTAATCCTAATCAATGGAAGGACAAAAGGCTGACTGCTGCAACCTCTGCCGAGTATTCTTCCTGTAAACGTACGTGTATATATTTGTCCTGCTTTTGAACCCCGTTTGCATCAGAACACATTCTCCTCGACGATGATTCCAGTATTCAATGTCAAGTCACACAAAATCTCTATCACATGTTAGGTAAGCTTTGAAGTCTCAACTCATGTTTGTGCCACTTCCTTCTTGTGGCCGTCACCTGTCACCATTGGCTGAGTTGCCGCTCCATTGACCAAACCATGGCATCCCCTCCTCTGTGAGCAACCTCATTTGCACTCTGAATGCAGTTAAGTAGCTCAAGTAAGTAATATAATACTTCAACACTAACTCTACTTTGACACTTGTTGACATCTGTTCGAGAATGGAGTGAGTTGCAAGTAATGAATTAGTGGACCGAGAAATCATGTCATGGTCAGTTACCAAGTCCACTTAGTAATCATAGTGACTGCATAATTAATGGTAAGTGTCAGTTAGGTGTACTTAATCATAAGTGATATGGAGTCTGGCATATTTATCTCTTTATAAGCGTCATTTGATATTTCTTTAGGGATGACTCAGTGCACTTAAGTAGTATTGACTACATAATTATTTAGGTTCTACACCAAAATGTTATCCGCTCTGATCTCTATTCCAACCTAAAGTACATTACCCCTGAAACCTTTCCCAGGTGTTGTCGTTTTCTCGTGCACAGGGGCTAGTCACCCCGATAAATATCTTGGGTGATTTTAGTGGAGTGAACGCGGACGGCGACACGATGTGTCCTGTCGTCGTAGCGTCGAACGACGCGGAGTTGAACGAAGAAAGAAGCGAACTCGTGTCATCGCTTTCGGTCATCTCTTAAGTCGCGACTGGAGTTCCTCTCTCCCTGGCTTAATCGGGACAGGAAGCGCGGGCCGCCGTGGAAGAAGGCTTCGTTTCCCCTCCCCTCTCCCCACCCCCAACCCCCCCCGCGTTCCGGTCTTCCTTCTACCAAGACCCGACCAAAACAAGCGGCGATCTCCAGAGTGCCGCGGCGTCGATGGCGACGCGGTACCCCCGGATGCCCCATGTCGGGAGATCCTCCCGGTTCGCGCTGATCCTGCGGCGCTCGTCACGGTGTCGGTGGTCCTATTCATGCTACTCGCTCGCGGAGTCTTCTCTCTCCCCGTGGATTCGAACGGCCCTACCAAGTCCGACCACCTCCTCCGTCGGTCTATCTACGAGGCGTACGTTCTTTGACTCGCCTCCGAAGCTTTTGCTTTGGGTTATTGTTGTTGTGCAGTGGGATCGATAGGATTAGATGAATTTTCTCTCGGATCTTGCGGTTTCTTCGGCATTGATGGTGTTTTCTGGTTTTGCAGGAAGGACGGGATGGGTGGGAAAAAGGCGATCAGTGGGCGGAGGTGCTCTCGTGGGAACCCAGTGCGTTCAAATATCACAATTTGCTGGTGGGTGTCATTCATCCCCTTCTTTCCTTCATGAATGATGGTTTCTTGGCTCCTCTGTTAGATTTGCTAGAACGCATATTAAGATTTTATCGAAAGATTTAATCTATCAATTATTGTTTCTCTAATTCAAGAAGCAATGCGGTTTGCAATGGGGGGCAAAATGTAGATGGCGTAATTGATTATTTTCAACTTTTTTTTCTTCCTGAAAGATCGGCTTTCTCTTATCTGTGTGACAAATGAGACAAAAATTGCCGCCATTGAATGCTTATGTGGTGAGATATTATCCTAATTTAGGTATATCATTGCACAAACAACGAGTCATGCTCTCTGGCCATGCCTTATCTTTAAAGTGGCTTATTTAAGATTGTGAAACTTTTCTGGTCTGATGAAGAACTGCTGAGGAATTAGTTAGCTGAACGGGCCTTTGTGATCTATTGGCCAGTTGGCAGCTTTCTTACAAAACGAAACTCCCTTAATGTCATGGTCGACTAGTTGTGTGCGTCGGTCTTGATCAATCTTCTTCCAAGGTTCCGAAAAATTAGATTTATCAACCCCAGGAATTAAAATAAAATTTGGCTCAATCATCATCCATTTCTCTATCTTTATGGGACTCAAAACCCACATTTCTTTTCAGCTGAAATCCTAGTTTTGTTTTATAAGTATTCATGGGAAGTTTGTAAGATGAATTATCTCAGATCAACCTTCTACATGGGTCCTTGTAATCAGTAACATGCTTTGACTCATCATCCTGTAGCGTTTGCCTCCAACAAGCTCATGTTTCTTATATGTCATTGACTTGAGCTCTGAACTCTTGATTCCACCATCTAATGTCCAGCCGGTTGGCTTTTTGTTGAGAAAAGCTGAGTCCTGCTGGAGATTCACGTGCATGTCCCAATAGGGAGTTTCTCGACATTGGTTTTTGAATCAATTTGTCTTCCAATCTTTTTCATCCATAGAACCCTCTCCAGACTGTATCTTTGCATCAGGTTCAGCATCATATTTACCTTATAAGGTACATTCCGCATCCTTTCTTATCTTTGTGACATGTTTCTTGCAAATTTTGCTTGATTTACAGAATTAAACTGTCTAGCGTTTGTTATCAATAACTGGTTTTTGCGCATCATCACAAGAGCATACTCTTGTGATGATGCGCAAAAACCAGATTTGACTGATTTTAATTTGAGGTTTTTTTTTTTATCCTGTTAACGTTGCTATGGTGACCTCATATTGTTGGTGTTATGACTTCCTATCATAGATGAATCTTTTGCTTGAATGATATGTTCAAATATTTCTTCCTTTTCAGCAATGCATATTCCAGGTCATCAGGGTTTGACACTTGACTTCTGTTCCTGTTTCTAAAATACTTGCAAATGTTTTATGTGACATGCAAGGCCACAAAGTGGTTATGTTCATGAGCTTTTTTTTTATTTTCTTTGACAAACTTAATGCCCACCTATGATTTGATTTCACAACAATTGTCTTTGTGGATGCCCAAGTGTTGTTTTCGTACACAAGTTCAGGGCAATCTGCTAGTGGGATATCTGGTTCTTATATCTTTCTCTTGATGCTTGAACTTGTTCTCATATGAAGCCGTAAGGATATTAGAAAACAAGAAATGTGTTATATTTATTGATCTCACAACTTTTACCTTGAAATTTAAAGAATCAGAACTTTGCAGGATGTGCAAATTATCTGCAAACTAATCTTAAATAAAAGCTCGAGTTGACACACAATCAATAAAATAACTTCACACTGTTATGCAAAACATATATAGATAATATTCTGTTGGTTAATTTCAGAATTTTCCTACCATCTTTTGTTGTATTTTCTGGAGGTATCAACATTTCTCTACTTGAACCTAGAAGCTTATTCTTCATTGATTAGGCTCCTCTATGCTTATATGCTCTTCTATATTGGAGAAAGCCTTTTCTTGCACAAAGTCCTACTTAACGATGCGCCAAAAGCCATCCCTGCTTTTCAAAATTCAACAATGAACATCGTTAGTTTTATAAATTTTAATAAAATGTGTCATGAAAAATTAATAGTCCCAAGTTAACATAATTAATTTTAAATTAATTAATTTTAACATCATTAAATTTATTAATTTATATGAACATCATTAATTAATCATCATTAACTTATACAAATTTATCATTAATTTTATTTTCAAGAATTGCAAATCATGGTGCTGGTTTTTACCTAGTTAACTATGCATGTTATGTCTCTAGCAAGATTAGTAATAAATTGCTTTTGGAAGTGATGGGAGTTGGTTTTTTGTTGATATTAGTCCAAGAAAGAATGTGAATACCGATGGCAAAGCCTCACATGAACAAGCCAACAGTTGTTGACAGTACTACTGGTCAGAGGAAAGACAGCAGGTTTGCATAAGACAAGCTCTCATTCTATCATACGTCATCTCCTGGTCAAACATCTGCAATCATATAATTTCCAAGGGTGTGGACAGGTTCAGGCATGTTTCTTAGAAGAGGACAAGATAAATCATCCGACCAATTGAAAAAATGATTGCAGGTTACACCTTCATACCTGCAGGTATGTATTCGGTATATATTACAAACTGAAGAACCTTCATTAATGTCTACTATAAAGTTAATTTAGATTCTTGATTTACTGGTCTCTTCTAAGTATCTTTAAGCAAAAAAGATTCTATAGTTTTTACAAAGTATATTTTGGAGCATGTGTTATCCCTTGCAAATAATGAAATTTGGCTACCTGTTAATTAAATTGCTAAATATGAAAAGGCTCATTATTCTCAACATATAAGTATTCACCTCGAAGTGAGTAAAATCAGCTAGTTCATGTCATCTATGACTGACGTATTTTGTTCATGTGGTCTACCTTTTGCATGATTAAAATGTTTTCCCCAAAAGTTTGTCCTAACCAAGGATTAAAATCTCAGTATGGCACTGATACCAGTTGCATTCCAGATCGGTATGGCGCCAGTACATACAATGTATTGAGTTTTTGTATGGATATGGATCACTAATTGATAGGGAGAGAGAGAGAGAGAGAGAGAGAGAGAGAGAGGAGAGAGAGAGAGAGGAGAGAGAGAGAGGAGAGAGAGAGAGAGAGAGGAGAGAGAGAGAGGAGAGAGAGAGAGAGAGAGAGAGAGAGGAGAGAGAGAGAGAGAGGAGAGAGAGAGAGGAGAGAGAGAGAGGAGAGAGAGAGAGAGAGAGAGAGGAGAGAGAGAGAGAGAGAGAGGAGAGAGAGAGAGAGAGAGAGGAGAGAGAGAGAGAGAGGAGAGAGAGAGAGGAGAGAGAGAGAGAGGAGAGAGAGAGAGAGAGAGAGAGGAGAGAGAGAGAGAGAGAGGAGAGAGAGAGAGAGAGGAGAGAGAGAGAGAGAGGAGAGAGAGAGAGAGGAGAGAGAGAGAGAGAGAGGAGAGAGAGAGAGGAGAGAGAGAGAGAGAGAGAGAGAGGAGAGAGAGAGAGAGAGAGAGAGAGAGAGAGGAGAGAGAGAGAGGAGAGAGAGAGAGGAGAGAGAGAGAGAGAGAGAGAGGAGAGAGAGAGAGAGGAGAGAGAGAGAGGAGAGAGAGAGAGAGGAGAGAGAGAGAGAGAGGAGAGAGAGAGAGAGAGAGAGAGGAGAGAGAGAGAGAGAGAGAGAGAGGAGAGAGAGAGAGAGAGAGAGAGAGAGGAGAGAGAGAGAGAGAGGAGAGAGAGAGAGGAGAGAGAGAGAGAGAGAGAGAGAGAGGAGAGAGAGAGAGAGGAGAGAGAGAGAGAGAGAGAGAGAGGAGAGAGAGAGAGGAGAGAGAGAGAGGAGAGAGAGAGAGGAGAGAGAGAGAGAGGAGAGAGAGAGAGGAGAGAGAGAGAGAGAGAGAGAGAGAGAGAGAGGAGAGAGAGAGAGAGAGGAGAGAGAGAGAGAGGAGAGAGAGAGAGAGAGAGAGAGGAGAGAGAGAGAGAGGAGAGAGAGAGAGAGGAGAGAGAGAGAGAGAGAGAGGAGAGAGAGAGAGAGAGAGAGAGGAGAGAGAGAGAGAGAGAGAGGAGAGAGAGAGAGAGAGAGAGGAGAGAGAGAGAGAGAGGAGAGAGAGAGAGAGAGAGAGAGGATCTGATGCCATTCTAGATCATCTAGTTTGCATGGTGTGTTGCATAGTATTTGACCAGCTAAATCAAATCTATATTTTAATTGTTTTTGTTGTTTACAGCTAGGTTTCAATTACCGACTATATTTTGAAATTTTCATAACGTTATCAAACCTGTTGCAGGTGGATGTCCTGTTATTAGAGGAAATAAGTGGTCTTCTATAAAATGGATGAGCATTCATGAGTCCAGAGCTTAATTATAAAACTAAAGAAGGTACTTTGCTGCTTCAACCTACTAAGACCTTGAGAAATTTTAGAGGAGCTTCCTGAAAGTTATGAGAAATATAACCTTCTTTCGCTGTGTCAGAAAGAAAGGATGAGCTTTTTGCAAGTGCCACATAGTTCATACAATGTTAAATGTCCCTCATTTTTAGTGCTTCATCCCCAGCTTCATCCCCAACATAAGACTTCTAAAAATGTTCCCTATTTTTCTATCCTTTTTTATGTTACAAGTTGAAAGGATTTCAATTTTCCATTTCTTAACATCCAGTTCCTTCACGTTTGTCTTCCGCAGGGGTGGGGGTTTCATGTGGCTGCTGCATGAGAAAAACTTTACATCAGTTCCTCCTCATGGATGCCTTTTTGAGTTCTGTATACTCTCCTTAGATCACACAGAGTCTTAGTTAAGGTGTGTTCTCATCGAGAATAGGAATGGTTTATATAGCTGAAGTGGTATTTATACTTTTGCAGTCAGTTATACTCCTCGAGATGCCATTCTGAAGTTGTTCTTTGTGTTGTACTGAATTGAACACAAATCAAACAGTCAGCAACTGCTATGGCAGTAAAAGAGCAGAAGGCAAATTAGATGCCTTAGTTTCTATTTTTTGTGCAATTCATGATTCACAGCTTGGTCCTCATTGGGTACAAATCGTTTGCTGTGGTTCTTTCTTTTTTTCTTTTTCTTTTTTCTTCTCGTGTTAAGTATCATATAATACAATCACAAAGGTAAAAACTGGTGAAAGCATGGCGTTAGTTCATCCAAGAATATGAAATATTTAGGTTTATTTATCATAATGATGTTAATTTTATTGATTGAAACATGAAAATAAATAATAAAAATGTAATTTTAATGTCCGGTGGCAGACGATGATAGTTGCTTGGCTGCCTCTAATGACGATAAGATTCGCTCTCATCGTGATGCCACTCGCCTCCACGAGGAGTGCATTGCAAACTTCATTGCCTCTCGCCTTGTTTTGCTGTATATAGGTGTCGATACTGATGTAGTTTCTGAGCGACAACTATATCGATGTTCATGCAGATAGTTGTGGTCGTCGTAGTGTCTTTGACGAAGATGATGGTTGCTTCACTGTTGACTCGTTGGGTGAATTCTAACCTCGACTCAAAGTTGGGGTAGTCGAAGCTCTTGTTGTCCCCCTCGCTATTGCATTAGTTCTGGCACCACATCTCATTGAGTGATCCTTTTGTTGTTCTGCATCAGCATCAACGTTGACGTAGTTACCGAATGATGAAAGGGTTGCTTTGCATCTATGTCGATGCTGATGCAGAGCGATATCACTCGACATCTACGTTGACGCTAATAGGTGGAGGGACTCAAGGATGTTAGGGTGGAGGCCGCGATAGGTGGTAGATGCAAAGGCAAGGGTGCCATCCACGCCGTCAATGGCAAAGACGAGGTGGTGATGGCCACGACTAATGACGCTGAAGCGCCAACGAAGGTAGACGTTATGTTCACCTCCACCGTCATCCTCCTCTTTGTTTTCCTTTACCTCTACCTCCATTGGTGCTTCTGCCTCATTCGTCATGACCATCACCACCTTGTCTTTGCCATCGACGGTGTGGGTGACACCCTCGCTTCATGTAGATGCCGAGTGGCGCCATTCTGTATCTGTGTTGACGTTGACGCAAATGCAAAGTGGCGAAGGGGCCGCTCGGTAAGAGGTGATGCTAGAATTGACACGATAGCGGGAGAGTGATAGGAGCTCCGACGACTCTAGCTTCAGGTCGAGGTTGAGATCCTCGTTCAATGAGTTAACGACGAGGTAGCCATCATTTTTGCCTTAAATGTCGTGACAATCACCACCATCTATCGCTCGACAACTATAACAATGTCGACACAGATGGTAGTGGTCATCGCAACATGGGGGCGATGATGAGGTCAGCGACACGCTTCTCGTGAAAGCAGGCAATATCATAGTGAGAGCGGATCTTATCATCATCGGAGACAATCAGACAACTATGTTGGTATAAACGCTAGTGGCGTTGTCGTCTGTCATCAAATATTAAAATTTTCTTTTTATCCATTATTTTTGTAACTATAAGGATGTTAATATAACTTTTAAAAGTATAAACTATAATATTAAATATAACTAACTATATGGTATAATATGTAATTAGTCCGGAACTTATTTATTAAGCTTTCTTAGCTACGAACGAAACCTGATGTGATGATTCACATAAATTGACCTCTTATACATATATAAATATGAAAATTATTATGTCATGGTATCGTTCCATGGAATATAATTTAATGCGCATGAATAATCGATTTAAAATATTTAAATTTAAAATTTATTTGAAGAGAACAAAAAGAAAGACCAAATAAGAAAAAGAATTACTATTTCTAGGTGTCATGTATTGCAGGTGCCACCATCTCTACAGTTCTCTTTCCGGGTCGTATCAGTGGCTGCGAAGGGTTCATCGACGCTTCTTCCAAGCTCTCGTGAACGCTCACAGTCGCGGCGATGGCCAATCGCTTCTTCCCCAACGACCTACCGGAATTCGTGGAAGAAAAGGAAGGTGTCGTCGCCCAATCCACTCTCCACAACCTCCTCTACCTCCCCTACCCCAAATTGACCGACAAGCTCCTTAAAGCCGCGCTTGATCTCAAAGACAAGGTCAACTTCTCTTCATCCTCTTTCGTCTTATGGTCCATCGCTTTAATCGTGCATCTTGTTTGCTTGTGATATTGTTGGTTTCAGGTGGTGAAGGAAACTTGGGTCCGCAGCGGGCGGCGCGCGAAGGACTACACGCTCTATACCGGCGCCTTCGGGACGGCCTTTCTGTTGTTCAAATCCTATCAAGTCACCAGCAACCGAAGTGATCTCGGCCTCTGCAACGAGATTGTTAGGGCTTGCGATCAAGCTTCCCAGGGTTCGCCGTAAGATGAAAGATCAATTTTTATCTGTCTTGATGTGACGAACGAGGGCCTGTGGGTTTGACTCGAATGCGAATTGGGGTCGGAGCAGGTTCGTGACGTTCATATGTGGGCGGGCCGGCGTTTGCGCTCTCGGCGCGGTGGTGGCTAAAGAAGCGGGAGATGAGGACCTGCTCAGTTACTATTTGAGATCGTTTAGAGAGGTAAGTTTTGCGTTTGTGCTATTCTGGAAAATGCTATTGAGAAGGTAGATCTTTTCGATCAGAAAGAGGTTTCACGCGTCAGAATTTTTCTTGCCTGATCATGATGGTGAGTTTGGTGGTTCATAACATTATGCAAATACCACAGCTTTGCTAAGCTAGCAATCGAACTGTTTAATAATGTCATCTGCATGGATCCTTTTCTAACTTCAAATTGTATCGACAAACGTTTCAGAGTTATTCAAATGCTCAAAGTGAGGATACAAGTTTCAACAGATACGTGTTTGCCACATTTTTATAATCACATTTTTTAAGATGGATTGTGATATCTTAGTAAGGTTATTGTAATCATGGAAATTGTCTCTCCGTTTGCATGAGTAAAGCTTCGTACTTTGACCTTTTAAACCTTAGATTTGGAGGTCTTGTGTATTGGGCGTAACCTAGGATTTTCAAATTTCAACTCGTTTTTGCATTTGATTGAGGGATTTCATCCACAATCCATGTATATGCTGGAATTTTTAAATCTCATTCTTATGATTTCCAAGTTCAAGTATACCCTAAGGATCCAAATTCTCATGTTTTGACAACTGACTTGAATTTCCTACCCGATTTCAAAGTGTATTAACATGATCTTTTGGTGAAATCATCGGATTTCAAGGGGAATGATCATGGAATCATCATATGTAACAATATCTAGATAATCTAGTTACCTATCTCTACCTGTCATTAATTCACAAGCATTCAGAGATGCAATTTGGTTTGTCCAAATGAATTAACTACTACATGTATTCAGTAAAAGTTTATGTTGGCATTGTTTTGGTTATTCACATTAGCAATTATCTGATTGATCCAACCTTATTTTCCCTGTCCTTGGGACATATCTGAAAAGGATAAACATTAGGCTCGCATGGATAGATTTAGAGGTTTATGACTATATGTTAAATAATTCTTGGGAGAGTAAGAATTACACATTGTGTACTGATGGAGATCTATGTGCAGCAGTTTTAGTTGTCAATGATTTACAGAAGAGATATCACCATGAAAATTGTTTATCCCTATAGCTTCCCTTATTTTCCTAGATGCCCTTCCTAATCCTTCATTTCGAAGGCTCCACTCTTTTATGATCACTTCATATGTTTTATAAGATTTTTGTATGATGGCCAAGTTGAAGTTCAATGAGCATATGATCTCTAATGTAGTAAAATTTTGAACTTGGTTCATTCTGATTGATCCTATGGAGCTTTAGACACCAATTCTCTATCCGCATTATCTGTTTCTGATAGAAGAAATCTACTTGACTAGAAGGTCATGAGGGCATGAAAAAGTAAAGTTCTTCTGGCCAAGATGAAACTCAGTTGACAGTCCACAGGTTAGACTCTTCATAGAATGAAATACATCAAGATTTTTTGTAAATGACAATGATGAAAATTGTGATCAAAGTTCAACAACACTGGTCCACTTGCATGTGACAAGATTTCAAAATTTTAATTCATTTAGTAACATTTCTCTTATTTAATTGCATAGAAGAGTGATGGCATATTAATGGGTGTTTTTTAATATGTTCATCCTCTAAACAGATTAAAATGCCCGGTGATGTTCCGAACGAGCTTTTGTATGGAAGAGCTGGCTATTTGTGGGCATGTTCTTTCTTAAATAAACACATTGGAGAGGGAACAATACCCTCAACTGACATGGTAAGTTTCTTATCCTAATTTCTTGTCTCCACCTGAGTATTATCCAAAATAAGTTGATGTAATTACTTGCATAATTTTATAGAGTTCAATAGGAGAAGACATTATCCTGGATGGGAAAAGACTAGCCATCAAGGGCAGCTGCCCGCTGATGTTTGAGTGGTATGGTGAGAAGTACTGGGGAGCCGCTCATGGGCTTGCTGGGATCATGCATGTTCTGATGGATGTTAATCTCAAACCGGAGGACCTGGAATATGTGAAAGGCACCCTTCACTATATGATTCAAAACCGTTTCCCTAGCGGGAACTATCCCTCAAGCGAGGGATTTGATACAGATCGCCTTGTGCATTGGTGTCATGGAGCACCTGGTGTTGCTCTCACCCTCACCAAAGCTGCTCAGGTGTTAATCTTATCTGCCTTTCGTTCCTCCACATTGTGGGCAACTATTACAAGTAATTGTGGTTGCTAAATTAATGGAAAGTATATCTTGTTAGGTATTCCAAGATAAGCTGTTTCTGAAGGCAGCTGCAGAAGCTGCTGATGTGGTCTGGAACAGAGGCCTGCTGAAGAGAGTTGGGATCTGTCATGGTGTAAGCGGGAATGCCTATGTCTTCTTATCACTTTATCGGCTAACTGGGAATGTATCGTACCTATATCAAGCAAAAGCCTTTACTTGCTTTCTGCTAGATAGAGCTAATAAATTGATTGCCGAAGGGAAGATGCACAGTGGTGATCATCCTTGTTCACTCTTTGAAGGGCAAGCTGGCATGGCATACCTCTTTTTAGACATGACTACACCTTCTCAATCGGGATTTCCAGCATACGAAGTTTGACCTTCTGTAGTTTTAGTTCTTTTTCAGTCACAACAAATGTGTTCCTTCCTGTCATGGTGTGCATATGTGTAAGTATGTCTTGATGTGACTATGTAGCGGTAGCTAACTTGAAGTGTCTGAGAAGTTCTGCATCATCCACTAATGTCATTACTGGTTTTGCTTGCTTTGTTAAGTATGTAGTAAAGCTTGCAACTCTGCTAAGATTTTTGATGTGGTTTTTCACTCTATAGCGAAGTTTGTCTCCTGCAGGTTCTTCAAGTATGGCAAGACTGTCTTAACTCATCAATTCAGCAACACGCTATTCATGGGATTATATGTTTATAGTGAAGAGAGTTATAATGATCTGTCTAACTCTCTTCATAAAATTGTATGAGTTTGATGTTTTTCTGATTTGTACTACCAAGTGATATATTTCTTACTGCAAGTGTCAAAATATATGTTATTTTTCATTAGTCATGAATTAATATTGCAGTTGAAGAAAGAGATTTAAATGAATTTATAATCATGAAATATTTTAAGTGTTTGATAAACAATAGATAAAAATTATAATTTAAATGTGAATTGATATAAGTGTTGCTTGGTAAAATTATATTTCAAAAGTTTATTGATATATTCATCTTTCTAATAGTTTTAATATTTATTCAAAAATAAATATATATTTTAATTTAAATAAATAAATAAATGAATGTGTGTAATCTTATAAAAAAACTTCATATTGTCCAAATATATAATAAATAAAAAATAATCATATAAATATATAAAATAATTTTTAAAAATAAAAAATTATCTTTATAAAAAAATATAAATTATATTAAATTTTCACTAAATTATTTTGATAATTTTATAATTTTAAATAAAATTATGAATGACTACAGCAAAATGGTGATTTAAGGTATAGTTTTTAAGTGCAATTATGAACTCTTCAGTTTGCATCAACTTGAGGTTGACCTAAGGGATCATGAGCCGTTCATCATCTATCTCACGGTCCTCATAAGTTGAGTTTACAGTCCCAGGTGGAGCATCATAATAGATGCCACAACGATCACACAGCTCCGTTGCCTCTTCCCCAATAATAATCATAAATACGAGACGGACAAAGTGAAGCGCCTCCGTTCGTTCCACAAATCCCTGACAGTGTCGCTGCCGAAGGGATGGCTGATCGCTACTTCCCAAATGAGATGCCCGATTTCGTGGAAGAACAGGAAGGTGCGGTTGCTCAATCCACTCTCCACAGCTTCCTCTGCCTTCCTTACACCAAATTAGCCGACAAGTTTCTGAGAGCTGCACTCGATCTCAAGGAGAAGGTCGCTCTCTTTCGTTGCTGGCTTTCTTGTATGCTTTGGTTCAATTAGGACTATTCTGAGGTTTACCTGCTTCCTAGTAGCTAACAGTGTTAATTTTCTCTGGAAAGGTAGCTTTTGGTGGTGCTTACAAGTTGTTTGTACTATTGCTTGTTACAGGTTGTGAAGGAGACATGGCTGCGCAATGGGCGGCGAGTCAAGGATTTCACCCTGTACACGGGTGCTCTTGGAACGGCTTTCTTGCTCTTCAAGGCGTACCAGGTCACCAACAACCTAAGTGATCTCAGCCTCTGTGGCGAGATCATAAGGGCTTGTGATTCTGTTTCGGCGGGGTCACGGTAGATGCTTTTTAACGTTCAGGTCTTGTTTCGTCCATAACGGTTGCTTGATTGGTTTGAGCGTGGATTTGGTTTGGAGTAGGCATGTGACGTTCATATGTGGGCGTGCGGGAGTGTGTGCTCTTGGGGCTGTCGTCGCAAAGCATGCTGGAGACAATGTGCTCCTCAACCATTATTTGAGCTCATTCAGTGAGGTAATGAAATTGGTAATTCCATAAATTTTAGGTGGTACTATCATCTCATTGTGAGACACAGATCTTTGTGCAAGTTCAGCAATTAGTAAAAGTGTATTGTTCCTTTAAGGTGTGTTCATATACTGTTTGAGAAATTAATGTTGTTACTCTTGTGTTGGCTTCTTCCCTTTTTCCTTCTTGAGGAGAAGTAAAGAGAATAAAACATGTTCTTTTTCTTTTTGATGACGGGAAAAATATTTTTACTATCTGAATGTGCTCAAATATGTAGAGTAACTCGCAAGAGAAGACTCCAGCATTGTTGATATTTGATATGCCCATCTCCGTGTTTGAACTCTTTAATTTCTTGTGAATCTATTTTTCTGAGACATTCAACTAAGATCAGGTGCCAATCAATCCTAAAATCATTCGAGATGGTCCTATGTAGAAATTTTCCAAATTCTCTGAATTGTCTTGATTTGAATAAATGAGTTCTATAACAGATTGACTGAACATATGGACTGCAAAATCATCCTTGTTGTCTTTCGTTCTGTTATATGGCTATTTCCGTATTCATCTTACTGGTTCCTGTTCCTACAAAAACATTAGCCAGTATTAACATTGACAGAATCATCTTTGCTTGTTTCTTGTACATTTATTCTTTTTGCTATAGCACTCTTCATTTTTACTAGATATAATCCTGCATGATGGGTATTGTGTTCTCGCTCATGTTCTTTCAGTAACTTGGTTACCTTTTTGAAGCAGATAAAGACGCGAGATGTTCCTAATGAACTTTTATATGGAAAAGTTGGGTACTTGTGGGCATGTTCTTTCCTAAATAAACACATAGGCGAGAGTACAATCCCTTCAACTCACATGGTGAACTGTTGGCTGTATCGCTTCCCTATGCATCATATGTAAGAAAATTACGGTAGAGATAACATCTTGTATACTATGACAGAGTCCAGTAGCAAAAGAAATCATCTTGGATGGCAAAAGATTATCCAACAAAGGCAGCTGCCCGCTGATGTACGAGTGGCATGGAAAGAAATACTGGGGTGCTGCTCATGGGCTTGCAGGAATCATGCATGTCCTGATGGATATGGAACTGAAGCCAGAAGATAAGGAATGCATTAAAGGTACACTCAGCTACATGATAAATCACCGCTTCCCAAGTGGGAATTACCCATCGAGCCAGGGCTCTAATTCAGACCGCCTTGTGCATTGGTGCCATGGTGCCCCTGGTGTTGCTCTGACCCTTATTAAAGCTTCTCAGGTGGTGGTGTCTTTCTTGTCTTGACTTAATCCTTTGCTGAACATGTCTTTATTGCAAAAGAGTAAGAAGCTAATTCTCTGATACAACTGGCGCATCCAGGTCTTCCAGGATGAGCAGATTTTGGGTGCTGCAGAGGAGGCTGCTAAGGTCGTCTGGAGCAGAGGTCTGCTAAAGAGAGTTGGCATTTGCCATGGTATAAGCGGGAACACTTACGTGTTCCTCTCACTATATCGGCTAACTGGGAGGGTCGAGTACTTGTATCGAGCTAAAGCATTTGCTTGCTTCCTCCTAGACAGAGCTAACCAGCTGATTGCAGATGGGAGAATGAACAGCGGTGATCGACCATATTCGATGTTTGAAGGGCAGGCTGGCATGGCACATCTCTTCTTGGACATGATCAGACCTTCCGAATCAAGGTTTCCAGGTTATGAGCTTTGAACCCTTGGCACACGTTGGCTTGTTCTGCATCAGAAGAAATATCTTGAGGTGTACATATGAGAACAATGTGTCTTGTTTACTATTCTATCGAAGCATGCTATAATCAACTAGTGTTGTGACATCGATTGCTCCCTACCATGTGTAGGGTACCGTGAGACTTACCTGTTATTTAAAGCTGGCTTGCAAACAGTAGAAAAGCTTTTCTGGTTGATGTTACTGAATGATAGTCTTAGTCTTATTACTGTACAAATCAAATTTTGCTAAAGAGATGAGTATTGTGTTCATGACCAAGATGCTACTATTATGCTGTCCTTTTCAGTTGTTCATTAGATGTCTAGGAGCATTTTTTATATATTTCAATTATATTTTTCATATGTTTGGAAGTTTGATTATTCGGAACTTAGGCACACATTTTGTAGGCAAAATTTAGTTGGGATATGAAAGCAATCTTATAGAATAAGGTTAATTATAAATTATCCATTATAATTAGTTATCTTTATCATCTCAATCAAAATTATATTAGAATTATTATATTTATGAAAGTGAAATATCTAATCTCATTTTTTTTTAATATTGTTGACTCTCGGAAGTATCATAGGGTTTATCACTGAGTACGTATTGATTCTGTCTCATCACAGTTTACCTCTAAACATATACAGTATTTTCGTCAGTAAAGTTGACGGCATGAGAAATTATTTAGTAAATATTTTTATAAATATAGAAATCTTAATGTAATTTTTCTAAGGATAACTAATTACAGAGAATAATATATAATTAGCTCTTCGGAAGATATTGAACGGATTTGAATTTAAAGGCTTACTAGTATGCTAGTACAGGCAAGTTAAAAAAAAAAGAAAAAGATGAATACATGCAAGTTTATTTTTCTTTGGATTGATAATATTATTGTGTTTTCAACTTAGACGGGGAAATTATTTAGTAAATATTTTTATAAATATAGAAATCTTAATGTAATTTTTCTAAGGATAACTAATTACAGAGAATAATATATAATTAGCTCTTCGGAAGATATTGAACGGATTTGAATTTAAAGGCTTACTAGTATGCTAGTACAGGCAAGTTAAAAAAAAAAGAAAAAGATGAATACATGCAAGTTTATTTTTCTTTGGATTGATAATATTATTGTGTTTTCAACTTAGACGGGGAAATTATTTAGTAAATATTTTTATAAATATAGAAATCTTATCAATTAGAAGGGGAAATTATTAGTAGAGAAACCGAGGAAGAGATTTTTGCTGAACACGTTATTCGCAGCAAGCAATCGAGGGCTCTCCATCGAAATCGTCCCCTTCTCATCAAACCCAAGCATCTATGTTTCTCCTTCGAACCAAACGTATGCATGTGGAGACACGAGAACCCATGCGAAGCCTCGTGACCTCCTAACCAAACTCCACACAACCCTTCAAATGAAATGCAAAGGACACGAGCGTCGACGGTACAAGTCGAGCAAATCTTCAGCGCAAGAGGGCGAATACTTAAAAAGAAGCATAGTCATAACAATTTGGACGGATACACACATCCATCTCGGCCACAAGTGTATTTTTTTATTTATTTTTAAGAGCTAATTATATATATTATCTTTTGTAGTTAGTTATATTTAGTATTTTAGTTTTTATATTTTAAAAAATTATATTGATATCCTTATAGTTACGAAAGTGAAACATCTAAGTTCATTTACTCTAACGACGTCCGTTTTACCGAGAAAGCATAAAAACAAATGGTACAAAAATAATTTTAATATTTAGTAACGAATGTCATCAGTGGTGGTGGACGATCGTGTCGCTAGTGTCAAAACCGACACAGTTGCCTGATCATCTCTGATGACAATAAATTTCGCTCTCACCATGATACCACTTACCTCCATGAGAACCATGCCACTGACCTCATTATCACTTACCTCATGTTGCTTGGCATCTGTATCAACGTTGACGTAGTTGGTGGTGGCCGTTGTAACATCTATGGTGAAGATGGTGGTCACCTCACCGCTGACCCATTGGACAGATCCTAGTCTCGTTCCAAAGTTGGGGTTATTGTTGGAGCTCCTACCACTCCCTCCATCACCGCTTGCCCCACGTCGCTCTACATCTACATCGACACTGATGTAGTTGTCGAACGACAACTACGTCGACATATGTTAAACCTTTTTATCTATATTAAATAAAATTATTTTTTTTTCAACCTTCCAATGGGATGATATTTGATTGGGAAAACATCGTCAACCAATTATCATCCGTCACATGGCCTCCATGTCATCTGACACGTGGCCTCCATATGGTGTGCCAACTAGAAGTAAAAGATGAAGGCAACCCAACACCTTTCTGCCTTTGTGGATAAGAGTCTAAGGTAGAAGGTTATTGATTGTCCTCTCCTTATTGCCCGTATGGATAAAAGGTTAAGGGAAGATTGTTGGAGGCGGTTAGAGGATACCTCATCTTAGAATATTTCATATAATATTTTATTTCTTTACAATCAGGTATAAAAGCTCATCTTCAACATAATGAAGTAGGGGGATCATCTTTTTTATCACTCACATCTATTCTCATATATTTCGGGTTACTAACTTGGGGTTAAAGGGATCAGATCGGAAAAACCTCTTCAGACTTTGGTCTTTATGTAGATAGCATCTCAGGAGCTCAACGCTTTCATCTTAGAGGCACATCGAACAACCTTGTGCATATGGGTCTAGATTACATCAGACTAACCAGGATATCAACAACTCATTCTCGTAACATTTTGGCACTAGAAAGAAGGCCTATGAGATGATATGCTAACCCACATTGAACAGAATGAGGGCGATGGTGTCGACCTACCATATGGTGATAAAGTTTCCGACAATGACTGACATTGGAGAGCTGAGAACGAACCTAAGAGAGTCGTGCTAGTGTTATCTAACAATGGTATCTCCATCGAAGAGGGCACAACTCGAGGTTCCACCTATGGACCCCCGAGACTTTGCTAAGTCCATCCCGCGTCCTCAACCGATGGAGTCGCTAATTGAAACACCTTTAGACAAGACCTAATGTTTTAAAAAATTGAAGTTAATGACTCAACTAGATCTCAAAATAAGCTATCGCCAAACTGGGAAGGGCAATATCGAATCATCATGGTCATCCGAAACAGAACCTATCGCATTGGGACAATAGAAAGGGTGGTGCCTCTAAGGACATAACATTTTACAAACTTAAAGAGGTTTTACCTCTTAGGCATCCCTTAGGGTTAGGCCGGGAAGACTATGTCCTGAGTGTGAAACCTTAGTCTACCATGTCTTTAGTGCTAATTGTAAAAAAAAATATTTTTAGTGTATATGTATTACAAGTTGAGGAAAGAAAGTTTAAAAGACTATACCAACTTGATTGAGCTTCTAAATCTAAAATGAGACATTAATCTACCGATGTAAAGACTGGTCGGATGGACAAGCTTAATGATGTAATAAAAAAAAGACACAATGACTATGTCAGAAAGGCAAACTCGATGACACAGTAAGAACCAACACCTCACAAGACAATGATCGCCTCCTCTTGAAACATTTGCTCATCAAGCTCATAATTGTATGTTCTCATCGAACCCAACTCTCTGCGAGGCATCACTCAGCCTCTTTTAGTTGCTTTAACAGTTTGATTCCTAGAGCCTTTGCCTCAACGACAAGCTCTGGGTCTCTCTCCTTTTCCTCTTCGACACCTCCATCTCTATGTAAAGATTATCGATTATTAAAGAATGCTAATGAATGACAAAGCTGGCATCCTATATATAGTCAAGAAGGATTGTAGCGTAATAATGATGCTATAAGTTAAAGACAAAGAGGCATATCAAAAAGTACAAAAGCGACCAATGTACAAAGACCACTTTAAAAAGCATTAAAAAAATCTATCATAGTGAGAGGTAAAAGATAAAATGTATCAAACGCATATGAGCATAAAAAACATGACCCATGTAATAAGAAACTCATTATAGTAAGAAGCACAAGATAAAATATGTTTAAAACACGTGAATCGAAAAAATCTAACTCGCATAAGAAAAAATCCGTCATGACAAGAGGTATAAGACGAAATATGCTCGAAGTGTGTGAGTAGAAAAAACTTGACTCACATAATAAGAAATTTGTCACAATAGAAGACACAAGACAAAATATGCATTAGGCTTATAAATTGGGAAAATCCAACCTTTGTAAGAAAAATCTACCACGATAAGAGGCATATGATAAAATATGTTTAATGCCCGTGAGTTAGAAAAACCTAACCCACTCAAAAAGAAATTCGCCATGATAGCAGACATAAGATAAAATATGCTTAAGACGCGTGAGTCAGAAAAGCCCGATTTATATAATAAGAAACCCATCACGACGTAAAACATAAAATAAAATATGCTCAAGTCACGTAAGTAAAAAAAAACTCAACGCTAGTAAGAAAAAAATATCATAGTGAGAGACATAAGGCGAGATATATCCAAGACAAATGAATAAAAAAAACTCAACCTCCATAAGAGTATATCCATCGTGATGAGAGACACAAGGGAAAGAATATCCGAATCAGGAAGATAGAACGTCGACGCCTCCTTTACTCGATGTGAAAAAAAATTATTTTACTTATATTCAGTGATATGATGTAATTAAATATTGTATGTATTTATGTTATTAGTTTCAGTACAAGTGATCAAGTTGATACCCCGAACCCATCATGATGGTAGGACGTTTCGAGAGAAGTTTTCTTACAAAGGGTCAAGTAGGTTCTACTCGGGCTTGTCCCATTGTTGGTCGGGCTTGGCTAGCTCGAGCCATGCACGCCACATGAAACGTGCACGACCTTCAACCTTGCACTTCGAAGCTCTCGACCATCCAATACGTGTGTGGGCAAAATATAATCTTAAGCTACTGTTTATGTTCTTCCGAAATCTTTTCTATCAAATAATTTTATAGTTTGACTTCGTTTAAATTTCACATTCGGACAACTCGCAGTTAAAGTTCAATCCTATCAAACTTGCATGAGAAAGAAGTTATCTCTAGTCTCCTAAACGGAAAATAAAAGTGTGAAGATGGAAAGAAGATTAAATCATGGCTTTTAAAGAGGAAATAATAAAAATTGACAAAATATTACTAAAATATTCTTTGTTGTTGCGACAGATTCGGGATAATCGACTCTCTTGTTTTTTTTCGTCATGTTGATGCACACATGTCAAGTTTCTTTCAGATGCATAATTTTGCACTTATCAAGGAGCAATCTTAATGTGCTGCTAATATAAATGACTACATGAAAATTTAAAGCTAAATATAATAATCAAATAATATATTACCATAAGTAAATTTATATTTATTGATATCTTTTTGTATCTTAGACAAAATGATCTAAATACCCTCCAAATCTGATTTCGTTACTATCAGCCCTTGGTTTCTGTCAGCTACCATTTCAACGCGACAAACAGACCTTTACCCAAAAATGTTAACTGTATGCCTGATTTAAGAGCAGATAAAGGCGAAAACCTAATCAATGCAACTATTGCAGTTACCTGCTGCTATCAGGTAAAATAATAGACGGATCAACTTGCACGGAGAGGTTATGTTAACCATTAAAATATTAGACAGAACAACTTGTTTAGGAGTCCAAAGCAATTTCTGCTCAATAGTGTCCGGAGAAACAGAAGAAAGAATAACAGCTTACAGTGAGCACACAGCTGAAGGCTTTATGATCCCAAGAGAGAGGTAGATGGCTCAACCAACATCCAGTATTCCAAAGCCAAATTTGGGACCAAATCTCATATCAGGTAATGCATATGAGATTCCATTTCATGGGCAACGCTCCGTTGCTCCGGAGACCTGGTTAAGACAAGGAGCAAAGTGACTGAGCCAAGCATGTAACTTCTTCACAAGCAAACACCAAAGGAAAATGGACCGGTTTAGTTGATGGACCTGCTTTGGACTCGAAAATTTCTCAGTAGTTGGTAAGTGGTGATCCACAGTAGTGCACATCTGAGATGTCAGAGAGCCTCTGCCGTGGGGACAGCGTCGAATGGGCCGCCGCGTCAAACTCAAGGGTGGAGATATCCTTTCTCTTCTGCACTTCTTGCTTTGGTTTTTCTTCTGACGCCTCAAGGATAGGGCTGAGTGGTGGTGGTTGAATCTGTTGCTGTGCTATCATGGCTTGTGCTTCTGCCACGACAGATGAGCTATCATCTGCAGCATACATTATCTTCTGAATTGCACAAACAATCTGCATTCCAATGTGGTATTACTATATTTCTTCTTTCATCTATTTTGTCTTCGTCAAATAGCCTATTTCAATATTGACAGGAAAAGTACACTTACAGGCAAGTGCTCTATCTCAGGGTTCTGGCATAAAATTTCAATGTCCCTCAATTTACCAAAGTAGAAGTCCCTTTCCTTCTCAAGGCTATCCACAAAAAGCTTCATCTCAGTGATCTGCATTTTGTGTAGTGTTTAGGCCTTGAGCTTTTAAATATTTTGGGGGAAAACAATGTTGAATTATTTATCTAATAACTAACCTGTTCATCATAAGCATGAGCAACAGAACTAGTGGCAGGTTTTATGGTTCTATGCGATCCATTTGCAACATGCCCATCGTTCCTTTTTGTGGCATGGGAGGCTTGAGTTTTAGTGGCAGCAGATGAAGATCTGACGGATGATTGAGAAGACGATGATGACCTCTTATTTGCTTCTTTTCCGCCTCTGCAAGCATCCCTTCTCTCTAAAGCATTATAGCTGTAAAACAAAATCAGATAAAGAGTGTCATCATGTGCATGATTTAAGCCTTTGATATTTGCTCGTGAGTAGCTGTAAAACAAACATTAAGCTTTTGATTTTCTTTCGGCACGAGAGTGGCTGGATTTTAAACATAAATTTTGTTTGGATGTTTAGCGTTGAAGTGTTATACAGTAGTAAATAAGCAGGAAAAAAGATTTTAGAAATTACTTGATCAGAACACCACCATTGACAGAATCACAGTATCTCTTCATCCACTGCATAAACTCCAAATTGTCCAGGGGCCTTCCTTTTACAAGCTTGTTTACTTCAATGTGCTGACAAGTCAAGACGGTAAAAGGACATATTCAATTGCAAGTTATTAGAAAGAAAATGACATGACGACAAGAGAGACCCTTTCTTCAATACAAAGCTGACCTATCCAAACCTATATAAGATCATACATAATTCCTCATCTAACTCATTTAACAGAACATGATGACAGCTGTAAAAAATTAATTAATTAATTCCAGATATCCAGTATCTTAAAATTCTCCAATCACTTAAAACACACACACACACACACACACACACACGAGATTCAAGAATTTTAATTGCATAACACCAGTAATAAGATTACAGGAGATTCAAGAATCTGAATTGGGTAAAACCAAAAATAGATCTCAGCACTTATTATAACATTATGCAAGCTTCAAATGTGAGAATCCTCCAAGAAGTCTTAAAATATTAATATATGTAATGGCATTCTCAAAAAAACTATCATACTCTCATTTCTACCAATTAAGAAGATGGAGCCAATTGACTTCGATGTGATTTCTCCTCGGTGGAAACAATGAAAAACAAGGGGAAAAAGATGATCACTGAATAATATGGTCCATATAATGTCAGAAGGCTTAATATGTGCTAATATGCTCTGTTCACTGACATTTGTTATTGTGAAACTGAAAATAGACTATTGATTTAATAATAATGGCCTGGTTTGACTCGATAGTGATCATGATTTCTCTTAGGGAGAACCAACATTTGCAATAATAGCAATCGTACAAAGAGCATTTATCAGATCTTTGAACCAACGACAAATTGGTCCACATGCTCCCATTTAATGTTTGTACTCAAAATAAAATCCAGTATTACATTGTGTGAACTCATTACAAAATGGCTCTGTACACTCATCAGTAACGAAGTTTCATAACTTCTCTACAAGGTGCTGTATGTGAAAGAAAAGGTCATATCCAGCAACCTATTTCAGTGAACGTCTGTAGAATATAAAGATCGATTTCATTGATTTACTAAATTGAACAGCAGAAAATCTGAAAATTCTTGCTTTGAGAAAAAGCCACCGAAACCAATCATGACTTAAGGAAACATACAGACAACAAGGAAGTATCAACCGAAAGAATTGGACTACTAACCATCCTGTCATTCGTTTCCCATATAATGCATAATTAACTATAACAAATCCCATATATTCCCGTTAGAGAACCACCAAATACCACAAGCACCGACAGATTAAAAGACCACGAAGATCCACATAGCAGAGAGAGAGAGAGAGAGAGAGAGAGAGATCAAGAAGCTCTCCTTAATCATTAAAATAAATACTTTGACAGACAGGCAAACATATTAAGCACAATCACAAAATACTGTGACATATATATAAGTAATCGCTTGAGGCAGAAAAATATATCATCAAAAAACAGTAGCAACAAGAACAATCTGTAACATCCCAAGGTAGTAAATAAATAAAAGAAAGGACAAAACGTCTAATCCCTATGTTGCACAATTTATTCAAAATCAATCAAGCAAAAAGGAGAAAGAAAACAAAAAAAGAAAGTAAAATACAGAAGAGAGAAGAATGGAAGACCTTGGTTATCTTGAGCTTATTAAAGACATCCTGAAGGACCTTATAGTTCTGGATCATCTCGTACTCATTCTTAGCATCAAAGTTCACCTTGTGCATCGGTACGATCCCCGGGTGCGCAGCATCCATCAGCTGGCACTGCACCGCCCCGGAACAGGCCTGGAAACCCCACGATCGCCACCGATCCCCGACCCAAACTATGTCATCAAGACACGCACTGCGATCGATCCATACGAACAACAAAGGTTAGTAGATAACATACCTCCTCGACCTTGGAGAGATTGAGTTGGAGAGTGGAGTTGATCCACGCGAGGATCTCGTTCCGGCCCACGAAGTATGCGGAGTCCATCATCCCGATGTTGGTCGCCATCGCTCCTTCGATCGAGGTTTCGTTTCTTGAACTAATGAACGGGGTGTGGAAGGAAAAGAGGAGAAGGGAAGGGAGAAGAGAACAACTTCGGTAGATAGATTTCTTGTTTTAGGGCTTCGTTTACTGAGCTAATAAATGGGGGGAGAAAAAGAAGGGGAGGTTGAAAGAGGGCGGGCTTTGAGGAATTTGAAATGAGGGTAGACCTGGCTGTAATAGAAAGCCAGAAGCAACGGCGGCGGCGTACCCCTTTTATAGCAATCATTTCATATCTCGCGTTCTCTATTCTGAACCGGACCGGTGGCCGGTCGATTGACCGGTCGAGATAGGGCGCCACAACGCTGACGCAGCTTTGGATTCTAATTTTGAACAAAGAAGAGCACGTCAGTGATCTAAATTAATTGTTACCGTTGGAGTTGCGGTGTATGTTCCAGACGCTGGTCGAAAGTTGACGATAACTGAAACGCTTCACATGTATCGCGCATGCGTGTAACATCGCTATCGATCAATATTCAACAAAAAAGATCGTAGTTCTCACATAAAATTACATGCAATAATATTGTATCTAATACTGTGGGATGAACATTTAAGGATTTGCATGTCACAAAATGTTATATAGACACACCAAGATGGAGTCATCCACCGTGCAGTTAATCCAATAACGCATGACAAATCAACAGCTAAAACAACTGGTTGACATTTCTGATACCAAATTTTGCACTTGCTTACGCATGATCTAACATGGGCTCTGACAAACTACATTATTATAGTCCATGACACCTCTACATTTGACACTTCAATCGAACTATTCAGAGACTACGACACAATACTATGAGGAAAGAACAATTCCGTTATAAGCTAAACAAAATGCATTGAGATGCTAAACAAATGTAAGAATATAGGCACCTCGTAGAGAAGAAACTCTTCACCCACTTTGTGCTGCAATCGCTATATCATCCATTGTCCTCTGAACAACTATTTCTGTTGGCTTTAAGCAACCTCGCATCTTTTCATGCCCAAGCTGTGCCCTCTCGTTGTCCCCGAAGCCAAATACTAGACCTCTATTAGTAACTCCGACAGTGTGGTAGAGTCCAGTGCTGATTTGGGTTACATGGTGGGATTTCAAGCTATCGAGGACTCGTGGCTTCATAACCTTGTCAGAGCTTCCTCGATCAGAAAATCCTAAACTACCAAAACCCATCCACCCAAAGGCGAAAACTGAACCTTCATCTGTGAGCACAAAAGTTTTTCTTTTCCTTGCACACACCTGCACGTGTTAGTGGCCAACAAAACCGTCACTAAACTAGTTTTACTGCCGAAACAAGCACAGCAACTCTAAAATGTGAAATACTGGGAAAGCAACTCAATCAGACTTCATATCCTAGTGCCTAATGTCTGGTTTGCCATAGCTATTAGTTTTAGAAGGGCAAATGAAGAGTTCAGTACATTCCACTCCAAAAATATTTTTGCATACTGTTATGAAAGAGCTAAAGCAAAAAAGAAAACAAAAGAGCAAATAGATCAGTCAATTACTGACAGATATTCGTAATAGAGAAGTGCTAGAGTGATGCCCAAAATGGATGTTCATGATCCATGATAAATTTAACAGATGTGATAGCCATGCTCACTGAATGTAAATCCAAATCAATTTGTGAAATCAGAGTAGCGATTTGGTGGTTCAATAACCAATTGTATGCCATAAACATGACATTTTATTAATCTCAGTTTTAATAGCTAAATCATGGCATAGTCTTCAAATTTATTCTAAACTGTCAATCAGAATTTAATAAGTATAAATGCTACAAAATCAAAAATAAAAATTGTAATCAGAAACATTAAGTCACTGGCAGGATGACTTTCCCTTGAGACACAATCAAGTGACTGTTTGCTTTGAAGGCTCAATTATTAGGATATTGGGCATGACAATTGATATATACCATTAAATTTTCAACTATTTCATTGGTTCCTTTCTAACTACTACTGAGTATACGAACATTGACAATTTAGTGTAATTGAGACAACAACATATTCTCGTCAGTATTCCTTGCATATAGGTTTGGATATCTATTGCTACAACATAGCTGGAATGGAAAGAAGCAAATATATAGAACCTGCACAGCGAGGTGACCCTTCAGAGTGGCCAACAGTTCTGGACTAGTCTTATCATTCTCATCCCCATGGCCTAGGGCACCGCAGTAGCCTCTACCCCATGTATATACCTGTAAAAATATTTTTTTTATGAAAAAAGCATTCTCAGGGATCAATGGAAGTTGTGAGGAACCTGCACCATCGAATTACAATCCAACAATTATCAAAATTTAGAAATGAGACATACATATCCACTTGAATCAAGTGCCACTGCATGCTCATCTCCAGCAGACACGCGTAGTATATGAATATTCCTCCTCCTAAATGACTGGATGACACGTGGAACAAGTTCATCGTGTTGATCCCCATGGCCAAGGCAAAAGTTGTTACAGGAACCAAATGAATGAATTCTTCCATCATAAGTGACAGCAAAAGTATAACTTGCACCAGCAGATATCTGCACTACATGTCCCAGCCCCTCAAAATATTCAATATTCCTAGGAGTTGGCCTGTCAACAGTATCACCATGACCAAGTTGGCCATGTGTGTTGCTCCCACATGTGTAAACTTGGCCTTGCATTGTAAGAATCACTGTAAAACTCAACCCAGTGGCAACCTGAAAAAACAAATTAATGAACAATTTCATAAAAGAATAGTCCATTTGATCACACGATTAGGTATTCTTTTAAACATCCAATAAAATATTTAGGAACACTCCTGGTTACAGAGAAAATGACACACTAAAATTCAATAGGAAGCAAATTCCTCACAAGAACTCATATGCAGGCATAAACACACACACACAGATATATATATATATATATATATATATATATATATATATATATATATATATATATATATATATATATATATATATATATATAAACACACACACATACATACATATAGTGACAACTTGGACTTCGATTTAAAACAATGGCAGCAGAAATTCTCAATAAAAATACGCCAGTTAAGAACTTGTAATCCCAAAATTTTATCAGAATTTCCCAACAGTGTAATTGAAAACTAAAAGTAAGTCTTTGGCATCAAGGCACTTAATCAACCAAAGATTTTGCTCAACTTACCTTTGAGTTGCAGTACTGTAAAAATGGAATTATGCTTACATCAATAGCTGCCACCCAATAGGCTGTTTTTACCTCCTTTTTTGTTTTTGTTTCTCAATCAATTGTCAACAACTGGCTATAAGGCTCCATATCTGTTATTGCTACTATTTAATATGCTGAATTAAACAGTCTGTCTAAGCTCCTATCTTCTCTTTTTCCTATTTCTATTTTCATTTTATTTTACAATTAAATCCGTTTCTATAATCTACATGAAGTTGAACATTCATTAAGCCCAATCCTTAAAAGACTTTGCGGGTACTCTAAAGCCCACAACACATTCGTATGCTAAAAGCAGTGAAAGCACATCCCAAATTGATCATTTTGGAGAATGTCCTTTGTTCTTCATTAGTCAAATTGTCATGATGCACAGGATATATCCATTCCAAGATAACAATTCATTTCCTTATTGACCAACAGCATTAGGATCCATTTCTCAGCAAGTCACAAAAGTAAACATATGACAAAAATGTAATTTCATAATATCAAATAAAAACTGAGTTCCCAGTATTATCTCACCTCACTGACCTACAAACTATTATTGTTCATATACTAGGTTTTCCTCATCATATTCTGGTAAACTACAGGTTATAACTATCTTAGTGGCTTACAAAATAGAGCAAGAGAACTTATTTGACCACAACACAAGATATCTTTCAGTATTGGAAATGGGAGGTGTGGACTACCATGTCCCCATCAAAAGCAACACATTTGGACACTTATATGATGGTGAGTGGAAATGTACCTGCTTGCAGGGTATCCCCTTCAGTGCCTCAATGCGAGTTGGCCTAAATATGGTGCGGCCCACTTCTCCATGACCGCAACAAAATGATGAATTATCACCACAAGTGAACACCTAAAAAAGAAACAACAAAGTCTGGTCATAAAGTAAAACATAAATAATAATTATTGTAAGTTCATCAATTGCATGGAGTGACTACCTCTCCAGTTTGCGTTACAAATGCTGCATGGTTGTGAGAAGCTGAGATATGGATGACATGAGAAACAGATGGAAAATTAATGCGGCTGAATGCAGCACATTGAGTTGTATCTTGACCATGACCAAGTACCCCACACAAACTGGATCCACAAGAGTACACAGACGAGTCATGAATCAAGAGTGTATGATATCTTCCTGTGGTTACCTGCATCTGAATATTGAAAATGCATTTGAACAAAAAGGTGATGCAGATCTGATGTGCTTATTCAGAAGGCACAAAACTAACAAACTATGACATATATAGCAAACTTTCTCTCAGAAAGAACCCTCTTACACATGAAAAACAATGGAGATAAAATGGTGTAAGTCTCGTATATGGAAAACATTGAAGTTAAAATACTGCAAGTCTTATGACAAAGAAATCATCACAAAGGTCATAACTTGGATTTCTAATATCAAACTCGAGGTTTGGGCACTCATGGCCCACACAAAGGCCAATGCACAAACATCAGAGCTGAAGAATAATTCACCTCTTACTGGTGCAAGTCAGTATAACACCAGCTATACCGCTACCATATTGGTTCGACAAGATGTCAGCCAGAATCGGCCAAAGATTTTTACCACCAGTTCAAATCATCCATAAAGGTCAATTAGCTTGCAGGTTAAGCCCTTTGAAATTATCAAAAAATTGACTGAGATCGTAAGATTGGTGAATCAGCTAAATCAACTGGAGCAAGTTGGAAATAGCCTGATTGACTGGTGGGTGTCAGGACCACTTCGATCACAGAAGTCCACTGAAATCAACACTGATCCAGTTAAGTGATGGTTGATCTCAATGGGAAAATGGGCAAATACCAATAATAGCTAACACAGTCAACCAATTAATTCAAAGGCTAAATATGTTTATATAGGATAAAAAGGAGTGACTTAGTCTCTACAAGCATTATGATGCCAAACGGAAGACAAAATGTCAATGAATCATCGAGAGTTCTATTAAAGTTGACATAGCCCAATTTACTAGTCTTCAAGAGTATAACAACTTAGCAACAGCACTTCAAAAATTCAACAGTCTTATTTGCCTTACAAGTGGTTCAACATGTATACTTATCCCAGTCAAGTATATAATTTGATCACATAATCGCAACAGCAATTTATGAGACAAGATGAATTTATGTATCAACAGAAGTCATACGTTGCCTGCTGACGTCTCGACACTGCAGGAAGACTGCTCCACAGACTGCAAGAACCTCAGAACCTTCTTCCAATTCCCATGACAGCGACCAAGAAGGTCTGTACGCGCACTCTGTGGGAGAGAACCAAATATAGTGTGTGTCATACAAATGTGGAATGCAGCAAACTCAACCATGGACCGGAATTTGTTGGGAAGAAGCCCATGAGCACCACTAAACATTCGACAAGTTGTCTCCAAGCACGCAAGGTCGACAGCACCTAGACGCCCACAGCTCAATATCTCCAGAATTAAATGCGCAGGCAGCTCTTCGATACAGAAGGCACGACTGCGGTCGGCCATTGAAAATACCTCTCTTTCTTGATCCCCTGAACCCAAAACAGAACCCTAACCTCTCTTCGAATTGTATTACAACAAGATATCCAGCACTGATTATGAAGCGCCAATTCTTACCAAGGATGCCTTCCTTCACGCGCTTATTGGATGCTACAAGAAGACAAAATCATCTAGAACCGATTCCAAGCAGAAATATACGGTTTTCGGGACCAATAATTGCGAGTAACGAACTAAGGAGTAAAAGATTAAGAAAACGTCCGACGGAAGGAGCATATACGAAATCAAGCAAGCGAAATTGACGTTCGCAGATCGTGGCGATAAAGCAAGGAAAAGAAGCATCAGAAGTTTCGGTAGACACCAACAGCCACAGACCAACCCTTAATTCCCCAACCCAAACGTGATAACCCTCGAGAACTCAAGCAGGACAACACCAGATCGAAGCAAATCGACACTAATCGGAGCCGAATCAAAGAGAAAAATGCTCAAAGAAGGGCGATCAAGGAACAAACTAGAAGAAACAATCTCACACGAATTCGAGTCAGAGAACTTATATAAAAAACGCACAAGGAAGGCATTGAAGAGAAGGGAAGGAGGAGGAAACGGAGAAAGAATCGCCCCTTTTACCGACCTCCGCCTTTTTTCGCACCTCCGTTCTTTCCACCGAAATCAATAAGAGGAAAGTACAGAAAAAGAGGGCAGAGAAAGAGTGTGTGAGAGAGCGAACGATGACGAAGATTTCCACCCGGTCATTTTTAAGAAAAAATCGTAAAGGACGGGCGAGGAGCCATCAGAGCCGTCCGTTTGGCGGGGCAAGCTGATCGCGACGTGCGGGCCGTCCACCACAGTCTTTGGAACTTACCGGAACAAGATTTTAGTGCTTACTCCTCAAGTCATTGGCAACGAAGGTACGTGGCGTCCGATGGTTGGTCTGCGCAGGGAGCCTAGTCACCTCTGCGCTGGACGGCATAACTGAAGCTTGTCACGGCCGTCATGGCGCGAGGAACCAACAGCAGCGCGACGCGTGGGATACGACTAACCGATCCATCTGAAAAGGCAAAGCGAGGGGAAGGCATCGGTAGAGGCCTGAAAATAATGGAAAATTATGTTTTTTTTATTGGTTAATTAAGTTAATCTAAAAAACAATATATTCAACAGAACAACTTTCACGATGATTCATAATTTCAACTCTAGCAGTGCAATCGTGATTATGAAAATAATCTATTGGAGCAGTGTCTCAATCAAGAATAGATGCTGTTTAGTTTTCTCTACCGACAGAGATGGATTATGACTTACAAAAGACATCCATAGAACACCTGTTTAGAGGCTGATTTAACATATTCAAGGCCTACAGAATACAAGATACTTATGAAAGACATCTATACTGTGAAAATACCAAAAAACAACAATGTATCATTGGGAGACGATTCTTTAGGTGGAACTACTTCTAAAGAAAAATGATCCGGTGTAAAGTTTATTTATCTGAATCAAGATCTTGGATCCTTCAAATAAAAACCAACAAGTAGAAGCCTAAAATAAATCACACAAAAATTAAGCATTGAAACCAATATCCAGAAAAGAATCCAAAAGTTCATTGAACCTATAAAATAATTTAATGGCTTATTTACATCATATCCTTCTATTTGTGCATGCTTTGGAGATATGTACAAGCATCAGCTTTATAACTTTTATTACATTTTAAAATTTATAAGAACGATAGAATATGGATTTACACTAACTCCTAAAGAGGCCATAATCATCAAATTTTAAATGTTAGATGCACATATTACAGGGAGATAAAAAAGGATCTCAATTCAATGAGACTATTATTTCAACAATCAAGCAATACCAGGATGAAGTGTTTCCCTTTCAAAGGCTTTAACTCCAACTTCAACCAATCTTCAATCCAAAAGTTTTAACTTGTGCTGATATGTTCACTGATATTAATACCTGTGGGCCAGATTATAAGTTATTGATCTATGGACAAACAATAAACTCAAAAAGATCACGAGTCTTTCTTTATGCATTGCTCAGAATTTTGTCATGATCAAAGGAAACGGAATAAGCAAAGTAGGTAATAATCAAATATACACACTAATATCTTGAGCATATCATTTAGATTAGTATAAACAACAGTGTGATGGCATAACATCCACCTGTATGTCCTTTATTAGCAAAGAGCAAAAGGTTACAATACCAACTTTAAAATTAACTAATATATGCTTATCATAGAAATCGATCACTGAGGGTGCATCTTGGAGCCAAACTAAGGATCCTTCTTGGCAACATGGATGAACAGGTTCAGTGACGGAAACAACTTTTAAACTTGCATAAGACAGACCATATGCATTGATCCTAGATCCCGAATTGGTGGGATCCTTATGCACTAGGATTTCCCTTTTATAGTATATTGATCATAAAAAAAGTTAGTATATGACAAACTTATGGTTTGAAAGCCCCTTGTTCACATGGGGTTTTTGTTCTTTCAGGTTGGAAGGGCTATTGCATAAAATGTATTTGGTATATATTCATATTCTAACGGGAGCAATTTTTTTTACATTTAAACATATTCCAAGTTACCATGTACAATTTGAGCTATGTCAAGTTCAATTCAACAGATGAAGTATGTCATGCATTTCATGAATAATGGATGGGTATGATATATGGTCAAAAAGTAATAATGAGTGAAATTTTAAACTCATTGCAGCCACAAATACTATCGAAACAAAATGTACATTATGGGTGCAATGTTCTTTGAATGCTCATCTATTACCAACAAGATTTACCACGAAGTAGATAAAATAAAATGTGATACCATCAAATATTATTCCTGGATATCATTATAATATTCTTTAATAGTAAGCACTTAATGAGCATTTGCAACAATGCCAAATAATAAAATACCAAGTAATAACCTTTTTTGCAGGTGGCACCTTCATAATAATTGTGAAAAACCATTATATATGCCTGAAATTTACTAGTTCAAGGAGAAGGAATAATCAGAATTGAAGAATGGAACAGACATTAGAACTGCAACTACAGCATAGGCAATGCACCAGACAGCCGTGGCAAACACTAGTTTTAGAAAAGTGGAGTATGTCATCCCACCTGTCAATACATAAGTATCAGAATTGTGCTTGAGAAAAACTGCAGAAGGTAACTCCAGTTATTGCAATACTCAATAAACCATATGCTACTCAGAATATTTGATATCCTTTGAGTTATAAAATATTACAAAGACTCTTCGTAAAATATAATTAAGTAATTTATTCCATCATGATCTAGAAAAATGTCTTATTTGTGTATAAACGCATTAGGCAACATCATGCAAATTTGGATATACTTTGGCTTCGTCATGAAGTATGTTAATTGTGTTGTGGCATCTTATGTGGAGGTGTTAGTTGGTCAATGGCCACTGATACCCTTAACCATTGTATAATCGCTGGTCCATATAACCACAATAATATTCTAACATCAACACAAATGATTCTCCTAATGTCATCCTTAATCGTCCACAACCTATATGCCAAACATACTTGACATGTCAATAGATATATTATCTCCAAGAAAATATAATCGCTCACCTTATAAACCCAACATAAATAAGTCATTTCAAGCAAGTAATTTAATTCTTCGGCCCAATGCCGATATCAATATTTCTTCACAAGAAAATCTTTGCCAGGCACAGTCAGAATAAAAACTTGATTTCTAATTTTTGAATCATGAATTAACCTTAAATTTCTATGCCCTATGCTAAGGCAAGTTACACATAAAGCATTAAGGACGCTGTCTTATGACTCTGACTTGAGGTAGTCATATGAAAAGTAACCTCATGCTAGATATAAATACCCAGTTTGATATTACTTATAATAAATAAGGTATGTTAGAAGCCGTATGTGTGATATCTTTATATGGCACTATATATTTTTCCTTCTACTAAAAAAGTATAGTGTCTAAGCGTCTACACTTATCCATTATTTGGCTCGTCATTGTGAATCCGTGTGAAACTGCATAACTGGATACATATCTTGCACTCAATTTACAGGAACTCTCGAGTGCCAATACCTCTAGAAACCAGGACAGGTTAAAAGAATTGCCTAAGAAATATTAAAATAATGAGCAACATTAGCATGCAAAACGCAACATCAGAATCAGCATCACAAGCTAGTAAAACAAACAAAAGTCACCACGAATCATGCAGAAAACTCTCTGACTAAAACTCATGAATCATGCCGCCTGAAACATATGATTTGATGACCAAGTGTGACAAAATCAGAGATATAACATAGAAAGGATAACAGCTAGGGCAAATGTTGTTGTACTGCCAAACAACAACTAAGGCCAATGCTGAGGCGATTAAGCCCAACCGAATGTTACAAGGGACCCTCGTCAAATCATAGCATCCCAATTACAAAAGGCCCAATTTGTCAATGCCAAACACAAACCTCATATGACACTATCTAAGAATGCAGTCGCGATACCTAATTTCTCCACGAGGTCTCAATCTGAATACTCAAGATCGAGGCTCATATCACCACATGTAGTGACCACGGAGCAGGAAAACCTACTTTGACTTCTCTTTTCTATTCGTTGCCAAGTCTAATGTAATAACGGAGATCAAGTCATCAAAGCGTCCTTCGAGTAAGGACAAGATCGCGGCATCAAAATTCTCACGCAAACAGAAGTCCAAGAAGACTCACCAAGAACCGGGAAAGAAGGGAACGAGAAGACCGAGCGTGGAATCGATAAAGGGAAATACGTAATCTGGAGTTGCTTGCCGATCGCCGCTAGATAAAGGGAAAGCGGGAGAGAGAGAGAGAGAGAGAGAGAGAGAGAGAGAGAGGAGTCTTGGACTCAGAGAAACCTAACGGTTTGGCGCGGGATAAGCGCACACTACCGGAAGAAAGGAGATCAGTTAGTGGGCCGGTTGAGCCCACTAACATAGGTACGTTGGGAGAAAACAAAAGAGCGATTTCTTATATTAACATTTATATTTATTAATGATTACATAATTCTGTATTTAAAGTCCTCTCAAATCCAATTAAAATAATCTAAATTGATTTAAACAACTCGAATAAATGTGGAAATTCAAGAAAACTTGGTCTGCTATCGTTGTCACTTAACAATAAAAGTGACATATTTGTAATTTGACACTATACAATTTGTACTCGAAATTGATGATTTCACCCTTCAATCTGATGGTTACTTTTCTCCTAACTCTGATATTGCAGGAGTTGAGTGTGGACATCGGAGGGTTTTAACAGCCATTATCTATGGACCGGAGAGATTTGGCTCCACGCTGTTCCCAAACAGACGCAAACGCTGACTCCCGTGTGCCATACTCCACCGGCGACGAACGCGACTCGGTATCAGCCTTTGCCGTTTAATCGCGTTGTTTGCGGTAAATCCTGACCAATCTTCCCGAATCACGAGGCGCCGGTGGTATTTCAGAAACTATCCTCAAACTTCAGGCTATTCTCGTAGTCCTGTGTCGTCGCAGCACCCGATGCCGCAATTACCATTATGTCCCCCACGAGACACGCGGCGCCTAATTCCTCCGTGAGACCCGCAATTAGTAGAGCCCTGAATAACGGTTGGAAAGCAGACGTAGCCGTCACATGACCTTTAATTCGGTAAGCTCACATTCAATAAAGCTTGATGGGAATTGACTCTTCAACTAACATGCGTTCCTGAATCCTTCTACCTTCTTTAAGATTAGAACCATGACGAAGAGGTGTAACAAAGCTGTCATGCTGGGAAAGAGGGGAAGGAATGCACGTATCAGACCCTGTTCTCGACGAGGCAGTAATTAACCCCAAACAGAGCTGTTCATAAAATTACTCCCTTTCTGCAGTGTGACTTCCAAAGCTTGTACTCTCCCCTGTATAGGAAGCTAGGTTTGTACTGGCATCAGTAGTTAGGGAGAGCAAGTATTATTATATGGAAAGAGCGAACGAGCTCCCCTGGTCTATATAAACGAGCCCCACACTGCAGTCAGAGTAGCCCGTTCAGTGTTCATACAATGGCTTCTCGCTTCTTCCCTCCTTTCTCCTCCTGCGTTCTTCTTCTCCTTTTCTTCTTTTCGTTCTCTGTCTTCTGGTTCGACTACGGTGACTCACACCCCGTCTTCGACCCGCAATGGCACCCGGCGACCGCGACCTGGTATGGCAGCCCCGACGGCGACGGCAGCGACGGTAAGTTCACCAACCTGTATCCATGGATACCGGCTAGGGAAGCTAGTGTTTTTGTTGCATGCATGTCAGCCGTTAGATTAAGGTCAGATGGCTGGGTGTTGGCATCGGTGTGTGGTCGTCGACGTCTCTACTGTCGCGGGCTTGCGAGCAGTGGAGCATGGCGAGAGCTGCAGGAGTCTGCGGCTTTGTCGCCGTCGCTTGACGCCTGATGCTTGTCGGGTGAGGTGTGGCCAGTGAAGGTGGAGCGACGCATGTGGAGTCAGCTCGGTCACTCTCCTTTGGGTTTGGACGGTTCTTCCAACTTGATATATGCACGCATCTCACTGCATTTGGTAGTCAAAGATGAGGGTGAAAAGAGGAGTAGAATACGATCCCACGGCCATTTTGATCTGCTTTTATTGAATAGGAAAATACTTCAGATTTGTGGGAGTGGCGGACACTAGAAAAGTGCACAGACGAGGAAAAGCCGAAAGAGAGCAGAGCATATCAATCAGTCAATTGAGGTCGATCCAATATATTATAGGGAATTGCTACTGAAAAGGCACGCAACATGGTCTGAAACAAAGCAGCGAGCAGAGGTTTTCTTTGTGATGTGGGGGAGTAACACTGGGTTGTGACTTGCTGTTGGCAGGTGGGGCGTGCGGGTACGGGTCGCTGGTGGATGTCCGGCCGCTGCGGGCACGGGTGGGGGCGGTGAGCCCCGTGCTGTTCAAGGGCGGGCAGGGGTGCGGCGCCTGCTACAAGGTGCGCTGCCTCGACCCGGCCATCTGCTCCCGCCGCGCCGTCACCGTCATCGTCACCGACGAGTGCCCCGGCGGGTACTGCGCCTCCGGCCGAACCCACTTCGACCTCAGTGGCGCCGCCTTCGGTCGCATGGCCGTTGCCGGCGAGGCCGGCCAGATTCGTGATCGCGGCGAGATCTCCGTCGTGTTCCGCAGGTATTCACCAGAATGTCTTACTCTACTCAGCGCTTGGTTTGCGGTAAAGACTTCATATACGCTCTGCCTGAGCATATTCTTCTCTCTCTCTCTCTCTCTCCAGGACACCGTGCAAGTATCCAGGGAAGAACATCGCCTTTCATGTAAACGAAGGATCCACAAACTATTGGCTTTCGCTTCTCGTGGAGTTCGAGGATGATGATGGAGATATTGGAGCCATGCATATAAAACAAGTACAGTTTCTTACCTTACTGCTATGTATTATTGCTATCTATCCATCCTGTAGTTGTTTGAAGCTGCTTCTCCAAGAACTGGCAGATTTGTTGTATCATCTACAAGCTGTCTGTGGCTAAAATACTTGGATGAAAGCTCAGCACTGCTTTAGAATGTCGTGCTTTTCTTCAGTTGACTGCACACTTAGCCTCCTTAATGGATGAACAGTAATGCCTTAAGACATGTCCCAGTGTCTGGTTGCTGTCTGCCACAAGTCAGTCTGCCAATTCTCTTCAAACAAAATGGTAACTGTGACCTTTCCTCTCACTAGGCAAATTTTTCAGCAACTATTAGATATAGTGTTTTCCCATCTGCAAGTAGGACTCTCTTGTATTAAAAAGTGTGTCATGTGGACTTACATTACTTGATTATAAGTCATCAGAGCCTAAAACGAGTCCCAGAAGTCAGAGTCAAACTTAAAGGAAGTCCTGTTGCTGCTTTTGATGTGGAATGCACTCAAGCCAAGTTCTAATATCAACTAAAGCTTCTTTGTTCTCCATCCTCCTAATCTCTCTCCATCCTCTGTGTTGACTCAGAACTCAATGTGATCTATGAGACTATGCCTAGTAAGTTCAAGTGCATCCATGGACAAAAGTGGAGGGGTCCAGATTGAAGAAAGTCTACATTGTTGGTCTTAATCTTCTGTATTCTCTCTTGCAGGCAAATTCTGTCGAATGGCTAGAGATGAAGCACATATGGGGAGGCAATTGGTGTTTCAATGGGGGGCCTCTGCAGGGGCCCTTCTCAGTGAAGCTTACCACATTAACCACCCAAAAGACCTTCTCTGCCCGGGATGTGATTCCAAGTAACTGGTCTCCCGATGCCACCTACACCTCTCGACTTAACTTCCTTTGATCGAGAAGAGAACACGAGCGCGGTGGTCTTACTGCAAGATCTCTTCTCGTCTCTGTGTACATGCCATAGTAGCCCTCTCCGAAGGGGAGAGAGAGCGCCTTAACTTGTTAGATGTCTGTGTGTGCCTGTAAGGACCCCATCTTTAAGATATGAATGGGATCCTAAAAGTCCTCTCAAAGGTGATGTTTCAGTACCTTACAATCAGTTGACTCTTGAGCCCGTGGCTTACTTTCACAAGTGGGAATCACAGGCTTTTACATTCTTGTCTGTCGACTGTGCTGCTCATTCGCACATGGTGGATCTTTGAACAAAGGGGCCACCGTCTCCGGTGGTGGGACAATTTGATGGCAGACTTCACGCTGCGAAGAACAGAGACTTGACCTGTTGGATGAAAGATGGAACCTCTCATCCATCTGTGATGTGTTATGCTAATCATTACCGGCATTATAACACAAGAAGTTGCTTGCTGTGTTAAATGCCCCTCCGGAACCGTGATGGCTAGGACAACCGCCAACCAGAGCAAGCCACGTACTCGCACTTTCCTGCTTCTGCCTCTTTGCGCTGACATTTAAAGCCATCGAGTGGAACACGCAACACATTGCGTTTGGGCAGTAATTCCACCGCCGGATGATACTTTACCCACGTTTCCAAGGAAGGAGAGTTACACGGGACCCACTGATGGATCCAACTCGTTCCAATAGTAAGGCAGATAACCGGAACGGGTAGGTGACGCGAGATGAAATATAATTCTATTTTCTGTTCAAAGATAGAGTCGTGACTAATCCAGTTGGAATTGGTGGTTGGCTGCGTGCCTTACCGACGGAGAAGAGGAATCGTTGCGGCATCTCCTCGAAGCCCGAAGCTCCGTCTCCTTTTCTTCCCTTGTGCATTCTTCTTGCTTCGCCCTAGAGCGCGGAGAGTATTCGAGCACTTCCAAGGTTTGGTTTCAGCTCTCCTTTGTCTTTTCCCGAAGAAATCTTTTGGAAATTCGAATGGAGATGGCGGAGTCCGGTGAGTTCTTCGCTTTCTTCCGCGCCTTAGGAATGGTTCTAGCGAAGAAACGGCGAGCTCGACGGGATCCCAGTGTATGTAATAGCCATCCCCGCTGTGTCTTTCAAAATTAAGGGCTTTTAGGTTCCCGATTGTGTTCCGTAGGGTTTGCCCCAAAATTTGGTCTTCGATTGATTTGCTGGCCTCCGCTCGAGTGCATGTATGAGATCCGAGAGGATTTTGGAGTCGTTGAACGAATTCTAGGGGTTTCTTTTGAAGAAATGGCAGGAAATGTTCGAATACCTGTGTTTTGTTGCTTTCTCTGGATATGTTCGATTGGAGCTGAAGCGCAAGTCTAGACCTAGCGTTTCCCTGAAGGTCCGACCCTAAGTTTCGGTATATTCGTTGCCAAGGAAGCGGACTGGTCTTCTAATTTGAAGGAGTTGGAGATGTTGGGAAGACAATTGGTACTCAGGAAGGAAGCCGCGGTGAACCTGAGAGAAGTGGCGGCAAGGACTACTCTAAGGGAGGTACGGCAAAAGGGGCATATATATGTGGAGCTGAGACATGTTGGGAAGCGCATAATCTTCTTCTGCACCCTCTGCCTCACCCCATGTTACAGCGACACCGTGCTGTTTGATCATCTGCAGGGAAATCTCCATGCTCGACGCCTCACAGCTGCCAAAGCGACTCTTTTCGGTGCTACTCCATGGCCTTTCAATGATGGTGTTCTTTTCTTTGACAGTTCTAACGTGCCTGACCTGCTGTTATCAGGTTCAGCTAGTCAAAATGATATGGCTTTGGTTCTTAGCAACAGCTCTGGGAACGATCATGAAGTAACTTCGAGAAATACATTGAATTCTCCCGGTAGGAATTGCTGTGGTAGAAAGAATAGTGGTAATTGTTCTAAATCCAATGGTGCTTCTGACGCTAAACTTAGATTATCTTCCACTCGGCATAAAGCATCTTTGAGATCTAGCTGTTCGGTCCTAGATATGGTTTCTACTTGCAGCTGGGCAGAAAATAGTTTGATTATTCCTGGGGTCTTACTGAAGGAGGAAGTTTCAAATTTGGCACTGAAACATTTAGGAGTTGGGCAGATTGCATACAGAATACAAGAAGACAAGGAAGGTCATGGTAAGATCACGAGTATATGGTGTGCTTGGTTGGGACAAGGAGAATCTGACTTTAGTGATGAATTGAACATATCGGCAAATTGTGATTTTGCTATAGTTAATTTTCCTTATGCATATGGCTTAGGTAGGAAGGGAGCTGTGGAAGATGAAGTGCCTCCGACATCACCTGGTTCTTTCTTTGAGATTGATGATTCTGGGCATCGTAGGAAAAGGAAGAGGAAATCGTTCTCGGACCAAGAAGACTACTCAGATGGTTTGAATGGTTCTGAGTCCCTTTCTGGAGATGGCTCAAGTCTGGATATCATTGTGGCAGATGACCCACAGCAGCTTGAAAAGAGGCTTATATCTAGCAAGGTTGTAAGGCGACAGCTGAGAAAACAGAAACGTTTGGTTACAGTGAGAATCTGTGATATATGTGGGCAGCCGATGCTCCCCGGAAAGGATGTGGCTACCCTACTAAATTGTCGTACTGGTAATTTAGCTTGCAGCAGTCGGAACACTAACGGGGTGAGTACTGCTTATGCTATATGCATTGTTGTTTGTCTGTAATTCTTTTTTTTTTTCCCCTAATGACTGCAGTATGTCATGCAGGCTTTTCATCCATTTCATGCATCGTGCCTCATACACTGGATCCTTCTATGTGAGTCAGAAATGGCTGATCTAAGAAACAAAACAAAAGTAACTCGAGGTCGCAAGGGAAGATCAACGCTCAAGAATCGAATTTCTTCCATCTTTTGCCCGGAGTGCCAGGGCACTGGTGTGGCCATTAAAGGAGAAGAATTGGAGAAACCTACCATTCCACTCTCTGAGGTTCCAAACGGCTATCTTTCCCTCACTAGTATTTGAACTTATGCTTGTATTATAATTCTGTTTGCTATTCGCCTTAGATATTTGACCATCATCCTTTCGGCTATTTATTGTGCATACCATCTCTCCAGATGTTTCTTTATAAGCTGAAAGCCATTGAGGCAAACAAGGCATGGATGAAAAATCCTGAAATTCTTGAGAAATGCTCCACTGGACTTCATTTCCCTTCTGGTTGTGTTGAAAAATCTCAGGTTAGCACTCCATCTCTCTGGTTTGTGCTCTTTGAGATTAAGCTCTTTTTAGGTTAATCTATATTCCAATTTTATTTGCGCTAGGAAAACGTTATGCCTCTAAAGTTGCTGCATTTCTTCCGAGCTGATCAGTAGGAACCCCTTCTCAAATCTCACAAGACTAAGATGCTTCCATGGTGACCTTCGCTGGATTTCTACATAGGCTATGGATGACCAGAGTTGTGTTGTAAATCTCCTTTATCAGTTGTACAAATATGTACACTTGGCTTCCAAATATAGTTGGGCATGTAGAAAAATATTAATGGTAGTGGCCAAAGAGTGTTGTCTGTTGTGAATGGCATAGTTGCCAAAGAGTTTCTCTTTGTTGGTAATGATTACTTTAACACATGTAATGCGATACCATCGTAAGCACTGCATACTATTCCGTGCGTTATTGTTGTTAAACTGTAGTTTTTGTGCTCAAGCAACTTATTACAATATATAATATATACCATTCGATATGGATGGTATATACTCATCTAATAATAGATTGGTATGGGTGATACATACCAATATCATTATACCTTATCGTATCATATGTTAGTATATCGATACGATTCGGTACGATCGACACAATTATGGATGAATAAGGCAAATCATGTACTTCATTATATATCTTGCAATGTATGGTATCTTCTCTATGTAAATTTTTAGTGTTGAAAGATGTCTAGACGTCTTCTAGATAGAACGTTACTTTGACGTTCTCCCCTTTTATTATCTTCTTCTTATGCAAACTGGATCTAACCTTGCTAGGTTAGATGATATAAAATATGTATAGGAACTACCAATATACATGTTCTATAAGATGTCAAACTTAAATTGATAGTTCTATATCGTCCAAAAGAATATTTACGTCGACAATCTCATGCAAGAATAGTGTTCTAGGATGATGATTTATAGGAACTTGTGATCTCTCCTAACATTACCCTACATTAAAAATGGTACAGTAATGCCAGACTATATATATCACTGATGCTTGGGAGAACACACAACGGTAACCTTATCAATAAGCTGTACCTGAGTTCTAGTAACGTACAATACTACTCTCATACCTGGCGAATACAACTTAGTTTGCAAGAAGGGGAATGGACCAATGGCAAAACACCAACTTGAAGGGGAGAAAGCAGCAACCACATTACAGATTGGAGGAACAAGTCTCAATAATGGAAGTTAGATTCCAACAAATACATCTTATTCTTACAACATCATGAATCTTAAATAACTTAAAAGGAGAACAACTTAATATATACACAATACATTTAAGGAGCTAAATGCAAAAGTAATATTGATTCTCAAGAGGAACCTTTTGACACTCCAAAAGGATTTCTTAAAGTCTTCGAAGAGAATACACTTACCTCTAGACGAACTTCTCAATGGATGTGACCAAAGTACTCTCAGGCACAGCCCCAATCACAGTGTCTTTCTTCTCGCCGTTTTTGAAGATCAGCATGGTTGGGATGCTCCGAATCCCATATTGAGTTGCTATATCTGGGTTTTCATCAGTGTTCAGCTTATAGCACTTCAGTTTTCCTTCATAAACCTTTGCCAACTTGGCGACGGTTGGTTCGATCATTCGACATGGCCCGCACCACGGAGCCCAAAAGTCAATGAGAACTGGAACACTGGAGTCCAATACAAGGGACTGCCATGTGGCTTTAGTCACATCTGGAACTGTGGAGCAATAGCCAAATTATGTTTGGTTAGAGATACATGAAATGCAGTAACTGGGAGAAATGGTACAGCCATCAGTCCACAAATTTTTTTTATCACAAGAAGCAAATCACTATAGTTATTATCATGTAAAACCATCAGAATCTGAAACTAAAGCATGTTGTGCATAGAAATGATTAGTCTTTTTTATGCAGAATTGTCGTCATAAAAATAGATCTCTCTTTCTTTGGAGGTTACCGGAATATACAGATGAACAATTCAAGTACCTAGATGAGGTAAGTAAATGCATCGAGTCAAGTTGCAAATGGTTCTTCTCGAATTCAAACAAGAGGCTACAGATTTAAGGTAATAGGGGCAAATTCAAAAATTAAATCAGAGATCAATTACTCAGATACTCAGCAAATATGGGCGTATAATTTTCTTTACGAAATCCATTGTTCACAAGCATGTAGTATTTGGATATTTTGGATTGTGGTACTTGCTAGTATTGGGTACAAATAGAGAGGAGCTCACATACCATATCCTCATCAAACAAAGGCCTACACCTTTTAGGTAATGGGGCAAGTTCAAAATTAAACCTCAGATCAACCACTCAGCAAATATGGCAAATTTGGGTGTATGATGTTCTTTAGGAAATTCATCATTCACAAGCATGTAGCATTTTGAAAATTTAAATTGTGCTACTTGCTAGTAATTCAGTACAAATAAGATGGAGCTCATATACCATATTCCCAATAGTAAAACAAACCAACACATTTCAATGATGCCACTAAAGCCACTTCATGTAAGATGTCAACCACTCCATAAACCTAAAGAAGCATATAGGATGTATGATGCCAAAGAATCATTTGGTCACTACGAACAAAAGGAACCTATCACACCAAAGTTGTAAGCTAAAAATCAATAGAAGTATCAACCTCCAAGGTAGACTGTTAAATTGATCATGCATATTTTTAAAGCATCATTGCACAAAAGAGACACTTCAAGCACTACACACAACAGTTGAAGAAGACCAGATGGAATACTGTGTGTGTCCAATTATTAACATCAACAAATGAAGCCAGTATCTTTCAGCGGGGAAAAAAGATGCAGTTGTATGAACAATGAGTTCCCCATGCCATCCACCATCTCACACATTTGTAATAATATTCAATCATCCATGTTGAAGATATATCAAATTAAAAAAAAAATTCCTGTCAACAGATGCTTCTCCAGCATCCACACAAACCCCATTTATCTATTGCTTATGGACCCAAAAGACAAGACATAGAAGTAACATCACAAGAAGTTGTGTAACCTTGAGATATAGGGATCCTTACATGGGAATGATGGAGAAATATACTTTTAATAGTCTTATCATGTCATTTCATTAAATACGAAACAATATAATGTACATTAGGCAGATATTGGAAAACATACCTAAGGCACTGCAGTTACTAAGGCTGAGTTTTCTGAGTCCTCATTTGACCTTGTAGATCATAAGATTTGCTGAGACATACCATAGAAGTTAGGAGTGGACTGAACTATTTCAAAAAGCCTAATACCTACGAAACATGTCACCATAGTTTTTAGGTTACTCTACCTCTTAGCTTCTGTTTCTTTCTTTCTTTTCCAATTTTACTATGCTAATCATGTTTTCTATCATTGGTGACCTTCTCATCTTCTTTTTCATGTGTTCTTGCATTCAGAGTTGATAAAACTTTGTACTTTAAACAATGTGCCAAAACATATTTTTAATTATTTTCGTAAGTAATCAGTAATATTTACATCTCAATTGTAGGTTTCTTTCACCAGTGGCTCAAAACTAAACTAGTAAGATAATGATATAAGTAGGTCTACGAGATGGCTCCGAATTTCTGTTGAGCCTCAAAGTGCATCTTTATCACCTAGATCTAACATAACCTCAACACTCTGAACTCTTCCAAGTAGTGAACATGGAATAGGATTTACCTACAGGGTTTCTTAAAAAGCTTTAAAAACCATGCCTACTGGTTAATTTGCCACAAAGAGTACTGAAACTTTGCTGCTTTATTCAGTCAATTCATCATCAATCTTCTCTCGAATTGGAGGTACAAAACCAAATAGTTGTTGCCCTAAGTTGGGACTAAAGCAGTATCCAAAGTCTAATAGGTTGTAATACATCACTTAAATATATAAGAAATGCTTTCCCCAGAAAACCACCCCATAAAGGACAAGCTCTCACTTGTTTCAATTCGAGATTAAACTGAGATGCATGACTGAAGTAACAGCCAAAATACAAGCATATGTGCTAATTAATGTGGAATATCAGTATCAGTAAAACATATATTTCAACATCATAGAAGATATTTCTCCTTAAACTTCTCCTAGTCTTAATGCTTATATTGTCCACATGGTCCAAATGGTACAAAATGATCCACTTGCCCCAACCAAATTCCATTTGAAAGCAAATGTTACTTGTCTCCAAATAATATTACATGTTCTACTTTACCCCACCAATCCTAATGTTGGAAGAACCAAATGCTACTACTCTCTAAATGACAAAGGAGTCAAAGTGCTATTGCTTACAACTAGCCAACACTGATGCAACACAGCATGACCTCAATGAAACAACTGCAGGAGGCAAATTGGTAACAGATGTTACAGTATTATACAAAGAATATCAGACTAGATGGTTGTGTCCGTTTGAGCAAATGAATGAGCCTTTTAAGTTCGCATGTCAACGGCCTCTCCCTTTCTCTCAGTTCTCTCATTCTTTGTTTCTTGAATCTCAAAAAAATATTGAATATCCCAGTTATTGTAATTGTCACTAATCATGTTCATAGTCTTAAACTCAGGTATGATTCATGGAGACACTTTCCAAAGAGAACCAGCAAACAGCCTTCTTGATGTAACCTCACCTTCATAAACCATACATATGCGAACTCTCCTATTTAACTCATCGCATCCTCCATAACCAGCCAATTCGTAAGGGCAAGCCAAGACATGATTAAACTACTAACAAAAAGAAACGACAGACTCATCCTATGCCATTAAGCAAAAAGTAACAAGAAGCCACTCATGCAGGGCAGACATACCAACATAATTACATTACATTCCAATTCATATCTGACTTGCAAGTTCCAAGTATGTCAATTTAGCTGCTCAAGGTACAATACCTTGAATAATTTCCATATTTTTAACCCAATCGGCTCCAAGTACATATAGACATATATCGGTTTTACTCGATCAAACTCACGGAAGATCTATGCATATCTAACCACATGTTAATTTAAACCCTAAGGAAGAAATCCATCGAGGAACCAACAAAATCAGTACAAGAAACAAGAGAAATGTAACAGGAGGTAGAAACATTACGCTGGACCGCCGTCTCCTGAACCTCACAGACCACGGCTCCCCTCCTGACGACCCTCGATCTCGCCGCCACCGCGGCCAACTTGACCTTTAGGGGGACTGAAGCACACCTCAGGCCGCTGAACTGCGGAAGGAGCCCCAACGCACGGCGGCCGAGAGGCGATGAAAAGGAGGCCGAGGCTCTCGGCGCCGACGCGGGCGCCGCGGCACGGCTACGGCAGGGTACCGCGAACGACTCGATGACGGTGGCGGCCATAACCACGGGCGAAGTGGCTGCTGCTGCTGCTTGTGCGGTGGACGGATCCGCGTGGCGAGCAGCAAAATACGTATAGGAAAGCTGTGAAGGGGATTCGTGGTTGGGGGACGGATGGATAAAGGAAACGCACGAATGCGAACTCGGAAGACCAGGGTTGCTCCACAACCGTTCATCCCTTCTTTCCTATCATCTCAACCGTTCATCTGATCTTGATAAATATATCAGATGAACGATCGAGATGATAGGAAGTAAGAAATGAACGGTTTCTGATAGACCGCCATATAGACTAGTGTAACGGGTGTGGTTAGCGATCGAATCGGGTAATCGTATCCCGTCAGGTCCACAGAAATTTAAATCGGGTTCTTAATTGGTGTTTCAATTAACTCCAGCCAACAATTTCTTCCACGAATCCCTAATGAAACGGTCCAATAAGGAGAATTATTCGTGAACCGGGTCTAGTTGGGTTGGAAGAATCGGGAACGAGTTGGCCCGTCAACTCTGTGAACGAGTTAGCCAGGTAAGCAAGTAAACACGTCGCTCCGTGATCGCCTGTCCGAACCCCTACAGAATCGGTTTCCCAGTCACCCACCGAGCGCGACACGTCAGATGGGTCCCACTCACTGGTCATCATCAGCTTCATAATCTTGAGAGAGAAGATGTGGAATGATCATGCATAAATAATAATACTTGCAAAAAATTAACGATGATAATAAGAAAATGGAGAAGTGAGTATCTTAAAAGTGTACTTTTTATTAATTATTGTTGTTCCCATGAACAATATGGTCAATAATATTATGTATAATAATAATAATAATTGTTATTATTATTATTATTTTATTAATTTAAAATATTTGAGGAAAAAAAAATCGTTGACATTTTGGTTAAATCAATATGGTCTAAATCCGTATGTGTACGAAGTCTAAGATTGGAAGAGGTTTTTCGACCCAATCTTTTCAACATCCAAGTTAATAACCTAAGATAAATGAATGTAAACATGAGTGGTTAAAAGAATTATTTCTTTTCGTTGTGTTGAAGATGAACTTTTATATTTAGTCATAAAATGATAGAATATTTTATAAAATATTCTATACGAAGATAACCTCTAATTGTTTTCAACATCTTCTTGATTTTTTATCTAGGCGAGCGATAAGGGAGGGGTAATTTATAATCATCTACCTTTAACCTTTACTCGGTGAATAGAGGGTGACATCCGTTTTTTTCTTTTATCATAGATATTCTTCATATCGAAAACTATATCTATGGTTGTAAAGAAAAAAAAATGATAAAGTTTAGATAACAAAACTTGTCTTATCAAAGATAGATTTAGCTGAAGATAGTTGCAATAAGCAATGATGGATGCATGTCACAACCTTTAGGTTGAGATAGTTGGACACTGATGTTTGCTTTCATAACACATGAGCTCAGCATGGTTTGGTGCATTTGCATGGGATAAGTTGGCCAAAGGAAAAGTGATATCAGTAAGTACTTCATGATAGGGATTAGTCTCTTTTTCTTAGTTTCACAACAGATGAGCTCTGCATGATTTGGTGCATTTACATGTCATAAGTGCTTTATGATGTCCTCCTCGTGTTTCTAAAATTGTACATCTTTTTAGGTACTGTGAGTAGACAAAACAAACATACCAAGCTGTTCTCCTTTGTTTAGTGCAAAGAGTAGTACATGGTGACATCTTAATAGAATAGACTAGGATTTGAGCCTCTCCTAATATTAATATTTGAATCTAAATTAATAGTAAATAGATTAGGTGCAGTATCACTGATCAATATTTGAACTCTCAATTTAAGTAGGTGAGGTACATTAGATTAATATTTTAAGTATAAAATTTATATTTCTTGAGAAATGAGCCAAGTTAAATTTATAAAATTATCAAACGAGATTTTAAATCTATAATATTTAATGAGTAAACTTATATGATAAGATCAAAGTAATTGAATAAGATATATTAAATGAGATTTTAAACATTCAAGCATCAAATATGCATCAATTTCTTTTGTCATGTATCTCAACAAAGAATAACATAAGAAAGAAAGAAAGAACCTAAGATAACATCATCATATTGCGATGAGACCTTCGGATGCTTTGAGTAGACGTTGATGGTGTAAAATGGAATCCGAGAAAGAGAAAACGATAATGCTTTTTGATCGAACAATATATTTCGATTCGTACGAATCACATCGATGAAAAGAAAACAAACCAACATAGTCAACCCAATCACCATTAAAACCCACAACTCTCGAGAACAATTCAAGAAACCAAAGAGAGGATTACATGCCCATATGAATGCCAAAAAAATAGTCACCAACTCCTTTCTTTCTCATGTTTCTGGAATCCACTCATCATTTGGATCAAAACCAGAAAGATGAGAGAGAGAGAGAGAGAGAGAGAAAGAAAGAATAAGAAGTCATCCGTAGTGATCATGGAATGGCCACTTGCAAAAGCTAAACTCGGGTGTTGCAAGGATTCTCAACCTGGCGAGCTTCGTTCTACGGAGCGGTGATTCCCACCGCGCACATGGCGACCACCATGGCGTCTGACTCCATCCGCTTTCCCCGCCGGTGTCTTTGTTCTTCCAAGTTGAGTGGTGGCTGATGTGACTGATGCTTCCCACGAACGTTCACGAATCATTCATTCATAGTTTATCTTATATTTCTTAGGTTTAGGAGCTAACCTTTATCGTCGTTTATTTTATATTTATTAGGTTTAAAAGCTAATCTTTATCGTCAATCAATCGGCACGCAAACATAAACCTAAATGATTTATACTTTTTTTTTTCATAATTTGTTATCGAGTTGAAGCGAGCTCGATTATTACAGTGATCAAATTCGATACATCCAATAAACTCTTTAATATATTTTTTATTCTTCAAAATATTGAGTCATGAAATTCATTTAGATTCTCATTTGTCTTTATCATCGTGCTTAATATCGATAAATAACTGAGAGTATGATAAATAATTTATAAAATTATATGCTCGATAAAAATCACTTTAATTCTTAAATTAGTATTTAGAAAATAGTAAAATTATAAGAGATTCCAAAGGTTAAGAGAGTTTAGTATAGTCTCCTCTAAATATAATAATGCATATAAGGCCTCAAGCTTTGTTATAACTAAAATTAAATAGAGTTAATTTACAAAAATGATTATGCAAGATTATGAAATGCGAAGAATCAGTCACCAAATGTCATGTGAGTCCATTTAATCACTATTCTAATAGGTATTTAGTCGATAATAAACTGAGATGTTCACATGTCAAAATCCTCCATATATTCGATAAGATTTGCCCAATTAATAGTTCACATTGATCTTAAACATTATTCATATTAAAATTCATTAAAATTATTTCTACGACTCTACGGTTATCAAACCAATAGATCCGATTAGCCGAAATCAGCTTTCGAATGTCATGAAAATAATTCAAAAGAACCTCTCTGTCTTAGCATTCTTATCTTTTAGAACATCAAATCAAAACAAAAAAAAACAAAAAAAAAGAAAAATTCTGTCACCTATCATTAATTTGTCATTGATATGTTTCGGTAGGCACCCAACCCAGTCAGCACCCCCACAGCAAACACCAAACCCACTCTCCAGAAAATTATGAGCCGATAACCCAACAAGATAAGCATGTGGTGTCGTGTCGTGTCGTCATCACGTGCTACATAATTAAGCGTATAAACGGGAACATATGACTCATCGCCGCGTCGTCCGAAGCAGAAGTTGCCCAACTCGTCACTCCAATCAAATCAATCACTAACTACTAATATTAATTGCCGTTCATCGCGTCGGTGATCAAACCCCCCTTTTTTATCGGAAGGAATTCTTATTATTATTTCTCGGTGGTGTCGGCGAAAGGTGCCAATATTTATTTTAAATATAATTAAAATATTAACGTAAATATATTTATCGAGAGGTCAAAATATTATTAAAAAATAATAATTATAAATTTCACACTTAATTATCCAACTCATGATTTGAAATTTACAGTAATTAGTTTTATTCTAAAGATTTGGAGACATTATGAGCTGAGATTTTATTTTAAATCAAAACTTATTTATTTATTATAAAAAATAATTTACTTTATAAATATTTTATAAAAAATAATAAAAATATTTTTTTTTATAATTCCTATCCAATAAACAATACTAAACATATATTTTTTTTTTATGCTTCATTAACCAAACAACTTATGTCTTGAGCATAAAATATTAATTATAAAAATAAAAAATGCTAAACCATATGATACACGAAAAATAATATTCCAACTCAAATTATTAATTAATATATTCAAAAATAATATCAACAAAGTAAGAAAGCGAATTCCAAATGGAGCAACGGTAACATCGCCCTGTTTTGCCCCCTCGCCAACGGCTGCTCAATGCCAACTCCTATTCATCTTATGCAAGTTGGCATTAGCTGATCATTAAACGTTCATTTATATATATATATATATATATTTCAGCGGTAATGGCCAGCCGTGCATGTCGTCATTCCAGGAGGCGGAGACGCCACATGAGTCACGGATTGAGGCACGACCCAACAAAGTCACGGGGAAACATTGGAGAGAAAACACGACGACGTTGGGAGATGAGAGACGTGTGTTGGATGACTGTTCAGAGCCAAAACCAACACAACAAATTACGCTGCCTCGTAGTCTACGTGGAGAAGTTTATGAGACAAGAAGAATATGTGGCGAATATTACAACTGAACCGCCAATCGGGCTTTGTTATGAGGTGAAGAGGTCAGTCGAAAAAATAATGAGAACGTTATTGTGATTTTGTTTGATGTGTGTTATGTACGGCGTTAATGGCCACATAATAATAAGCGACGAGCAACATGCGATCCAATTTTGTGGGCGGTTGGTTCCAACATCGTGTCATCGCCATCGCCGAGAAGGAAGAAGTAAAAGGGGGAAACCCCATAAAAAAGGTGATCGTTTCCTTTTCTAAATCGGATTGGCGTCCTCCTTTGTATCGCCAATTTATCGTCCTCCCATATCAGCCTTCTATTTAAGCCTCCTTCCCAGAGTTCCGATCGACTCGAAGAAGAAGCCTTGTTGGTTCGGACTCACAAGTTTCCCGATCCCTTGCCTTGATCTAATGGCGGCCCTCCGCAAGACCCTCGCCCGGCGATTCGCCTCTCTCCTCCGCCCGTCCACCGCGCCCGCTCCGGCCAGCCGCCCCTCGCCACCCCGCCGATCCTCCTTCCTCCAGAAGCGGCCTTTCTTCCAGCCGGCACTGCCGCCGGACCGCTCCGCGATGCCCTTCGGGGGCGAACGGATCGCGGAGCGGATACGCGGCCTGTGCCCGGACAGGATCCGCCTCGACGGGCTCCTCCCGCCGCCGCCGCCGCCGCCGAAGCCAATCGCGGTGACGGAGGGGGAGGCGGAGGCGGAGGAGGAGAAGAGTGTGTCGTTGGAGGAGGTGAGGAAGGTGGTGAGAGCGTCACAGGTGGCTGCGGCGCGGGCGAGGTTGGTGGCGACCGGCGAGAGCTGCATCCCGTACACGGACTTCGTCCGGATTTGCTGCGAGGCCTCGAATGGCGAGCAGGGATCGGAGATTGCGCGATCCCTCGACAAGTCGGGAATCGTAATAGTTCTTGGCAACGTCGTCTTTCTGAGGCCCGAAGAGGTATTAACTTATAGTAATTCTTTCTTTTTGTTCTGTTAAATTAATTTTCTTTTTCTTTTTCTTTATTTTTGTTGTGTTATTACATTTATAGAATTTGTCTGAATTCGGAGGTTGTTTCTGTGAAATGAATGGAGGTCTGATCAAGTTTTTCTCCGGGTTTTCTATGTCTCTCTTTCAGCAGGAACAAAAAGGAAGGGGTTAAAAACAGGAGATTGGTGGCATTACAACTGCTGCAGACTGTTTTATTAAGATTTTTTTGGGGGGGAATCCCGGTGGTATACTGGAGTTAGATCGGCACAAAAGAAAATATATATATATATATTGGAGCAAAAAAATCTTCTTGATCTAGAGAAAAAAAACCTTCAGGAAGAAAAAAAAAAAAAGAAAAAAATTATGCACAATTTCATATTTTCATCATACAAGTAATGATGCAACCATTGACACACACCAGACATCGTAACATCTTGCATTCGACTTCATGTTACAAAGTAGCCCTTAATCTTAAAAGAACTGGTTAAGATTTCTTATTCGCGCATTTAATTTTCTATTCTCCAGTTCTGTATACCTATCAGTTCTAATTTGAATAGGAACGGGTGCATTTTATGAAATAATTGTTGCATAGCTTGGGAGATCTAAGGCAAAAGAATTTGATATTCACATTCTTCATTCAAGTTTCCAAAAAAATTATGGAATGAGGGGCCTTAATGAATTTTTATCAAATATGGAATTGGAGTATATAGTTTACCTCTTTTCTTTTCTTTTATTTTTTAAATCAAGTTTCTTATTTTTTAGATATATGACATTGGATATGATGTAGAGGATCCAAGTGTGTGTGTGTGCGCGCCAAAAGATATACACACACACACACATAAAAATGGACATTAGATGTGTGCCAAAAGAATTAATGAAAAATGACAACCTTGTAGCAAGGAAATTTTTTTAAGCATAGAATTTAAAACTTTTATCCAGCTTGTTATTTAAAGCTCCAATCTTGGTTGAAAATAAGGTTCTTCTTATAACTGTTTTTCATTTTGGATTTTGTTGTTATTTATGGACTATGTCAGCGATAGAAACTTCATGTTTCTTAACTGATAACCTTTTGCAGTAAGGTTTTTTTTGTTTGCAATTTAGAACTTAAATTTTATTAGTTTGTTATTTGAAGCAGCAATCTTGGTTGGAATTAGGAGTCTTGTTGATAATACATTTTCTATGTGAACCCTATCGTGGTCTATGAACCACTAAAATGGTATTAGCCTCAAACTGATGTGGCTTTGCAGTTAGAGAATTTGTTAAGGATAGAACTTGGAACTTAAATCATAATTTTATTGTGATCTATGGACCATATGTATATTATCAGACGTGTGCAATTGGACATCATATGTGCGCCAATAGAACTTCATATTACTTAACTGTTAACCTTCTTGGAAGGGGTTAAGCATAGAATTTAGAACTTTTATCAGCTTGTTATTTTAAGCTTCAATTTTTATTCAAAATTAGGGCTCCTGTTGTATTTGTTTTCATCGTGATTTTGCTGTGATCTATGGGCCACTGAAATGATATTGCAGCAAGAGGGCAGTGTAAAGCATAAACTCTGAACTTAACTTTTTTCAGTTTGTTCGAATTAGCATTCTTTTCATAACCTTCTTGTTTAAATCATGATCTATGGACCACTAGAAGGATAGAAACTCCATTTTACTTGTGTGATAACCATTTGCATATAGGGATATTTGTTCGATTGTGGAACTTACCACTTTTATCAGTTTGTTATTTGATACTGCAATCTTGGTTCAAATTAGGAATCTCTTCATCATCCTTTCTCATTATAATTTTGTTCTGATCTATGGAACACTGGAATGATACAAGTTTCATGTTAGATTTTGTTAAGCATAGAATTTAGAGAACATTTGTTAGTTTTTTCATTTGGCATCTCGTCATAATCTTTTCTCAACATACGTACATTTATTTTAATCTCTGGACCACTGGAATGATAGATCCTGCATAACATCATGGAAACTAGTTAATTGAGATGAAGAGTGAGTCTTTTGTATTTCTTTTGGCTGCCCCTTCATAAACTGCAGGTTGCCAAAGCAATTGAGAATATGATCCCATCGTCATTGAGCCATCATCACTACGATCAATGTAGAGAAGAATTGAGGAAGATGGAAGAGACGAAAGCAGAGATCGATCAGAGAGCGGCAAATCAAGTCAGGAAGGAGCTGCAGTGTGGGCTGGGATTCATGTTGGCAGGCACAGCTGCTTTGATGAGGGTCACTTTCTGGGAGCTGTCATGGGATGTGATGGAACCAATTTGCTTCTATCTCACCTCCGTCTACTTCATGGCCCGCTACGCCTTCTTCCTCAGGAGCTACAAGGAACCCTCGTTCAAGGGCTACTTCGCAAGCCGCTTTGCCGCCAAGCAGAAGCGCCTCATGGAATCTCAGAATTTTGACTTGAGTCGCTTCAATGAGCTCAGCCAATCTTTCCTGCGCCCTCTGCCGCCACCGCTGCTACCACACCTCGAGTTCACATCCCCTTCCTATTGCCATTGCCATGTGAAGAACCCATCACTTATTGGGTCATCACAGTGATTTATGCTGTAGGTGATGGTAAGGAAATAAACCAAGCTAACCAGAGAAAGGAGATTGTTCTGATCTCACAATTTTTTGCGGCCTAAGAATTTACTGAGAAACATATACAATTGTATCGTGATAATAATCAATGGAATTCGATGGACACTGACATGAAGTTATGATCATGCCTAGCAATATCGAAGCAGCTAGCCTGAAGATTGCTATTTATTTTGCTTGTCTAATTAACATTAGGCGTAAACTTCTTCCGTTGCAGGCAAACTTTGTGTTGAATACGAGATACGATTTCGGTTCCTAGTCTGCAGCAAATTGTTGTTCTTAATTATGGTTTAGTTTGTGGGTCTGCAGCAAATTGTTGTTGTTATCATGTATCATGCCGATGCTCGGGATGGAATTACACAGCAACAGCAGCTACCAGTGCCCTTTTTTTTTTCATTCCATTACATGTGTTGTATGTATATTTTTTCCATTACCATATAGAACATATGTAACAACATTTGGTAGCGTCTCTACATTTTGTTCCACTTCCAAAGTGTCATATGAGTGCAAATTACAAGCATCCATCTCAATCGTTTACCTATGTTTAATACTATATATTTATTAAATAATAATAATCTAATGAAAATAGGACAATTATTCGAGATAAAGAAAAAGGTCGTCGAATCTTTGTTGAAATAAACAAAACTGTATCTGATTGGAGGAATCCTTATCCCCATATTTTCATGAACTGTTGGGAAAGTTTAGGCATTAACTTCTTAGCTCACAAACATAACAAATCTGACAAGTATTTTTTTTCCATCGTTTTTAATATCGACTAATAGGAAACGATCGATCATTGAATTCTTCACATCAATCAGATAAGCATCATCATCCGAAAAGTGCTTCTGGGTAGGAAGTAGCGTACCGTCACAGTAAGCTCCGTGGCGGCCAATCATTTCACGACACCGAATTAGGAACGCTGGCCTTCCGATCTTTCTTCGTGCTAGACGCCAAAATACGGCCATGCTTTTGTCGCTTCTGAGTATTCCACTCTGACAAGCGTGAAGGAGACGTATCAGTTTTACGTGGTTGTCAGTCCGTCAGAGGCACGTGAAAGACATACGAACCATTAGGTGCATCTTCGCCGTGGCACGTCTCAAGCCATATCATGTGAATCAAACCTTTCACCATGACATGTCTCTTGGGATTTGTCCCTTCCTCTTTTATCGTCTTGTTTTCGATCATATATATAAAAAGGAGTGATTATTACCTAACCGCTGGAAGATTTTGAGGGACAGTAATATTTTTTCCAAGACCATCTCTTCCTCGTGAGTTCAAATTAAAATGAGAGGTTCAACCGTACTCGATTAGTATGTTGTATTGATAATACTCCTTTCTTTGTATCGAACAAGGAGATATCAAGTATTTTAACTGAGAGATATAACTTTCTTCCTTCGAGATAGTTCGAAAGATAAATGAGAAGTAGAGTGATAGCCCGTAGTATGTCTATGAGCATTTGCACATGATGGGTAAAGTTTATACACACCTCGATAGAGACGAGTAGGTGGCTCGAGTTTGTCCATATGGGTAAGAGGCATGGGTCATTGAACATTTGTCAATGTCTTGTTAGTATTTGTGTAAGGTGAATGCATCCATAGGTGAGAATGATGACAATTGCTCCCTTGAGTCAAAGTACTATGGGTTAGAGGTAATACCTCTTTGTTGAAGCATACATCGAGAGGATTGGGAGGGTGAAAATTCCTGCGACATCAGGCCCTCCTTCTAGTGTCAAAATATTAAGAAAAAATATTATTGTCACTCTAATCAACCTAACATGGTCCAGATTAATATGCACAAGATTGTCTAAAGTGTCTCCGAGATGAAAATATCATGCTTCCAATGTGCTATCTTTATGAAAATCGAGGTCAGGAGGAGTTTTTAGATCTGATCCCCTAAATGTTTAAGTTAGTAATTGATATGGGCAATAATGGCGATGTGACCCGCGTTGACGTCACCTGCCCCTGACGATGCCTCACGCCTCGATCGACCTAGCAGAACCTGGTCAAAACGGACCGGAACGTCGACCGAGGCGCATTAACGCCCTGCTCAGGCCTAATCCTTCACGTCACGCCAACATCGCTGTCAGATGCTGCAAGACAGTCACCTCAGACATAGTAAGTCACTCTATATATACCCCGCCCTTAAGGAAAAGAGGGAGGGAGGGGGAGGATCTCTCTGTTTTTGCCTAACTTGATTGTCGGAGGGGTCGGGCCGAGCTCTCCCGACCTGACCTGTGCATGGGTACGAAGACGAAGTCCCCCACCGAGCCCCCAGGCGAGGAACCCCCTTCCCGGAGACAAGGGAGACCAACCCGCGTGGGCGTTACCGGAGCTGGCAACCTCAGCCATCCCACAGTCCTCCCGGCAAAATCCCCACTCATTCGGACCTGAATCGAGCCGCGTTGGCCCCGAGGCCACGACATAAAATAGTTGATACAAACATATTGACACTAGAAGGAGGGCCTGAGCCCTTGGCTCCCCTGCCGGGGGGGGTCACTGATAAGGCCATTTAGTCCTACATTGGTTGAGGAGTGAGGAAGCCAAGCGCTCATAAGGCAGCCATGTCTCCCTTACCCTCAGAGGTGCTTTTTGGAGCTCACACGCTCTAAAAGGGCAAAACCCTTTGGCGCTCACTCAAGGCGGACAATTCCTCGCACGCCTACGCGCTACACCAATGCTGGCCTGGTGGTCCCTTATCAGTAATATAAGATTTCTATAAATGAGTTTAAGTAATTTTAAAAAAAATAGCTTGGAATATGATTTTATATCTTAAAGAAAGAGAAAGAAGCTTGTTATTATTTTTTTATCATAATAAAAGATAAGAAAGTTTGTATTTTCTTATGATAGATTCCTATCAACATTTTAAAATTTTTATTTCTTATTTTTGTGAGGTAGAGCATTTAGTGTCTTTTTGTCACAACAACAACGTCAATTAGCAGGAATTAATTTATAAAGTTAAATAGATTTATAATAATTTAGACTTATTTATCCCAAAGGTGTAGCTAATTTAATTGATAAAAAAATAATATATTATATAATTTTATATTCGAATTCCATCTTCATTACTTATGTATATATAAATATAATTAGATTTCAACATATAATATTTGAATGATCCTAATATTGGACTTAAATCCTTTATGCAAGTGATAGCGGCACATCAAATTAATAAGGTCAATTAATCTGTATCCGGTAATTGCCTTCATAAATCAGTAACAGATATCTGACCCACTTCTACATTCAATCTCTTATTCGCCTCCCATCTTTAGGCCTCAATAAGCAACTGGTGCACCAAATCCCCCAGCGTCAGAACCTGAGCTCCCAGCGGCAGCAGCCGCCTCCCCTTCTCATTCACTACGCTCAGATGCTTGCATGGGTCAACCACGATCTCAGCTTCCGCTTCCCCACCAGCTGTTGCATGCACGCGCTCGAATCCAATCAACTGTTTCCGCGGCGAGCCTTCGCCGATCGCCCTCGGTCTCCAGAACAGCAACACAGCATGGCTGCCATCCACATCGCCCTTGTTGACGACGGACACGAAATCTCAGTGCATCACAAGACGAGACCTCCTCGACTCCCAGGAAATCGCGTCCATCCTTCGTCGCGTATGGAGGCTCCCTGTCGATGTAACTCTCGGAAGATGATCCTGACAGCCTAATCCTTTGAGGCGCCCGCAAGAACTTGTAGGAGTAGCTCGAGTAACTCAACCCGTCGCCGAATTCATAGACCGCTTTGCCTGTGTAGAATCGATAGGTTCGCCCAGGATAGCCTCGCGAGGGATCAGCTCTCATGTTCATGTCATTCATGGGGACGTCGGTGAAGGATTCCGGGTACCATGTCACCGGCAACCGCCCACCTGTTTCGGACGAAGACTATGTCAGCGGTCATGGTGTCCATGGAACATGCAAGTGGTGGATTCACCTGGGTTGGCGTCGCCGAAGAGAGCCTCTGCGAGCGCTTGCCCTCCCACTTCACCCGGGTATCCGATCCAGAGAATGCTAGCGACCAATGGGTCGTCTGCTGCGAAGGAAACGTCTATGGGGCCACCGCCCATGAGGACGAGCACGACCGGAGCTTTACTGGAGCCGGCGACGGCCCTTACGAGATCCATCTGTTTGCCGGGCAGCAGGAGGCTGACCCGATCGTGGTCTTCGGTTTCTTCTGTGAGGTTGAGTCCAGCAACCACAATGACTGCGTCTGCAAATTTGGCGGCGGTCACGGCTTCCTCGAATCCATCCTTGGATTGACAGGGCACGTCGATGCACCCGGGAGCGGACGATGTTCTCGGAACATAAGACCGGATGCCGTCCAAGAACGTGATCGGGTCGCAGGGAACGCCTATGAGCAATTAGAACAAACACTTTGCCTGCATCAGGATGCAGAGAATTCACTCGACGAGGCTAATTGCGAGGCGTCGTCTACCTGTGTAATCGCCGCCGTAGATGCTCGCATCGTCGGCCGCAGGGCCAATTATGGCCAAGGAAGACACCTCATGCTTCCTTAGGGGCAGAAAACCTCTGTCGTTCTTGAGAAGGACGATACCCTGCCTCGCAGCTTCAAGAGCAAGCTGCCGGTGCTCCGCAGTGCAAACACTGTCGGGTCCTAGCCACCCAAACCGCTTCTTGGCTCGATCGCCATCGAAGAGGCCAAGCCTCAGCTGAACCGAGAATAGATTGAGGAGCGCGCGATCGATGTCTTCCTCCTGCACCTTCCCCATCTTCACTGCGGACTCGGTGAACCGAAGCATATACGTTCCGCAATTGATATCCATTCCTTCGCAAAGAGCATGCAGTTCAACACATGATCTCGAGGGAGAAGACAAGGTTTGGTTTGGGGATCGGTACCTGCTTTTAGAACATCGGCTATGGAATCTTCAGGGGAAGCAGAGTACTTCTGGTCTTCATAGATGATCGCGACAGCATCACAGTCTGAGGTCACGTACCTGCAATTTCGTCCCTAATGAGTGAGCTCTATGGAGCACGAGCGAGCAAGAGTCTGTGATATGGTCGAACAGTGGACGGGCATCGATTACCCCTGGAATCCCCATTCCTTTCGAGCTCTCTCTAAAAGATCGCCTCGAGCACAAGCGGGCACGCCATTGACTTGATTGTAGGAACACATGAGGCAACTCGCATAGCCTTCTTGGATGCAGCTCCGGAATGGAGGCTGGAATGTGTCCTCCATGTCCTGCTCTGTCACCTGTTGACGAACAGTATGATGCCCAATCCAATCAACAAGAAGACCAGACCAAACACTTTACTTGGCCATACCTGAGCGTTGAACGTGTATCGAGTAAAATTGCCCCACTTCTCCAGATCATAAGCAGTGTAATGCTTGCAGCAGGCGGAGAGCATCATCGAGCTGGAGCTGCCGCCGCCGTCGTACTCGCCCTGGAATCCCTTGACGTACTGGACGGCGTACTCGGACGCCACCAGGGGGTCCTCGCCGGGAGTCTCCTGCCCGCGGCCCCAACGAGGGTCCCGGAAGATGTTGATGTTGGGCGCCCAGAAGGTGAGGCCGGCCTGACCGACGTTGTGCATGGCCCGGGCCTCGACGGCGATGGCGCGAGCCAGGGCGCGCCATAGCGTCCGGTTGAAGGCGGCGGCGGAGAGGATAACCTGGGGGAAGCCGGTGGCGGCGCGGACGGGGCCGCCGAAGGCAACGCCGGGGCCGTTGGAGGCGACGCCGTGGAGGGACTCGGACCACCATTGGTAGGCCGGGAGGCCGAGGCGGGGGACGGCCGCGGCGCCGTTGGAGAGCTGCTGGATCTTCTCCGGGAGGGTGAGGAGGGAGACAAGGGCGCGGGCGCGGGCGTGGACGGGGAGGGAGGTGTTGCAGAAGGGGAAGGAGGCGTAGCCCGGGGGCTCGCATGCCGCCTTCGGGAGCTCGTCACAGGCGATTGGTGGACTGAAGCATGTGAAGAGATAGAGGAGGAATTGGAGGATCGATTGCCGATGCAGATGAAGCTCCCTCATCTGGATCTGAAGCTGACTTGGTCGTGTCCGGTGGTTGGCTTTAGTGCTATCATCGGAGTGGGAAATGGCACCTTTAGTCAACTCCAGTGGGTCAAAAGTAGTTAGTTTGTACAGTTACGGCTTACACTCGACTGGCGCACTACATTTGTGTGATGTTGCAAGACAGCGTCGTAAGTGCTCAAACAAATACGAGTCTTTTGGGCAACCTGGATCTGCTCCACCCATTTAACTCGGATTAAGGTACCCTTATATCATGATTGAAAGAGTTGGATTCAGATATCTAAGAACAATGCAGCATCGATCAATGCCTTGGTAAGGGGAAAAGAAAAATACATCTACTCAAATAAGAGGAACGATCCATGAACGAGTGAAGAACATAAGACATGAAATCACAATGGGTAAACCAGTTGAAAAGCTTAACCTTAAGTATTAGGCTAGTCAAAAAATAAACCAATTGAAGACCAAGCACGAAAACTTGAAGCAACCCTGCAGCATCCACTTGCTTATCTACATCAACCTTTCCTCCCTGTATTCATATTGTTACAGAATCATAAAGTTCCTCCCTAAATTTTCTCCTTCACTAAAACCCAGAACTCAAAGCTAATCATGCGACTGACTCATCGTCATCTAAGCTGCCACCTGGAGAGATGATTTGATTGCACACCGCCTCGTAGTCCTGTACAAAGCATTAAGCCTACTAAGCAACTCTTTCAAAAGGAATTAGATTTCAGAATATTGATGTTTCATTAAGTTTAACCATTAAATTCATAGCTGAATGGTGACAGTAGTCTGCTGATCTCGGTATGTGGTGAAAATTTGAGATTTCTTGGTTGGGATGACAGTATTCCTTGGGATTAGCTTAGTCATCACTCCACCAACAGTCCCAATACCAAGAGTAAGGGGTGCCACATCCAGCAGAAGTATCTGTATTTATATTTTATCACAATATTAGAAAAATAAAGAAAAATTAGCATGGCAAAAGAAGATTACAGATCATTGGATTCAGACTTGTCAATTGGTAGAAATAACAGTATGCAAATTAATATAGCATGTAACAATTTACGAGGAATTTAAGTCAATGATCGTTACCTTTTGTTTCATCGCCACCGTCTCCACTCAGAATGCTTCCTTGAACAGCAGCACCGTAGGTAACTGCCTCATCTGGGTTCACGCCTTTGTTTGGCTCCTTCCCATCAAAGAAATCCTTCAGGAGGAGCTGCTGAACGTTGGGAATCCTGGTGCTCCCACCAACAAGAACAATTTCATCAATCTGGTGCATCTCCAGCCCAGCATCTTCCATAGCTTTCTTCACAGGCCCCATTGTCTTTCTAAACAAACCATTGTTCAATTCGTCAAACAGTGCCAATGTAAGTGGCCCAGAGAAATCCAAACCATCATATAGAAACTCGATCTCCACGCGGACCTGCTGCTGATTGCTCAAGGCCCTCTTGGCACGTTCACACTCTCTTCTCAGCTTCCCAAGTGCCCTATTGCCCGTGCTGATATCCTTTCCATGCTTCTTCTTGATGAACTTGATAAAATATTCCATTATTCTCTGATCAAAGTCTTCACCTATCATCAAAAACAACTGTCCGTAAGAAACATACATGACAATGCTTCTTATCACACACGTATGAACTCACTAATTGGGAATGAGTTAGATTAACGCTACACATCTCAGTCAAATGTGTGTTACAGTTGTGTGCTTAAGTTGTGTTTTTCTTTTCCACGAAATACCACCTATGAAGTCAGATGAGGTAGCTCTTCTCTGATACACAAAGCCTACCCACACATTCATATAAAGCCTCCTACAGACTGAGCAGGATGCAACAGATCAGAATATGGAGGCAACATTCTTTAATATTTGACCAATTCCACAATTGATAACAAAAGGAGGCAGACTCACACGGCAGATGGCATTTTTTCCCATATATTCTTTATTTACGTCGGAAGTTATCAGCTTGCAAGAGTAGTGTGATCAAACAATGGATGACCAAACAGAAGGCTACTTAGCTAATGTAACAAGAACTTTACCTCCTAGATGCGTTTCACCATTTGTTGCTAGAACCTCAAAAACTCCAGTATCAATTGTCAAGATACTGACATTAAATGTCCCACCACCAAGGTCAAAGACAAGGATGTTCTTTTCCCCACTCTTCTTGTCAAGTCCATATGCAATAGCAGCAGCAGTCGGTTCATTGATAATCCATACAACATTCAGACCAGCAATTATTCCAGCATCCTTGGTGGCCTGCCTCTGGGCATCATTGAAGTAGTTGGTACAGACAAATCAGTACAGCAAGATAAAATTAGTAAAAGATCTCTGCAATAATAGCTTAATCATCAGTGATATAAACTAGTGCTTATGAATTAACTTACCAGGTACAGTCACAGCATCATCCTTTATTTTCTTTCCAAGGAATGCGTCAGTTGCTTCCTTCATCTTTGTTAGAACCATGGCACTAATCTCTTCTGGACAGAAAACCTTGATCTCCGCATCCTTCATTTTTACTTGAATGTAAGGCTTACCATCTTTGTTTACAATCTTGTATGGAACAAGTTTGATGTCCTTTTGTACCTCTTTGTCATCAAATCTGTGATGAGATCATGAAACTATCATATATTCATTAGATTATAAAGACAAACAAAGAAATTAAAAAAAAAACATCTGACGATAATGAAGATAACAAGCTTACTTTCTTCCAATTAATCTTTTGACATCAAAATGGTTCTCTCTGCATTAAGAGCTGCCTGTTTTTTGTTAGCCTCACCTACTAGTCTTTCAGTATCAGTAAATGCGACCCACAATGGTGTGATTCGGTTCCCTTGGTCATTAGCTATGATCTCCACATGACCATTTTTATAAACACCAACAAAGGAATAGGCTGTCCCAAGATCAATCCCAATCACAGTTCCCAGCTTTGTAGCTTCATCTTTAGCAATCGAAAATGCCTACATACATCCTGTCCAAATAGTCGTTTGAGGTAAGCAACACTATTCCTCTACAATAATGTCACTATTTAATTCAAGGACCACCAGTCTTACAAGCAAAACAGGTGACTATTTAGGCAAACATGCATATCTTTTTTCTATCATTGCCTTACAGCAAAATCTCACAAGAAAAGGATATATCTTTTCATGAGCTTAGTTTTCAAATGGAATAGATTCCAACCTTTCGAGAACATGTTGACATTTCTTAATAGTCATTTCAAAAAAAATTGGGGTGCATTTAAAATCAAGTCACCAACGATTTCCTTCTTTTCTATTTAAATAACCAGGCAATTAAATGGTACTGCCGAGAATGTACAAGCAAAAAAATAGATCAATGAGGATTTGGTTCATCCATCCCATATCCATTATGAGCATCCTGCTTTTCTCTGTTCTATAAACTTGTTGAGGGTCAGGATTACATAATGTAAATGACCCAAAGGTTACCAAGTCACTGTCTCCACCACAGCAAAACTCCCTAAAAATGCTGATGCAACATGCAATAAACATAATGCCTTGGCGTATAACTAAAGAGCGGAGGAACCCAAATGACTCGTGTCTATATCAAAATGGAGATGAACGCAATGTACTAAGAACTGCAGGAATATACACATAAAAAGATACAATTCATTCAATCTCTTCATTACTTCTACAAAACGAAAAGATAGAAAAAGGACAACTTATATACGAAGCGTTTTCTTCTTCTCTAAAAAAGAATAAGAATTAACCCCGAAATTTCTTCGAAAGTCAATTCCAATTTCACATGGTCTTAATCATATTGTTTAGGACAGAAATATAATTCGACCAAGGTTGAATATCCGAATCCATCATTACAGATCGTCATAGGACAGATTTTCCCTCAACTAGTACAATGTAATCCAACAGAATCCTAGATTCAACCAAAGAAGGGATAAGAACCCATAGAAAACGCATCACAACGCAAACCAATCCCTCCCCCAGAGCAGAGATAAACCAATTTAATCCCACGATTGACTACCAAAGCGAAAAAATAAACGTAAAAACAAATCAGATAGCCCAATAACCCAGGAGGATTCATGGATGGAATCACAACAATATACCTGCATGCAGTAGCCCTAACAGCATCAAAGAGCCGCGCATTCCAATCGGTCGATCCACGCCTCCTCTCTCTCTCTCTGTCTCTCAAAATCAAAAGCTAGAGCAGTCAGAATAATGGTCTCCGAGGAAGTCCGTGCCCGATCGCTCGAGAGCTTTCGGTGGTTCCTCGATCCGTGAGAAAGAGATCCCCGCGGACGAGATTTAAAAGGCAACGGGCGTCTCGTTTCGGCCGTTGCGTCATTCTGATGACGTGGACCAATAAGAAGGACATATGTCTGTGCTCCGTTGGGATGATCTCGACAGTTGGTTGGATCAATCGAGAGGCTGCCAACAGTTGCCGTGTTGAAGCAGCGCGGGAGTAGCAGTTGCTATCGGCCGTCTGATTTGGCAAGGAACGGATGAGATGGTAGTAATGATTTGTCACCGACGTGGTCGTGTTGCAGCCGTTTGATCAGTCAAAGAAAGGAAGCGATGGAGGTAACGTGCACACAACAACGATATGGAATCTTATTGGATCGGATCTTTCGGCCTGACTCCACCCGTGAACCCGAGATGGGCATGTTCAATCTCATTCGTATCTTCGTCGTCTATTTCCTTCACAAATGCACTCTTCTTTTGTCATCTATGCTGCGGAAAGATGTTGTGATCGTATCAACTGTTCCATGAACAAAAAGCCCACATATGCATCAGGAATCAACACAAACAGATCAGTCGTCAACGAGCAGGCTTTTGTTTCTGACAAAAGAAAAAGAAAGTGGACATCAGAAGTCGTCTCCTCTGTTTCTGTTGATTAAAAGCTCCATTTTGTGAAAGATGTTCCATTGTTTGTTCCGCTTTCTATTGCATCAAATAGCAGAGAGTAATGGTAGTGAGTTCCCATCTGTCATTAACGACAGCTATGACTGCACGAGCATCATATGACCTCTGAGCTGCAGAACTAAGTAACACGCAACTGGGGAGAAAAATAGTAGCTTTGAAGAACGTGGGAATGAGTTCCTCCTCCTGTACGTCCAAGCAAGATGCGACTCGGTGGTGGTGGTGGCGGTGGCGGTGGTGGTCCGGAGTTGTTTCAAGCGTCAACGTTAGCACTATATCTGCGTCCAATATAATAGTGAGAGGTTAAACCTCTTTTACGGAGTCATTGCGGTGACTCTTCTCAGTAACATCGTACCTTTCACGCTTCGCAACTCACCGATCCCTTCAGTTCCACGTTAACAGTACTATTTAATTGCTCAACGACTGGTTGAGAAGCTAATTCATATAAAAAGAAAAGTCAATTACACTGCAAGTATGATCGTAGATAAATAGAAATCAACCTGAAAAATAATATCAACGAGAGAATAAAAAATTAGGAGAAAGAATTGTTGGAGTGATGTATGTTTTTTTGTGTGTAGTGGTGGAGAGAATGGGTTAGGACTTATTTATGTGAGATAATAAGAGATAAATTGGGAGGACGATCGGTTAATTGAATATTTTAAATTATACATATTAGATTTGACCAATAATTTAGTAGCTTAGGCTTTGATGTTGGATTGATATTTAACCTGATATATATATATTAACCCTGATAAGTTTGACTTAAACTTATCAATATTCTATTTCTAAGCAGATATTAAAGTTAGATGAATAAAATTTGATATGAATGAGTAAAAAAGAATCAATAAGTTACGATTTGATTGAATAAAGATGTAGACTAAATAAGAGGAAGATAATAAACTCATATATGAATAAAAAAATATTTATGTATAAGATAATAAAAGATAGGGTAAAATGATTGTCCCGTATCACTAAGAATGAAAGAGAGTCAAATTATTATGATTGAATTAGTATTTAATCATATAATATCATATTGACCCAAAATATTATTGATGAGGATAGTAATTATGATAAGACCCCCGCGACGTGAGTCGACGCCCCGCGTCTCTGACGGGCTGACAACGCCTGGCCAGCATGGGTCGGAACGCCAACCGAGGCCCATTAACGATCGGTCAGACTCGCCTCGTCACGACACGCCAGCGACAATGTCAGACGTCATCAGGGGTATGACCCTGCTCCCAGCGAGCAGGTGCATCCGGTAACACTCAAGCTCCTTATAAATACCCTCGCGTTCTAAGACGCAGGGGGAGAGAGGAAAAACACCCTAAAAACCACTTTTCTCCACATCACTAACTTGATCGTCGGAGGGGTCGGGCCGAGCTTCCGACCCGATTTATGTGCAGGGACGAGGACGAGACGTGTCGCCGGACTTACAGGCGTGGAGCCCTTTCCCGAAGGAAACGACGTCCCCTTTCCCCGGCCGAATCCACCAGCGGGTCGACAACCTCTACCGCCCCGAGGAACCACCCGGGAGATTCCCTCCATTCGGACCCAGGACAAGCCGCGACGGCCCCGAGGCCACGGCATAAAGTTATTTACCCCAACAATTATTATGGGTTTAGGTCCTCGGAGATACTATACAAATAGAGAAGGATTGTCATTAGTTAATTAATAATATCCTCTTAGGCTTATGTCAAAAGATATTGTCAGAGTATTTATTTTGTTAACTCGTAAAAATAAAAGGGGAAGATAAAGTTTGTAATAACACATAGAATAATCATCTTTCATAAAAAATATATAATTAATTAGTTTCGCCCGATACATAAATGCCATGTAAGGCTTATGGAAGGAAAAAAACTCAAACAACTTGATATGCACTTAGTCCATTAACTTACTCTCTTATGGAATATTTATATGAATATTTTTAAAAATTTAAAAATAATTTAGGTCGATTACGACTACCTACGAAATATTCACACGAACATTCTTGAGAGTCTAGCACAGCTCGAGTCGATTATAAACCATCTCGTATGTGAAATCTATATAAAAATATTCTATCTTTTTTATAAAAATATACTCTCAGCACATCAAATATATTTTCTCTTAATAATTTTAGTTCATTTTAAATAGTTAAATCAAATGACCGGACATATCGAATTTATCTGAAAATAATTTTCATCTATAAATAATAACTCTTTTCGGCTTAAAAAAATAAAAAAAAGGCCACAATGCAACGACACGTTTCTAAATTATCCCGAGAACAAAACCGCGTCGATACAGCCTGGCCTCGCCCGAACCCTCCGTATTCCCTCCTCGCTATCGTTAATGTTCACATAAATATTCCTTCCGTCTACCCAATCTTATCCTCACCGCTTCTTCGTCTCCTCCTCCTCCTCCTCCCAATGCCTCTCTCCCCCTACCTAGCGGCGGTGTCGCTCCTTCTCGCTGCCGCATTCTCCTCCGGGTGGACATTGCATGCCGCGGCGGAGCTTCCTCGCTTCCGCGAGGCCCCGGCATTCCGCAACGGGCCCGGCTGCGCCTCCGCCCCGACCATCCACATCGCTATGACCCTCGATGCCACCTACCTCCGCGGCTCCCTCGCCGGTGTGCTCTCCATCCTCCGCCATTCCTCATGCCCGGAATCCATCTCCTTCAACTTCCTCGCCACCCGCCCCCGCCGCTTCCGCCCCGCCGTGTCCGCCTCCTTCCCTTCCCTAAGCTTCGACGTGTACCGTTTCGACCCCGCCCTCGTCCGCGGCCGCATCTCCTCCTCCGTCCGCCGCGCCCTCGACCAGCCACTCAACTACGCTCGCATCTACCTCGCCGACATTCTCCCCCGTTCCGTCCACCGCGTCATCTACTTCGACTCGGACCTCGTCGTCGTCGACGACGTCGCCCGCCTCTGGGCCACCGACCTCTCCCCGGACCATGTCCTCGCCGCCCCCGAGTACTGCCACGCCAACTTCACCTCCTACTTCACAGACCGCTTCTGGTCTGACCCGGTCTACCCCGACGCCCTCAACGACCGCCGCCGCTCGCCCTGCTACTTCAACACCGGGGTCATGGTCATGGACCTCGACCGGTGGCGCGCCGGCGGGTACACCCGGAAGTTGGAGGCCTGGATGGAGGTGCAGAAGCGGGAGGCGCGGATCTACGAGCTGGGCTCGCTGCCGCCGTTCTTGCTGGTGTTCGCCGGCGAGGTCAAGGGGGTGGAGCACCGGTGGAACCAGCACGGCCTTGGGGGAGACAACGTCGAGGGTCTGTGCCGGGACCTCCACCCGGGCCCGGTGAGCCTGCTCCACTGGAGCGGCAAGGGGAAGCCGTGGCTCCGCCTCGACGCCGGCCGCCCGTGCCAGCTGGACGCGCTCTGGGCGCCCTACGACCTCCTCCGCCGCGACGGCCGAGATGACCTCTTCGCCGACATCTAATTCCCGCAACTCCTTCGCCTCCAGCGGCAGCGATATCTCACCGTTGCGATCGGGTCGGTCCACGGGCACGGCGGTCTCCGATCCGAGTTCCGTCATCTGCTCGTGTCGGTCTGCGCGGGGCCCACCGGGAAGGGTGGGACAGCCAATTGGCCCAGAAAAGGCCGAGCCAGAGACGTGGGGACGGAACAGCTGGCGACGGGGCCCGCTACGCGTACAAAGGACCGCGTCACATCAACGGTGCTGTCTCTGTTCATTTTTATTTCTCTACGGGGGGGAGTAAAAACATTTAATCATTAGATAGAGAGAAAGCGAACTAAAGATGGCTACAGTTTTGGTGATCATCGACGCATGGCGAATGGGTGGGGACGGGCAACAGCTGCGAAGCCTGCAGTGGAGGGACGACGGATGGGTATTCTCTTTATGGTAGTGGTTGGATTAGGACCATACATGCATGCGTTCGAGTGCTGGCTGCCGGTGGTGGTGGCAAGGAATCTGCTGACTTAAAATTAGCTCTCGACAGCTGGTGTGATGCTTTGCTCTACGAGGAAGATTGTTCTTTACTTGTAGTCGTTCATGGAAGATAGAGCATAATGCAAGTTGCCGAGTTCTTTCTTCGATGGCATTGTTCTTTACTTTATATGTACTTGGTGTATTCTAGTTGATGTGAGGCGATCAAAGTTGATGAAAGAGACGAAATTTCTTCTTTTTCCTAGAGAAACGGGATGCAGATGCGTGAATCCTGTCCCAGAATTCTGAGCATGTGAAGCCAATAATTGCGTGTATGTCCACAGAGAAGTCATGACCGGCTAACGTTGGTCTGTGAGGAGAATCACGGACGAACACTGTTTTTGAGAGTAAACTATCCAACTCTCAGAAGCTTGTCTTGGAAAGGAAGCACGCCGTGGTGACGATGAGGTCTGCAGCAGGGAAAAACTAATATTACTGTCTGCCACTTTACGAAATAAGCTGTTCGTCACTGAAAACTAATATTTAGCTATCAGACAGTGAACTAACACATTGCAAATTGGATTGGTTGTTATCAGTTCATGTCTATACTTCTTAATTTTAATTTAATAATCATTTTTAATTTTTAAAAAATACTTCACAATTTGGATGTGACTTTAAATTCTTAGTATGATTATTATATAGATTAATTTATTTTTTTCTATATAATAATCATATTAAGAAATCAAAATCCCCAAGGGCATCGTATGATAAGAAAAAGGCCCGAATGTGGGGTCGAAGATAGATGAAATATATAATTTATAAGTGATGCAAGGGCAGTGAACTCACCGTTGAATTATAGTTATATAGGCTTTTGATTGATTCTAAGTCTTGAAGAACCTTTGGGTTCACGGGAACATGACAAAGGAGAGATTGAGACCTCATTTGATCTTGGGCTGCCCAAAGATGAAGTGCGAACCTCAACCATTTGATGACCAAGAGATCAGGAGGAGTTTGTGCAAGAAAAGAAAGACGTCCTAAACTGAGGAGGTAGCAGAGCATAATGGTGGAAAGCTGATTTGTTGCAAAACGGATGTTGAGACTACGAAGGACTGGGAGATTATCTCACCTTGGAGAGAACCATGGTAAAGTAGAAAAGACTTCTAAAAAGATCGTGATGGCAAAGTAAAAGGCTTCTAAGGAGACCATGGAGTTACAAATAGAAGAATGAGTCTCACCTCATATAATAAGGGAATATTTTATAGGGAGGGAGCCGATCTCTCTCCTCTCATTATTGAGATAAGTGTCCATTCAGGATAATTTTGAAAGAACATTGAAAGATGAATGAGTCGAAAAGTATAAAAATATATTGTGGCAGAGGCACAAAGCAAAATGTGCCCAAGGCACCTGAGTTGGGAAAATCTAACTCACGTAAAGAGAAATTCGCCATAATGGAGCCATAAGGAAAAATGTGTCCGACGTACACGAGTCAGAAAAACTCGATTTAAATGAGGAGAAATCCATCACGACGAAGGCACAAGATAAAATATATCGAAGACATATGAGTCGAAAAAACTCGATCAGAGTAAGGAGAAATTTATCACGGTAAAGACACAATATAAAATGGGCCTAGGATGTATAAGTCATAAAAACTTGATTTGCATAAAGAGAAATTTGCTATAACGGAGGCACGAGGCAAAATGTGCCCAATGTACGTGAGCCGAAAAAATCTAACTTGAGTGAAGAGAAATATGCCATGATGGAGGTACAAAATAAAATATGCTCGAGATTCATGAATTGAAAAAACCCGACCTGTGAGAGTGGAAATTCGCCATGGCAAAGACACAAGACAAAATGTGTCCAAGGCATATAAGTCGGGAAAACTTGACTCACGTAAGGAGAAATATACTATGATAAAGGCACAAAGCAAAATATGCTTGAAACGTATAAGTTAGAAAAATCTAACTCACATGAGGAGAAATCAATCAAAATTGACGTACAAAGTAAAATGTGTCCAAAACATATGAGTTAGGAAAACTTGATCTGTATGAAGAGAAATTTGTTATAGTAAAAGTACAAGGCAAAATGTGTTTAGAAAACTCAATTGGTATGAAGAGAAATCTATCACGATGGAGACATAAGACAAATATGCTCGAGATGCATGAGTCAGGAAGACTCGACCCGAGTGAAAAGAAATCTACTACGATGGAGGCACAAAGCAAAATATGTCATATGCACATGAGTTGGGAAAACTCAACTAATGTGAGGAGAAATCCTCCATGACAGAGGCACAAGGTAAAATATACCCGAAGTATGAAAGTAGAAAAAACCCGACCCACATGAGAAGAAATCCGGCATGACGGAGGTAAAAGGCAAAATGTGTTCGATGTGCGTAAGTAGGGAAAATCCAACCCACATAAAGAGAAATCTGCCACGATAGATACACAAAATGCCGGAGGTGCATGAGTCGAAAAAACTCGACTCATGTCAGGAGAAATTCGTCATAACAGAGGTATGAGGCATGAGACAAAATATGCTCAAGATATATGAGTCAAAAAAACTCGATCTTCATATGGAGAAATCTATCATGATTAAGATAAAAGATAAAATGTGCTCGAAATACATGAATAAAAAAAATTTCACATAATAATAAATCCATCGTGCATGTAGAATGACAAGAAAGACATAGCAGTTACTAACGGGGGATGAATTAGAATGCTACCGGATAAACCAAATTAATATCTCGCATACCAACTTCCTTAGCTACATTGTCAAATGTAGAAGCCAGTAATGGGGGATGGATTGGAATGCTACTGGATAGGTTAAATTAATATCTCTCACACCTGCTTTACATTGTCAAATGCATATAAATAGACAAGATAATAAAATCAGAAACCAATTAACATTTCTTTTCTACATGCATGTAAATTAATATCGCCCTTCAATCTTGGTGAAGCCCGTAGTGCACATCCATGTCATTTATGAGCATCAATGTTGTCTACCTTCTTTCTTTCAACTCAGCAAGTAAAACCTAAGCTCCTCATGCTCTCAGAAAGGGTACACTGGTTCTGTGCAAGTTGCTCAAAGCTGGTTTACAGCTACCCATCTTTTGAGACACAGCAAGAAGGAGGAGGAGGAGGAGGAGGAAGAGGCAGCCGTGCTGAAGTTTCTTCTTCAGTACACTCCTCTAAGCATATGGTGTGCCTTGTGACTGCTCCTGTAATATTAAATTAGAACTTTCTAATTAGATAGAAAATTGATTTAAAAGTGTTTTTTAAGATATGAGTCATTGTCTTGATTGAAGTAAAAAATAGAAACTAATATAATGCATTGAATATACTTAAAAAAAATAAAGTAAAGTCAAGAGAGTTTGAAAGACCAAAAGATCTAAGGTTTAAAAAATCAAAGGCTGTTGTTATGATTAATAAAAACTTTTAGTTTTGAATTATCCCTATTATTTTTCTCAATTATATTTGATCTATAGTTTCTAAATGTCCACTTTGCTATCAATCATCAGCTGGAGTGAATATGCATTTTCCTCTTGATTAATAAAAATCAAAGGCAAAAGAAAAAGTTTTCAGGGCATCATAAAATCTTATCAATAAAATATGACAAAAATTAACATTATTTATTTTAAAGGAAAAAATAAATCACAATACCCAAATTGGATTCCAAAAGAATAAAAAAAATTAATTAGAGTTTGATTAGATATATTTTTTTACCAGACATGTTTCAACATTACATGTGTCCTTCTCTTGTCAATTATATATAATTGACGAGAGAAGGAAATATGTATGTTGAAACATGTCTATTAAAAATATATATTCAATTAAACTCTAATTAATTAATATTTTTTTTTGTAAAGGATAAGTGATGGAGACTAGTTTTAATCCCTTATGGTGAATTAACAAACCTTTAATCCTACCAACCCTAAGAGGATCGCAAACCTTTTCTACGTATGCATGCATGCATGGTTAGGGAAGATGACAATAATAGTTACGTAAAAGAGAGCCTCTCCAATGCCCATGCCATAATCTCCTAACAGCCCAGTCGTCATTCTGCACTCCCAACCTCTCTATATATGCCTCCTCCGATCCCTAACCCTAACAGCCGAACGCTAACAAGAGGGCTTTGACGTACTGGACGGCGTATTCGGACGCCACCAGGGGGTCCTCGCCGGGAGTCTCCTGCCCGTGGCCCCAACGAGGGTCCCGGAAGATGTTGATGTTGGGCGCCCAGAAGGTAAGGCTGGTCTGGCCGACGTTGTGCATGGCCCGGGCCTCGACGGCGACGGCGCGAGCCAGCGTCCGGTTGAAGGCGGCGGCGGAGATTAATCGTTTGACCGCTTAATCTTTTTATAATCTGTGTCACGATGCATCCGCCACGATTAATCATTTCAATATATATTTCTCAATCTTTGACCTGGAGGCCTGGATGGAGGTGCAGAAGATGGAGGCGGGGATCTACGAGCCGGGCTCGCTGCCGCCGTTCCTGCTGGTGTTCGCCAGCGAGGTCAAGGGGGTGGAGCACCGGTGGAACCAGCACGGCCTTGGGGGAAACAACGTCGAGGGTCTGTGCCGGGACCTCCACCCGGGCCCGGTGAGCCTGCTCCACTGGAGCGGCAAGGGGAAGCCGTGGGTCCGCCTCGACGCCGGCCGCCCGTGCCAGCTGGACGCGCTCTGGGCGCCCTACGGTCTCCTCCGCCCCGATGGCCGAGACGACCTCTTCGCCGACATCTAATTCCAGCAACTCCGTCGCCTCCAGCGGCAGCGATATCTCACCGTTGCGATCGGGTCGGCCCACGGGCACGGCGGTCTCCGACGAGAGTTCCGTGATCCCCTCGTGACTTTTAATTTTAATTTAATATATATTTTTAATTCAAAAAAATACTTCGCAATTTGGATGTGACTTTAAATTCTTAAATATGATATATATATATATATATATATATATATATATATATATATATATATATATATATATATATATATATATATATATATAAAGCTATTTCATTCACAATTGGCCCATAAGCCCGTGTCGGAAGCCCACACCGAGACGCCCGGGAACTCCTGCCGTGGAGTTCGTGATCGGCTCCTCACTGTAAACCCTCGCCCACCACCACGTCCACCGGTGACGGACTCCACTAACTTCCGTGCCATGTACTTCTGGCTACAAAAGGGTGATCGTGGTGGTTATGTCCTCTGTTCTATTGGCTGTGCGACCTCGCGGCGCTCTCTGACGCTATCCCGCTCGATCCAACCGGTTCCTTTGTGGATGCAAGTGAGATACTTGTTTCTAGTTCTTTTCTGTATTGATTTTATGGTATTTTACGCAAGATTGCATTTGAAATGGATTTTTTTTTTTGATGTTCGATCATCTTGGAGATGCTTGAAGTTCTGTTTCTTTGTATGAATTGGAGGAGTTGGGCATGGGATTAGCATTGAATTGGATTTTTGGTAATTTTTGTCTTTGGCTTGATGTTGCATTGTTTTCGTATCAGGTGTGGTGTAGGTAGTCTATCGTTACATTTCAGCCTCTTTCTCAAAATGATATTATGAGACTGGAGAGATTAGAATTTGGCCAATGATCAGTTATATGAAAGGTTTGGTCGAATAAGTTCAAAGCCTAAGTCTTCATTTTGAAAAGGGGATTTTTTGAGGATAACTTTTTCTTTAACTTATTCTTATGATCTCTTTTGTGAACCGAATAAGTAGGACACCAATTATCCATTCTGACAGCGTATCAAAATGCAGACTAATGGAGTATGAACTGTTGAATCCCCAAAATTGAGGAGTAAAATAGCAATACGAAGTTATATTGTTCTCTTATTTACATTTTATTCAAGATATGTAAGATCTCTTTTTTCCGTGTGCTTCATCATTGTTTTTGTTAATAAACTTGTTTAGTGTCTGATGCATATTGTATTGTTTGTTCTCTGTCCTTGAAATTTGTTGATTGAAAGTTAAGGTCTCTAAGAAGCAAATTCTGACTATTCAAATGAACTTTATTCCCAGGTAAGTTTTCATTTCTATCATCTGATGTAAACCGTGCTAGTTTAGAATGAGTTTGCATGTTGAAGAAATTCAATTGCTCATAGGTCATTAAAACTTTGTTTGAATTCTATTAGAAAGTTTCGTTTGTCGTGACTTTAAAAGATAATTATGAACATGATATTCTAATTGTGATATATTTAAATGTGAAAAAAGTTCTAGAGAAAATGTTAGAATCAAATGGCATGTCTAGATGATGGATCCTACTGTCTTGCTTCTTAAGATTTTTCTGGGCATTTGGAAAAACATCTTTAGGAAATAAAAATTTTAAGTAAGACAAAAAATCCTAATGGCCCATTTTGAAATTTAGTCGTATCATAATGGTCTTAGTAGCATGAAAGGGTGGTTGTTCCAAAAGTATTATACTGATTAATATTTGCGATATGATGAAGTAACATAATTTTTTATGTAATAACACTAGGGAGGAAATGTAAAACAATACATGACCCAACATATATATGCATGTGGACCTCATATGTTACTGCATCTTTTAGTATATGGTTGTACATGTGACCATATTTACATGTCTATGTAGAGCACACAAGCAGTCACCTTGACATTCCCAGCCACATATGCAATCGGACTGCAAACTGAGGCCACCTAGGCCCTATGATATCTGATCACAAGGCTTATGCATATGTGGTTACCTTAGAGATATTTTAGCACAACGTTGTGTCGTGCCATTGATCATGCTGGTTTATGTCTTTGTTCTTTGGTAACTTCAACTGATAAAACCAAAACCTTTTTAGCTTAATTGAGTTCAAGATGGGGAAGCTGGGTGAGTCTTACAATCAGCAAGCTGTGTTTAAGTGAAATTTGGCTTGCTAAATTTTCAGCCAGACATGATCTTGCTTTAACACACATTCCTTATATTTTCTCTTTGTGGACTATTCTTGCTGCAGCCTTTCTGGATACCTAATCATTGTGCGTATATATTCATCCAAGTGTATGCAGCATGCTGATGCTGATGTTGCAGTCTTTTGGGTGTTTGAAATATAGATATGTTATGTTGGCATTTAGGCATTTTTCTTCATCTCTTCCTACTTAGCTTTGACTATTGATGAAGTTGACAACTCCTAGTTAGGGGTGGCTAGTTTCTTATAAGCCACTTCAAAGTGAGTGAATGACTTAATTAGTATTTAATCTTCTCTTCTCTTTTTATTCAGTTAAAGGTCAGAAAGATCTTCAAAGAGAAAGAAAACCACCAATGCATGAGTCTTCACCATTTTTATAGATTGGCCTGAACTTGGGCAAGTTGTGTCATGCCCATCTGTGCTTGACATTTTAGCAAAGTCTTGCACAAGATAGCATAGAGAAAACTGTCACATATTGCATTTGATCTTATTGTGTTGTCTTAAACCTTGATTATACAACCATGTCTGGCTCATCTACTGTATCAGAGGCAATAGAACAACATAAGCCAAGTGAAGTGCTTTGAAAATATTATGATGTATATTTACCTAAAATTGTGATCGGTGATTTATCACAGAAGACTTTCACATCTGTCTTCTCTCGGTTTATCTCGTGGAACACTTTTGACTGATTGAAGATATGAAGAAAACAGCTTATCCATAAGGTTCTCAACGTCTAAGCCTTAGTTTCCATTCTATGTAATTCTGTGTCACTGATAAACATGTTCCTTTGAATTAAGGATAAAATGGCTGAGAAGTTTAAAGTAGACATCACATGAAATTTTATGCATACAGCATCCAGACATGGAGGTCGAAGTTCCTTCATATCCTGTAAAACACACTTGCAATGCAGTTTTGCCCCTTTAGGCCAATTGACTAAGATATCAAAATGTTGTGGTTTTGCTGCTCTCTTGGACCAGGTAACTTAAGAAAAAATTGCTTGTCCTTATTGGGAAATTGTTTTTCGATAAATATACCAATCTTAGACTTGATTACCATTTTAGATCCTTGTATATATTGTGTGCATTTTAAATTTTTCGTTCATTCTGTTAATTTATGGTTTACATGTCTGATGTTAAATTTGCGGAAAGATTATATCTTGAGCAGATTGCTGAATTTTGCTGCCTTAGTTTCACATTTACCATGAATTATCATAGAAGTAAAATATAATGGAAAAGAAAGTATCGGTTGCTTTGTAGAAATCTCAACTCAATACGGAATACAGTGTGCTTCTTGTCATCCACAGAAAGTCTTGTAATGCATTGTGGTGCCTCCTTTGCTATAGTATGCTCATCACACGTTTAGGTGGATGGTCTGACAGATAGCACTTGACCAAGGACTGTGTCGTACTGATATCCTGCTGGACATGAGACGTTCACAAGTTCAAATAGACCATGCTGTTCTGTTGCACATTGTAATTTTTCATCTAGCACTTGTTCTTGTATTTCTTTTACCTACATGCCATCAATGTTCAATGACTCGTATTGTGATGACTACTGCCCTCTGCCCCACTGTTCAAACGAGTTGTTCCTTTTGTTTTGTTAAGTTACGACTGACGCTGTCATGTTGATGTGAAGTACCTGTAGGCTACTTAATGCTTTGGCTCGCAAGGTACCGCAAATCTGACACATAACATGTTTAGTCAATTACTCCATGTGACCATGAACTTAGATTTCAGTATTGACTTCTTAAGTCACCTTGATATTTTTAATGTACTGCCCGATCTGGATGCTCATGCAAACTGTATCCACCTGTTTAGTGTTCAGGCTCTGAAAACATATCAGCTTAGATCTCTTTATTATTTGTTGTCATTTTTAAGCACCACTATCTCTGCAAGCATGTATATTTTTATACTACAAAATGAAACTTATGCAGCCTTGAGTTCATGGTTATTTTATTTTTACTGTAACTTTAAATGCAAAATGGCCTTTGTACCTGCAAAATTTTTACAACATTTTTCATGATTTTAAAGTGACTGCAATTTTGTCAAGAAGCTCAAAAGGTTGTATCTGGATACCCCACTTGAGTTGGGAATGGATGATTCAACTTTGATCCCTATATCATCTGAAGTATTTTTATGCTGATCATGAAATTTATCTATCAAATGGTGAAGAGAGATTGGATTACATTCTTCAACTCTATGGTTGCTCTTTGCCAACAATTTAGTAGATTTCTGTGTCCATATCTACTTCAAAGAGTAGTTGATTGGATTACATTCAGCCTCCTTTTCATGCTTTCTCTACATATATCTGTTTATGAATCTACATACTTCAAGACAAAGGATTATGCAATCATTTAAGAAAATCTTTTGAATTATTATTATTTTGTTGGTTTCCTCAAAATTTGAAACTTGCCTAAAGCTAGACAATTTGCTTCCCTGCCATTTACTAGTGTTGTAGTCAACTTGTCATGCTCAATGCCCATACCAAATCATAGAATTCACCAGAATAGAATCATTGTTCTATTTGGGTAACGAACAAGAAAAGGAAATAAAGAAGCTAATCTACAATTTTTTTGTACACTTTCAGGGTGGAGTACATGGATCTACAGTTTCCCATCTCAGAGGTGTTGGCTAGAACTCTTGTCCATGGTACCAGCTTCATTATTACTTCCTGTTTTGTGCAGTCCACATTAACCCTTTTGTGAACCACTGCCACTCCTCTTTCTCAGGGAAATAAGAGGAGCTAAAAAGTGTACTTCCTTGAGCTGCAGCATACATCTCTTGCACACAACAACAATATCATCAGGCAGAGTTGAAGATATCTGGACTGCAACTTCCTCTCCCGTGACTGCAACAAAACTGCATCATTCATACTCCCCAGAGGAAGACGCAGAAACGTGGGTAGAAGAACCTGATTAGTTGTGCAGTGGATTTGGACCCTGAGGCACCAGTCTCTTGGAAACTCCATAAACCGAGCTGAACTCCTCCTCCTCCTTCTCCTCTTCATCATGCTCTGCAGACGGAGATATCCTAGGGAAGTAACCCATGGATGATGGTGTGGAGTACTCATTCTTCCATCTGTCCGCCTCTCTCATGGCTGTTCTTGCATGGCCGAGACTGGTAAGCTGCGCAGCAACCAGCAGTAGCAGTAGAAACAAGATCATGTGTGGCAGAGGGAAGTTGTGCAACCTCATGGCCGCAGGATGGGGAAGAGACTTGGAGAGCAGAGCAGAGCAGGTTGAAGAGGAGGGAGAGAGGGAAGCAGAAGGAGGTTGAATTATAGCCAAGCAGGAAGGTGGAGAAGTCTATTAATATGGGGCCAACTCCATTGGTGAGGAAAACACTGTCAAAGCTCGGACCAATTGACCAAATCATCCTTGTGACCGTCTTTAGCTGCCCCCTTCATCTGTGCATGGGATCACAAGATGTCATCATGGATATGAGAAGGCTACTTATGGCATTCTCAGATGGATTTAAAGGTGTTGACTGTGTAAGAGGGGGTGGAGCTGCTCTGTCTTCCATTTGGCATCATTTTGTCATGAAGTGATCACAATAGAGTTAAGCAGTACCAAATGATTGCCATGTCCATCCAATGTGCTTTGGATTAAGTATGAGCCTGCGATTAAGTCTATCACTGAGTTTGCGTGTGTGATTTCTTTGACCTGGTTTCCAGAGAGAGACAGAGTGAGAGAGAGAGAGAGAGAGATGGATGGATCCCTGTGGCAATGTGACTTCTAAATGTGTTGCCGCAAATAATTGAAGTTGGGAGAGTGGACCAATGCAAGAGGCCAACGTAAGCTCCTAATTATAATTAAGTGGCAGTACACTACAAACTGTACCTATGCAACCTAAAAAATGTGAATCAGGTTCATTATAATTGACTTCTTGTGTCCTCTCTCTCTCTCTCTCTCCTCTTTGACTTGTTTGCTCTGCATCATGCGCGAGGGATTTCCTCCTCGTTTTACTCAGAATGCTGGGATAACTCATTCTCTCCTCGAGCTCAGCTTGGTACAATTACTTCTTGATGAGAGTATATTTGGTTCCTCTTTATTACATTTAATACTTTTTAGGAAACCTTTAAATAAATATAAAGATAAGATTGTGTATATTGTATTCTTGTGCTTGTGAGAGTCTACAAACTAAGTTTGATTCGGACTAAAAATTATGGTATCGAAACAGTAATCGTTTATACATTGAAATGTCCTATGCATCCTATTTAGTCTTTACATCAATGACATATAGGAGATATTGATGATTTGCGTGTGGCCCAACAATGACATCAACAAATTATAAGGAGGGAGAAACTTAGTCTCACATGAGTTATCGCTAACACAATAGAGATTAGAATATGGCATGAAACATGGAGATCTTATCCTCAAGTCTATGGTGGTTCTCTTCAATTTAAAGGTGGAGTGGTGTATTCCGATCGGTGCGAGCATTTGCAGCTGTTGGCACCCGTGAATTAACGGTGGATCGATGAGCTCCAGAAAATATGAGGACCCAACGGGCGTGGTGGCGATTTAATGGCCGTCGCATTTTGTGGGCATCGATTTGAACTCGAAGCCTTTCCCACAGTGTAATGGACGTCGACAAATTACAGGCCAAGAGGTTAATGCCCATAAATGGACTTTGAAGATGAGAGTTAAGTCAGAGCGAGCTGGCTGATTAGTTGGCGGTGGCAGTCTGCGAGAGCTGATGCATTAAACATCACACGCTTTGGGGACGACTTGCTTTGGATCGGTGTCGTGTGTAAATGGTAGTATAATGGTATGTGTAGTGAGTCACATATGTGTAGCAATAAACAGTACACGCTTTCCGGGCCATCATCATCATCATCATCATCATCATCATGAATTCATTATAGTAGTTGTTGTTGATAGGTGTCTATCATTCGATGATGCAGGAAATTAAATCCTTACTCCATCGCTTACGAACAACTCAACCATCGTTCCACGTGGAGATCGATAACAGGTGAGTCTTTCTTCTTCTTCCTCTCTTTTGGATCATACATTCGATCCAAATTCCTTGTTCGTTTCTTATTCCAATCAGAGCTCTTCCTCTCTTTTGAATCATACATTTTTCATCTTTCTCGTATCAGACATTTGATGATCCAAATTCCTTGTTTGTCTCTGATTCCAAGTTCAGGCAAAAATACCTCACAATGTCAGTAAAATTCAAACAAAAAATATTCAAAAAATATTTTTATACACAAAATATTTTTTAAATTATAAAAAATTAATTATAAAAGATAAATCACAATATGATTATCGGTTCTAACCTCCCCTCTCTTTCGACTACCTAATTCCTATGAATCACATCAGAAACCCCATTCGACATCGATGTTCCACCCGACATCGAATGTCGAAGCACATCAAGTTTCCTAGCACAATTAATCGAAGTACGTCAAGTTTCCTAACACAAGCACCAGACTTGTAAAGCAAGTCAGATCCAGACCGAATTGGGCTAGTCAATCACCCCAAGTTTGCCACCAACATCATTCCTGAGTAGGTATTGACCAAATCAGAACCATGGGAGAGTATCCCCAATTTTTTACATCAGGCAAGTTCTTATTTCACCAATCTCTGTCTGCTAATAGCTGACATAAGGTGCAGATATAGGCAGATTAATACAACACAAAGACTATAATATATATATATATATATATATATATATATATATATATATATATATATATATATATATATATATATATATATATATATATATATATATATATATATATATATATATATATATATATATATATATATATATATATATACATACTGTTATTGTTCTCTGGTACTTCACCTTTACCAGCACAGGTTATGTATTATGGTCTGCTTTCCTCACCCTCTGCTGATGAACCATTCTCCTTTACTTCAGCCATCCTTCCTGCATCATCACCATGACCTGCACCTTTCTCCTTTGACGTTGGGTTATGTTCTGCATCAGCGTCGAGGTCTGCTGTAATAGCATCCTCCTCCATCTCTGCACCATGGTCGGCTTGAATGCCTGCGTCCTCAGTGGCCTGAGAAGTCTGTTCTGTTGTGCCAGAGGCACCGGCATCGGAGCTCTCGGTGACCGGCACAGTCTTCTTAACTGTACCCACCTTCATGTATTTGCTCATGAACTTGTACTCCCAGTCCTGCAATGCATCGAGCTCAAAGGGACCGAGCTCAGAAATATCACCAGTCAAGTCCTTTGGTTCGAAGGACATCTTTGCTAGTGCTCTGCTTGCGTCTTTACCAGCAAAGAGTGCATATGGCCCTCCTGGTCCATAAAACATCCTGAAGTGCGAGTATAAGAAGGATTGGTGATGCTATTGATGAGTATCAAGTAACAACAGCATATATAGGTTAATTTCATATAGATGAGTTAAGCCTTTTTCATGTTAGTATAAATAAAATGTAAAACACATATAGTCAGATTATGTTAGGACTTAAAGATGCATCATTGAACTTCAATGATTATTTATTTAACCAAGTTGCATTCCAAAGGCAGGCAAACATTAGACTCACTGATGAATTAGAATGGTGACATAGCTGTCTTACAGTTAAAATGTCCAATGTCCATACAACCTCTAATGCTAAATTGAAGGTGAAAAAAGCATTCTCGCCAAGTTCTGAATCTACTGTCAGCAAACACAAAGTTGGTCTTTACAATTCATTTCTAAAGTCCAACGAATAAATGGATTCTTTCACATAATGTATCCAAGAAGTCGTTGAGCAGATATCTAATGCTTAAAAATATCAGTATGTCTGGAATGAGGGAGGGAGGTTGAAGGCAGAGGCAAAAGTGATATTGCAATTGGTATATATAGTTAGATCTAAATTCATGATAGGACCTGAGTGTCTAAGATAGAGAAAGAAAATCTCAAATCAGGTGCTCACTAGCTAGATGCCACAAACGGAGTAAAACAACCAATTGATATGATTATATGCACACTGCCAACTGGTATGAAATAGTTAGATCTGAGTTCTTGATAGAATCTGGCTTTTATGGCAAAACCAGTGAAATCCATTGGCATACAACCCACCAATAGCAAATCATTATGAACCAGAAGGAACATGTATAAGCAGCAGACAAACTTGTTGTGAAAGCTCAAAACAAGCAATGTTAACATGTGAAGCTCCAACTAAAATTTTTTTAATGATAGTAGCTGGCCAAAAACACTTAGAAAGAAAAGAACAACTACCATCAAAAAATATTAGTGGCTAATGATATTGAAATTCTGATAACATCACTAGCAAAAGTGCTAATTACAATTACAAATATGGACTGCATAACATATGTATATAGATGCAAAAACTCCATTATAAAGGTAATAAAGAAATGCAAATGATTCCATAGACTTCTACCAAGGATATCAAAATTACCAACTAGGAAGATGCACATCATCAAACAAGTATTATCCCAACACTTCATGTCAAATAATTACTTATATTTTCAGGACTTTTTCTATGCAAGCTAGATTTCACTACAAGAAGTGAATATGCAACATCTGCAAGAAAAGGCCTAACACTTGTGGATATCGCAGAATCTGCATAAACATCTGTTCGTTTTATTAGATGCAATAATCAGACAGTGTATCCTACAATAACACAATCTGAAGAGATTAATCTTTCCTTCGAGTAACCTAAGTTGATTACAGAGTGATTTGCTTTTAATCAGAAGAAAAGGAAAAAGCATTCAAAGATACAACTACTCGGTATTCTTTCTTAGGAAAGAAGAGATTATTTCTCTCAAAGATCAGCTAACCGATACTCTTTCTCAGGACTCCTAATAACAACATAATGAGTACAATAGCTCTGTTTTGTAATAAAAACAAGCAGCCTACAGAAACTGATAGGATGACTTTACGGAAAAGCGATTGCATAAACTAATTATCATAAAAATATATATATTTAGGCGTTAACACAACACCGAAAAGACGATGAAAAGAAGTAATTTTACTAAATTGAAGCTGAATGAAGTCCTAATTATCGGCCGCTAAGCAAACAAAGACGAGAAATTGATAGGATGGGCAAAAAGAACTCCGGAAATCGAAGCCTTTATCGCAGAAATTAGATGCGAACAGGTTAATTCTCTCGTCTCTAGAAACCCTAGCGGAACCAAACTGAAGGAAACATGAAACTTCAGACACCGTGAACACATGGATTAAGAGTTGGAAGGATAGATAGAGAAGGTAACGTGGGATGGTGAAGAAGGACCTGCTCTGAGTGACGTCGTAGATCTGGCCCTTGATGGCCATGAGGAGCGGCTTCTTGGGGTCGGAGCCGTCGTAGTCCCGGAGCTCCTCCTCGGTGATCTCCCCGAGCTGCACGGGCGGGGGGAGAGGCTCCATCCCTTCGAGCTCCTCAGCGTCCCGCTTACGCGGCGGCGGCGGCGGCTGGAAGAACCCCGCCACCGCGTAGTAGAAGGCTGCCGCCACCGCCAGCACCGTGAAGAAAGTTGTCACCGACAGACCCGTGTATGTCTCGATCGCCTCGTTCAGCGTCGCCCACATCTCCGCCACCGCCATCGTTCTCTCTGCACTCTCTCCTCTCCGCCGCAATTGAACCCGTCGTTTTATTACATCAAGGTGGGCCCTGCGAAGTCTGAAACGGTACTGCCGTGCCGTGTAGGCAGTCCAAATCAGGAGCCGTCCTAAACGCGTCGGTTGATTACTCTGTTCCATCGACCATGTTGGACCCCACATAGCCTCGCAATCCAAGGCTACCGCGTGGCGACGAAGTCCTAAAAGCTGCCTGGACTCGAACAGGTGAGCCGCATTCTTACGCAGATTTTTTATGGGCGAAGGAAACTCCGCTCCGTCTCGAACGTGCTCTCGTGCTCTTAATCTCAGCCGTTCGCTCAACCAAGAGATAAACGTAATTGGAATTGCAAGATTTATTTTGTTGACGGTTCTCCCATGTGATCCACACCTTCACTCCGTCGAAGGGGAGTAGGTGAGGAGCAGGTTTGACAAGTGGATCTGCACTGTCCACGTGGTTCTCACCCCGTCGAAGTGGCTTCCTTATCTAATAATCAATATTGATATGGTCGGCTAATTAAAGCCATCTTAAAGTTCATTGACATCTCCATGAACTCCTAAGCTTCCATGCAACATCACCATCTTCAACTGCTTCCGAAACTGAGCCGGCCGGCCGTTAGCGGCGGCACCATGGTTGAGTGTATCTGCCGGCTTAGCAAGATAGATATGATCTCCTCCATCACCTGTCACCGCCGCAGATAGAGAGAAGCAACAGCCATCACCTATGAACAAGGACCTGTCCCCCAAACTGTTCAGCTTCACCCACGCCCTCTGCACCAGATCGGCTCTCGAGACGTCCACCTGCGATGCAGGCAATCTGAGGACGACCAGCGGCAGCTCTCCCCCTGACTCCACGAGGAAATGGTCAATGTCCATAAGAAGTTCGCCGTAATAATCCGGCAGCAGGCTGGAATCCATGCGCAGCCATCATAGCGGGGGTGTTATGCCCGCGTCGATCTCCGCCACCTTTGTATTGTGGAGGAAGTAGAACTTGCCACCCACCGCCGTAACGCTGCTGGTCAAACTGTAAGAGGTACCTCTGTTCGCCGTGGGAGCCCTTGTCTGTGAAGGCGAGGACGGTGCAGCCGGGATCAGTCGGGGCCGCGGAGAGGGCGGCCTGATGCACGCTGAGGCGGTACGCCACGGCGGAAGGTCGAAGCGGGAATCGGTGACGGGATCGATGAGCTACACGAATCGGTCTGAAACACTATCTTCGATGTTAGCGTAATCGGGTATGGTACGGTGTAATCGGCCCGAAGAGCTAATTAGGTATAGTTAGCCGCGAGTCTACTATTCACATCGAACTCCAACGCCGCTTCGCATGCGGAATCATGATTGGCAAGTCGTTAATACATCAACAAAGCGTGACCAACACCGTAACGATATTGGGCTGGCAGCCCAAATATTCAACTCAACGTGGGTTTTATCAGCTACAGTCCATACCCCCTCTTAACTTAACTTTAGATCGATATAAGGGAGGTGTGGTGGCTACGTTTTGAGGTGAAGATGACTATATTTTTAGGAGAAAAATTACAACAACGTGGACATCCTCGCAGCAACAAAAAGGAGGAGAACAAGACAAAAAAATAAGAGAAAGAAAGAGAAGAAGACAAAGACAACGCAGAGAGACTGTTCTCAATCATCTAGCAGTGTTTTCATCTCAGGTTAGATCAAATCTACAGTAGACTCTTGCTGTGATTACTTGGGGAGGTTTTAGATATTGTGGGCAGTGACGTGATCATTGTATCCCAGTTATTCTCTTGTGATTGTTGCTAGGGTTTAGGGCAAGAGATTGAGATTTGTATATTCATTATTCTCATAGTGGATTATCTCTAGTTTGTCATGTGGTTTTTACCCTTCACATTGGAGGGGTTTTCCACGTATATCTTGGTGTTTTGTTTGATTGTGATTCCATTTAATTCCGTTGCGTATTATGGTCTTCTAGTACTTATTCATATACAAAGGTTATTTCTCAATATATTCCCATCAACTGGTATCAGAGTAGGATTTTGGTGATTTAATTTTGTATTTGAACATGGAGGCCAGTAATGTTTCTCGCATGATTAGTTTGAATGGAAACAATTGGATGATATGGAAACCAAGAATGGAAGATCTTTTGTATTGCAAAGATTTGTATGAACCTTTGCAGGGTGATACTGCAAAACCTACAACTATGACAGATGATGAGTGGAAGAGGTTAGATCGAAAAACAATTGGGTTTATTAGACAGTGGCTTGATGATAGTATCTTTCATCATGTTTCTACTGAAATTTCTACATATTCTCATTGGAAAAAGTTGGAAAGTCTCTATGAAAGAAAAACAGGTGGCAATAAAGCTTTTTTGATAAGAAAACTTGTGAACCTAAAATATAGAGAGGGTGCTTCTATTGCTGAGCATTTGAATGAAATGCAGAGTATTACTAACCAATTATCCTCTATGAAAATGCCTCTTGATGATGAGTTGTAGGCATTGTTACTTCTCAATTCATTACCAAAAAATTGGGAGACACTAGTGGTTTCCCTCAGTAATTCTGCGCCAGATGGTGTTATCACCATGAGTCAAGTAACAAGCAGTTTGTTGAATGAGGAGTTGAGAAGAAAGAGTTTAGCAACATCTCAGAATGATTCACATGCACTTATCTCAGAGAACAGAGGAAGGTCAAAGTTTAGAAGCAGTTCACGCATAGGTAGGAGCAAGTCAAGATCAAGAAAAGATATTATTTGCTATAATTGTGGTGAGAAAGGACATTACAAGAACCAATGTAAGCAACCTAAGAAGATTAAGAAAAAGGGAAAAGAAGTAGAGTCTACAGAGTTAAAGGATAATACTACAACTACAGTGCAGGGTGATGATTATTTGATTTTGTCTCATTCTGATGATATTTTTTCTTGTTTGTGTTAGGATCTTGAGTGGGTGATTGACATAGGTGCTTCCTATCATGCTACACTACGGAGGGAGTTTTTTGCTACATACAAGTCTGAAAATTTTGGTGTTGTCAAGATGGGCAACTATGGCACAACAGACATCATTGGCATGAGTGATATCTATTTAAAGACCAACCTTGGCTGCAAGTTGGTGCTTAAGGATGTGAGGCATGTGGTTGACTTGAGACTGAATTTAATTTCAGTTGGAAGGCTAGATGATGAAGACTATGATAGCAGATTTCACAAAGGGCAATGGAAGCTCAGTAAGGGTTCTTTTGTTATAGCTGGAAAGAAATGTCATATCTTATACAGGTTGCAGGCTAAAGCTTATGGTGAGCAGTTAAATGCTACAGAAAAAGACTTCAGCACGAAGTTGTGGCATGGGAGACTAGAACACATAAACGAGAATGGACTGCAAGCTCTTTCCAAGAGATGTATGTGGTCCTTTGAGGATAAAAACTCCTGGTGGATCTATTGATATCCTTGGTATCAGTAGTGTACTTTATTTTGTCACTTTTATAGATGATTTTTTCAGGAAAGTTTGAGCTATGCTTTGAAGACCAAAGATCAGGTGATTAATGTCTTCAAAGAGTTTCATGCCAGGTTTGAAAGGGAGACAGAAAGACAATTGAAATGTATAAGATCATATAATGGTGGTGAGTACATAGGATTATTTAATGATTATTGCAGGTCACATAGGATCCAACATGAGATGACAGTTCCTGGTACACCTCAGCATAATGCAATTGCAGAGAGGATGAACTGTACTATATTGGAAAAGATCAGATGTATGCTTTCATAGGCCAAGCTACCCAAACGGTTTTGGGATGAGGCTTTGAGGACTATAGTTGATGTGATCAACTTATTGTATGGTTAGGGAAAGATGTTTCCTATAAGCATTTGAGAGTGTTTGGTTGTCGTGCATTTGCATATATTCCAGACAATGAGAGGTCCAAGTTGGATGGTAAAACTAAAGAATGTATTTTTCTTAGCTACTCACATGATTATTTTGGTTACAGGCTTTGGGATCCAGAAAAGCAGAAGGTGTTTAGAAGTAGAGATGTGGTCTTCTTTAAGGATCAAACATTTGAGGATTTGAAGAAGAAGACACCGACTAAGACTTCTGCAGAAGGGTTAGCAGATTGTGACCCAGTTATTCCTCCAGTATATCAGGGTGATGGGGGAGATGTGCAGGAAGATAGTGTAGAGCCTGATGTTAATCTACCTGCAGGACATGTTGAGCAAGAAGAAGTAGGAGATCAAGTTCCAACAGAGTCTCAGTTGAGAAAATCTTCTAGACAACGTCAACCTTCCAGAAGATACTCTACAGATGAATATATGATGCTTACTGATGCAGGTGAACCAGAGAGTTACCAAGAAGCAATTGAAAGTGAGTAGAAAAAGAAGTGGTTAATTGTTATGCAGGAAGAGATGAATGCTCTTCAGAAGAACCACACTTATGATTTGGTACTACTACCAAATAGAATGAATGCCTTGAAGAACAAGTGAGTTTTCAGGTTAAAGACTCAAGAATATTATTCTCAACCAAAGTATAAAGCTAGATTGGTTGTGAAAGGCTTTGGTTAAAAGAAAGGTATTGACTTTGAAGAGATTTTTTCTATTGTTGTTAAAATGTCTTCTATTCGTGTTACTCTTAGTATTGCTGCTAGCCAGGACTTGGAGGTTGAGTAGTTAGATATGAAGACAGTTTTCCTTCATGGTGATTTGGAGGAGGAAATTTATATGAAGCAACCAGAAGGCTTCAAAATTAAAGGTAAAGAGAACTTTGTCTGCAAGTTGAAGAAGAGCTTGTATGGGCTGAAGCAAGCTCCAGGGCAGTGGTATAGAAAGTTTGATTCATTTATGATAGAAAATGAATATAAAAGAACGGCTTCAGATGATTGTGTATATCAAATGGTTTGGTGATGATTTTATTATCCTCTTACTTTATGTTGATGACATGCTTATTCTTGGAAAAGATATATCTAACATTGACAGGTTGAAGAAGGAACTAAGTGAGTCTTTTGCAATGAAGGACATGGGGCCAACAAAGCAAATATTGGGTATATAGATTTCTCGTGACAAGAAAAATAAGAAGATTTGGTTATCATAGGAGAAGTATATTGAAAAGGTATTGGAAAGATTCAGTATGAGCAATGCAAAACTACTTGGTTCTCCTATTACAGGTCACTTCAAGTTGTGCTCAGAACAGAGTTTGTCAAGTGATGAGGAGAAGGAGAAAATATAAAAGATTCCTTATGCTTCAGCAGTTGGAAGTTTAATGTACGTGATGATATGTACGAGGTTGAACATCGCGTATGCAGTTGGTGTTACTAGCAGATTTCTTGCAAAACCAGGCAAAGAGCACTCGGCAATAGTGAAGTAGATTTTTAGATATCTCAAAGGGAGCTCTAAGGTTTGTTTAAGCTTTGGAGGTGGACCACTTGTGTTGACAGGTTACATACTTTTGCAGGGGGAGCTGTGTCATGGCAATCCAGGTTGCAAAGGTGTATTGCTCTCTCCACCACAGTAACAGAATATATTGCTGCTATAGAGGTATGCAAAGAAATGTTATGGATGAAAGAATTCTTATAAGAATTAGGGCTAAAACAGAAAAATTATGTGGTGCATTATGACAGCCAGAGTGCCATCCATTTATGTAAGAACCCATTGTTTCATCCAAGTCAAAGCATATAGATGTCAGATACCACTGAATTCGAAATGTATTTGAAGAGAAGCAGTTATGGGATAGCCTCCCTTATGGGCTGAAAGGGGAGGTTGTTGGGCTGGCAGCCCACATATTCAACCCAATGTGGGCTTTATCAGCCCATAACCCACACCCCCTCTTAACCTAACCCTAGATCAATATAAGGGGGGTGTGGTGGCTGCGTTTTGAGGCGAAGGTGGTTGAAAAATTACAGCAACGTAGATATCCTCGCAGCAACAAAAAGGAGGAGAATAAGACAGAAAAACAAGAGAAAGAAAGGGAAGAAGACAAGGACAATGCAGAGAGACTATTCTCAATGATTACTTGGGGAGGTTTTAGATATTGTGTGCAGTGATGTGATCCTTGTATCTCACTTATTCTCTTGTGATTGTTGTTAGGGTTTAGGGCAAGAGATTGAGATTTGTATATTCATTATTCTCATAGTGGATTATCTCTAGTTTGCCCTGTGGTTTTTACCTTTCACATTGGAGGGGTTTTCCACGTATATCTTAGTGTTCTGTTTGATTGTGATTCTATTTAATTTTGCTACGTATTATGGTCTTCTAATACTTATTCATATATAAATGTTATTTCTCGATATATTCCCATCAAACGACGTATGGCTGTTACCTCAACGTTGCATCCAAGGAGGACATTTGGATCAATGGAAGAGTTATACCAACTCCATGATATCTTGGTTTAACACGTCATTATAACCATGTCCGAATAACACGTATAATCATCTCAAATCTCTAAATGCAATCTCGATTCTCATAGTTACATATTCTGAGAGAGAGTATAGTGTTAGTCAATTATCATCCGATATATGATCACTACATAATACCTATGATAAAAGGAGAAGATAAAAGTCATACTCCACTCATCTATTCACATGGGCAAACATTCAAGACAGACGATTATTCGCTATCCTTACTGCACCTCCTCTTATGACCCATGTGGACAAAAGACTAAGGAGAGGTGGTTAGAAGTTGCATCTCCGTAGAATATTTCATGAAATATTCTATCTTTTTACAACTATGTATAAAAGCTCAGCTTCAATATATTGAAAGGAGGATCATCTTTTTGACCACTCATGTCCACACTCATATTTCTCATGTTATTAACTTGGACGTCGGAGAGATCTGGTTGGGAAACCTCTTCCGACCTTAGCTTCATATAGGTGACACATTGGGAGCTTAATGTTTCCACCTCGGATAATCCTATATATATGAGTTCATACCATGTTGGGATGACCATCATGTCAACGACTTAATCTCTTAATATTTTTAACACTAGAATAAGGGCATAATATTGTTGGAATGCTTGTTTATCGATCTTCTCAATGAATGTTCAAGCAATAAGACTTTGCTCCTGATCTATAGTAATTTCACTAAAATGAGACAGTATCCATCCTTTTTATACGTTAACACATCCATCTCGAGATAAATACTAATGCGATACTAAATATCTATTCATTGACCTGTGTCTCTCATCTCAGATCTCAAGAATGATCTTAAAATTCGTACATCGAGAACACTTCAGACGAGGGAGGGCGATCCGGATATGAGAGAGAATTCGAGGCCTGTAAGGACAAAACTGGATCGGTTGACCCTAAAGTACGTATTAGCATACTATCAATGAGGTTTTCTGCGCCGGGGTAACATTGTAATTTCAACGCTATAGAAATATAAAGTATTAAAGAAACTGATCCATTGAAGCCTCCTCTTCTTCTCAAAGAGCTCGCAATCCAGACAAGAAATGGAAGGGGCAATCCATACCACAACCTCCAAAATGTTGGGATATTTCACGGATAGTCCATTCGACTGCATCTCCTCGGAATACATTCTTACTTCCCAATCCTTCCTATGGCAGGATTGCACTGGTGACGGGGGCCAACAAAGGAATTGGGCTTGAGATTTGCCGGCAGCTGTTGTCCAAAGGGGTCATGGTCATCTTGACAGCCAGAGACGAGCAGAGGGGACTTGCGGCTGTCGCCAACCTTCAGGCTTCGGGTGCATCTGATTCTGATGTGCTTTTCCATCAGTTGGATGTGGCCGACTCTGCTAGTGTTGCTTCCTTGGCAGGGTTCGTCCGTGACCAGTTTGGCAAGCTTGATGTGCTGGTAAGCAAACATAGTTGTTTCCCTGGTCATAGCCCACACTGCAGTAATTGGCAAGATGGTTGTCTACTGTAGTTAGGAGTTGTTAGATCCATGCTCGCGTCTTCCTGCAGATGGAGGACATCAACTGATGCCCTACCTTCGATGTACGATTAGGGTTACAATAAGTGCTTTACTTTCTTTATCTCGTTTTACAGTAATAAAATTTATCATCAAGCTGCTGTGTATTTCCATAGGACTCATTTGGATTCAATTCAGAGAGAAGATAATAAAAGAAAGGCTTGAGAGTTGAAGAATGAACATAAAAGGTTCACCACAGCAATAAAAGAAGAAATATTCTGTCCGACAGCTTAAAATCAAGAAGCGGATTAAAAGAAACATGTCAACCAATGTAAAGCAATTTCTATTACCAACTCACTCACCTCCCAACAATCAAATTTTGCTGGTGAGTATACATACATGGGGAAGAAAACATGTGGTTGTTTAGTTCTTTTTGGCCTAATTATTTAGATTGGTGCTTCTTACTTTTAAGGTTGAGTTAATGTTGTGTGAACAGCTTAACATAAGGAACCCAACGCCGCCCAAAAAAAAACAGAAATCAATGACTATTTCTTGTTTTTTGATCTTCTGCAAGTCTATGTTTATAATGTTTTGCAATTTCCTTCACGGATCAATGTTGTATCTGAGGCTTACTTCCTATTTCCTTAATCCAACAAGTCTGTCTTGGAAGAGCGCAATGTAACATGTCTTACAGAATGTTTAAATGGAGTTTCATGAGTATCTTTTGTCTATAAATGACTCATTCTGTATATTATTTTATTCAGGTGAACAATGCAGCGGTTAGTGGACTAGCATTGTCTCCTGAGATTTTGAGTTCTTTCAAGCAACTGGTAAGCCAAATTTTTTTCTTTAGGCACCTAAAACATGTAGAATGCCTTGAAACTTAGTTTGACTTTTGCCCAAAAAATAACAATGATCATGTCATGAAAATGATCTAGAAATATAATAATTTTTTAAGGTTGTGTTTTATGTATGTGGTAATCAACTTGTATAATGATGCAGCGAGATCGTTTAACAGACTATGCGAATTCAATAACAGAGACTTACGACATGGTTGAAGAATGCCTCCACATAAACTATTATGGAACAAAGACAGTGACTGAGGCACTCATTCCTCTACTTCAGTCATCACAATCACCAAGGATAGTGAATCTTTCCTCATTCTATGGCAGACTAAGGGTATGTCATCCATGAAATGTTTGTCACCCTCAAATAGCTGACAGTGAAAACAGACATTGCTTTAATCCTTTGTTTACATATATCAGATGATATGGGTTTATATCAACTGAAAGTTTTAAAGTTTCTCACTTTTTTGTAATCTAAAATCTCAATCCCTACCCTCCATCCTGTCCTATAAATGATAATATCTTAACCTCTTTGTTGTATTTGATAAATCATGTAAAATTTATGAACATCAAAGAATTTTTGCTTGAAAGCTATAAGAGAAACAAAAGCAAATTATCATATGACACAGATTTTGAACTCATATTTATATTGACCAATACTTCTAAAGATATTTACTGGAAAGCATATTATGAGAAAATACATATTTAGATTGTCATCTAATTTTCATTTCCTCTGGTAGTTAGTTCCATGTAGATAGATCACCATCTGCTTTAGCTAAAGTTCATGTCCCAAATTTGATTCTGAAATGAGAGACTGTTGTGTTCATCAGTTTCCTTTTGCTATGCCATTCAACTCTGCTCTTTATGATGTCACAATTGGAGCCTTTTCTTATCCATAAAATCTTGGTTTCAGAGACTAATATAATTTATCTCAAATACTCATACGCAAAACAAATGAAAATTTTGACGGACAGACGGTGAACGGTTGGAAAGAATCGATTGATCCTAAGTTCCTCTTTAGTCCGTGCATCTCTGGCTTTTAATTGAAGCCAGTTCCTGTGACTGTAAGGCGCTTCTGTTAACTTTTTATGTTCATGATATACAAAACTCATTGTTTTTCTTTAATGTTGTTGTTTCAGTATATCCCTGGTGATAGAATCAAAGAAGAGATGAGAAATCTTGATTTTCTATCAGAAGATAGATTAAATGAACTGTTGCAGTGCTTCCTAAATGATTTCAAGGAGAGGAAGCTGGAAGAAAATGGCTGGCCAACCCGCATATGTGCATACAAGGTTTCTAAAGTTGCAGTGAGTGCTTACACAAGAATCCTTGCTAAGAAGTACCCCAACATTTGTATCAACTGTGTGCATCCTGGAGTTGTCAAAACGGACATAAACTGGAACACTGGGGAACTGCCTGTGGAAGAAGGTGCTCAAGGACCTGTGTTCGTGGCTTTGCTTCCTGATGGTAGTCCATCGGGGCAATTCTATGATATGAAAGAAGTGTCATCATTTGAATAAAATTTGTAAGCATAAAAAAATTAATTATATTATTGTTATGTAAAAAAAATTTGATGTCAAAAATTGAAATCAAATAATAATAGATAAAAAAAATTATATATTTGTTGATGTTATTCAAAAAAAAAAATATCTGATTCGAGAATGTGCTTTGTAATCCAATCAACAGATAGTAACATCATAGATGTACAATATGAATTATTTCGCTTGAGAATAGATTTCCATGATAGAAAGTTTTATCTATTTATATGTGAGAGTGATGATAACATACTTTTATATGCATCAACAAAGTCTTCTTTCTAATAGGTCAAAAAAAAAAGAATCTGATCACAGAAAAAAATAAAGGGTTTATGGTGTCAAACTCAATTATACTCAACAAATTTAGTTTGTTTGATGAGCACCACCAAATTGGATAACCTAATGAGTCAATTTAATTGGATGATCAAATAGGTAAGAGTTGGGTCAGGCCAAGATTGCCAAAATCTACAGGAAGAATCTCTATAGGTGGTGAAGCCCATCCGTGAAAGGTAAATAAAAATATGCCATGCATGCAACGTAAACATATAACTATTTTAGTGATCGGTGCAAAGAAACAAACAACAATAATTCATTGCTGCTGTTGCGTTGTTCCATCATGTGTGTCATGTTCTTGTTCGAATGTCAACTTTACAGTCAACTAATCCACTCACAGTACTCTCTCTCTCTCTCTCTCTAAATTTATGAGCTACATTGTGTCGTGCGTGTAAATGGACAAGACAGACATGACAGAAGTCAGGAATGGGGGATGGATCGGAATGCTGTTGGATAAGCTAAATTAAAATCTCTCACACCAACTTCATTAGCTACATTGTCAAATGCTTGTAAATAGACAAGAGAATAAAGTCAAAACCAGTGAACTTTTCTTTTTCTACATTCATGTAAATTAATGTCGCCCTTCAATCTTGGTGAAGCCTACAGTGCACCTCCATCTCATCTATGAGGGCATCAATGTTGTCTACCTTCTTTCTTTCAACTCAGCAAGTAAAACCTAAGCTCCTCATTCTCTCAGAAAGGCCACAGTGGTTCGGTGCAAGTTGCTCAGAGCTGGTTTTCAGCAAGGAGGAGGAGGAGGAGGAGGAGGAGGAAGAGAAGAGGTAGCAGTGCTGAAGTTTCTTCTTCAGTACACTATCCTCCAAGCATATGGTGTTTGGATTCTTGCATTCAGGAAAAGGCATGGTCAACTGTGCCTTGCAGTCGCTGTCGGCCGCTGCGTTGCAGGGGTCGAGCCGGGCGACGTCACTTGATGAGGCATTGCATCCGACTCCCCGCACTCCTTCCCTGCTCGAGAGGAGAAGGGACCGCCTCTCGTTCTCCGGGCAGCAACCGAGTTCTCTCGCTTGGAGGGACAGCAAAGCAAGAAGAATCAGCACGGTCTGAGATATCCACTGTCAAGGATTCTCTGGTTGGAAGATGTTGACATCTATAGATATGACTCACTTGTCCCGAAAGTCTTCGCTCTTAGCGTCATGTCTTACGCGATAAGTGAATTTTTCTGCCCCTGGGTACGACTGTAATTTCAACGGTGAGAAGTCAACGATCGGAAATACTGATGTAGGAAGTCTGCTGCCTCTCCTCAGAGAGCTTGCAACCCTGACAAGAAATGGAAGGGACGACCCACAAGCCAACCTCCCAAAGGATCCGATCTTTCAGGTGTGATCCATTCGACTGCAACTCCCTCGAGTGTCTCATCCTAATCTTACATCCTGGTCCTTTCTGCGGCAGGATCGCACTGGTGACAGGGGCCAACAAAGGAATTGGGCTCGAGACATGCCGGCAGCTGTTGTCCAAAGGCGCGACGGTCATCTTAACAGCCAGAGACGAGCAGAGGGGACTTGCGGCTGTCAGAAGCCTTCAGGCTTCGGGTGCATCTGATGTGCTTTTCCATCAGTTGGATGTGGCTGACTCCGCTAGTGTTTCTTCCTTGGCAGGTTTCATCCATGACCAGTTTGGGAAGCTTGATGTACTGGTAAGCAACATAATGGTTTCCCTAACCATAGTCTACACTGCAGTAATTGGCTCTCTAACATGCATCAAATTCCAGTTACAGTTGTGGTAAAGGATAGATGGTTGTCTACTGTAGTTTGAGTTGTTAGATCCATGCTCACATCATGACACAGGAGGACATCAACTGATACACTATCTTTGATGTACTGTTTGGGTTAGATTGAATGTTTTACTTTGTTTGTCTCAATCTTAAGTGGTTGAATTGTCATCAGACTGCTCTATGCATCCAGAGGAGTCATTTGGATTCAATTCAGAGAGAGAACAAAAGGCTGAGTTAAAAATGAACCTAAAGTTCACAACAGCAATAGAAGAAAAATTCTATTGTCCAACATATTAAAATCAAGATGTGGATTACAGACAACATGTAAACCAATGAAAGCAATTTCTAATATCAATTCAGACACCTCCCAGCATCCACTCTCTAGTGGATGTGAGACTTCCAACAGATCAATTTGGTTACTTCATCTCCGAATAACCTTTAGGAGATGCAACATATATCACCTGGTTCTCTGCATCTCTTCTGTTTTGGATTATTTTTCATCCACCATTGTTCTTGCTGTTTTCCACTTACAACAGCATTTATTTCATTGGTTGATGCCTCTTACTTTTGCTGTATTGCTTATGTGAACAGCTGAACATAAGGATATACCTAAAAGAATCTGGAAATCATAAAAGTAACTCTGCTTCACTGTCTTGTTCTTGTGTTCTGATGACCTGCTATTATATGTTTGAACTCTTGCAGTTTCCTTCACCTATCTTTCTTCCCATCTCCTGCTATTATATGTTTAAACTCTTGTAATTTTCTTCACCTATCAATGCTGTATCTGAGGCTTACCTCCAATTGCCTTAATCTATGAAGTCTGTCTTGTAGTGAGTCATGAGCAGTGGAAGATTGAAATGTACCATATCTTACAAAATGTTTAAGTAGAGTTTCATGAGTATCTTTCATCGGTAAATTTCTCATTCTGTAAATTGTTTTCTCCAGGTGAACAATGCAGCAGTTCATGGAGTAGGATTAGATCCTCAGATTTTGGGTTCCTCTGTGCAAGAGGTAAGCCAAATTAGTTTAATTAATCACCTAAAACATATAGAATACCTTGAAACTTGTCTTGAATTTTGCCAAAAAAATAACAATAATCATGTTGTGAAACTGATCTAGAAATCTTTTGCCTGAAAACCCGTAACACCTACTTAAATTGTATTTTTTTTCTCTATTGAGGAAATCATTTTGTAATTTTTTTTTTCTACTGTGTGGTTGTTTTTGGTGTCATATATGTTGTCTTTTTAAGGTTGTATTTTATATATGTGGTAATCAACTTGTATGAATTGGTTGGTGCAGCCACACAATTTAACAGACTTGAGAAATGCAATAATAGAGACTTACGACTTGGCTGAAGAATGCCTCAACATAAACTATTACGGAACGAAGAGAGTGACTGAGGCACTCCTTCCTCTACTCCAGTCATCGCAATCACCAAGGATAGTGAATCTTTCCTCACTCTACGGAAAGCTAAGGGTATGTCATCCATGAAATACTTGTCATCCTTAAATGGCTACAGTGAGTCTACATCATTAGTTCAGCTATTTAAAACAACAATTGTTTGTTTCTGACGCCTCGTGGAACTTTGTGAGTTGTCATCCAAGGTCGATGAGACCACGGACCTAGATTTTGAAATCATATTTATATTGGCCAAATACTTCCTAAGATATTACTGGAAAGCATATTCTGAGAAAATATAAAATCAGGTTATCATTTATTTTTTATTTCCTCTGTTACCTAGTCGCATGTAAGATGGATCATCATCTACTTTATATCCCAAAGCTCATATGCCAAATTTGATTTCTAAAATGAGAGATTGTTATGTTCCATAGTTTCTCTTTGGTATGATGCCATTCAACTTTGCTCTCTTTGATGCCTTATAAATGGTTGGTTTGGCTGGGATTTTAAAGTTCAAGCAAATTGGAGGCTTTTCTTATCCAGAAAATCATACAATTGTATAGTTCCAGAAACTAATATAATTTATATCAAATACACAAGACAAATGAAAATTTTGACGGACAGACAATGGACAGTTCGAAATAACTAATTGAGTCCAAGTCCCTCTTTAGTCTGAACCTCTCTGGCTTCTAATTGAAGCTTGTTCTGTGACTGCAACACACCTTTGTCCATTCATAAATTTGCAATCTAATAAATTTCCTCCATTCTGAGCTTCTGTGAAAGTAGAATATTTTTTTCTGCTATTCTCATTCTCTTCTTTAATGCTGTTGTTTCAGTATATCCCTGACGATAAAATTAAAGAAGAGATGAGGAACGTTGATGTTCTATCAGAAGATAGATTAGATGAAATGTTGCAGTCCTTTTTAAATGATTTTAAGGGAGGGAAGCTGCAAGAAAATGGCTGGCCAACCAGAACATCTGCATACATGGTTTCTAAAGTTGCCGTGAGTGCTTACACAAGGATCCTTGCTAAGAAGTACCCCAAGTTTTGTATCAACTGTGTGGACCCTGGATTTGTCAAAACAGACATAAACTATAACCTTGGAGAACTGCCTGTTGAAGTCGGTGCTCAAGGACCTGTGTTTCTGGCTATGCTTCCTGATGGCAGCCCATCAGGACACTTCTATGATCTGGAAGAAATGTCATCATTTGAGTAAATTTATAGTCTGAAATATAGAAAACAGCTTTGTTTTATGTGGTGTAATTATCTTTTGTTTCTATTTTACCACTGATGTGTAAGTTTGGTGATCCTTAGACCTTCATGACATACTTGCTGAAAGTTCTTGTTATGGTTATAATCCGTTTTACGCACATTCGTCTTTTATTGGCATACATAACATCGAAATGCTTCCAAGGAAATTTTTTATGTCAGTGTATAATTTCTTATCCATTTGCTGGTGAACCCTTTTATTGACAAAGACAAGCACAATTGGGGAGGAAAAAAGGGAAATCCAAGTTGCAGCACAACCTAGAACTGAATTCTTCTAGATTCAACCCACTTGCAATTCATCAAGCAACCAAACCATCTGAAATTTGACTGTCAGCTAGCACAGCTCAGAGCTTGAGATTTTGGTATGGATACAGAGCTACAGCTATTCTTGTATTTTTTTATGAATCTATCCATGTTAGGCTCATCAATTGAGGGAGAAAAATGGAAAATCCAACTGCACCTCCCACCAGGATACAGTTCTTTTATCCCACATTCAATTCATGAAGCTACCAAACTCTCTGAAACTTGACTGTCAGCTAGCAAAGCTTAGAACTTGGAGAGATATGGATATAAAGGTACATACATGTAACCTTGGCTGCTCCAGATTTTCCATTTCTCTTCTTTCATCAGCCATCAGATATGAGAGGAGGCATGTGCAGCCCAACACAGAATTGGTGCTTCCCGATCTCACATGAATGATTCTTTTTACAGGACCTGTTGGTCAGAAGAATGATAAGAAAAATGATTAGTTCTGCATGTTCTGAATCCAGTGCTACTTGTTTTTACAGGATTGCAGTGGTTACTGGAGCCAACAAGGGCATTGGATTGGAGGTATGCAGACGGTTGGCATTCAATGGAGTAAAGGTCATACTGACTGCCAGAGATGAGACAAAGGGAATGGAAGCTCTGGAGAAGATGAGAGACTCTGAGCTTTCCGATATCATCTTTCACCAGCTGGATGTGACTGATGCATCTAGCATTGCTTCCTTGGCTGACTTCATAAGGACTCAGTTTGGAAAGCTTGACATTCTGGTAAGAAAAATCTCTCAAATAGCATTCATGATACTAACTTCATGATAAGTTCATACTAATTGAACTGCAAAATTTCCAAGGAAGATTAAAGAATTTTACAGAAGAAAATATTGAAATCTTCCAATTATTTTGAGAAAAAATCATCTATGATCCTTTTAGCTGAAATTGACATACCTCCAGAATTCATTTGAAGTGTCTAACAGCTTGCTTACATATCACAGGTGAATAATGCAGCACTTGGAGCATTAACTGTGGACATGGATGCTCTAAAAGCATCAAAACCCACAGATGATGAGGTATGTATGCAATAATATCAAACATATCTTGCTTATTGGTTGCAGCTATGATTAACCATTTGGTACTTGAAGATGAACTAAATGAAGTTTGCCTGTCTGCAGAACACCCGAGATACAGGTGATATACCAGATTGGCTGAAGCCACATGTGGTTCAATCCTTTGAGATGGCAGAAACTTGTTTACAGACTAACTACTATGGTGCTAAGGCTGTCACTAAAGCCTTCATCCCCCTTCTCCAATCATCTCTTTCAGGAAGGATCATCAACGTGTCATCCACCCTTGGGCAACTCAGGGTACCCTTTTAATAGCTTTGTTTTTATGGAGTCCCATAACAATTTCTATTGTTCAGTAGCTCTCAAATTGCTCTTCCCATTATTACTCTGTACAGGTAATTTCAAATGAAAGGCTCCAAGAGGAGCTATCAGATGTTGATTCCCTGACAGAAGAGAGACTTGATCAACTGGCAACTTTGTTTCTGAAGGATTTCAAGGATGATTTGCTGGGTTCCAATGGTTGGCCAACCATGGCATCTGCATATAAAGTCTCTAAAGTACTTGTCAATGCTTACACCAGGATTCTTGCAAAGACTCACCCTGCTTTGTGCATTAACTGTGTGAATCCTGGCTTTGTCAAGACTGACTTGAACTGGAACAGCGGGATCTTGACAGTGGAAGAAGGAGCTAAAGGACCAGTGCTGTTAGCCTTGGGTATCATGACAGTGCCACTGGCTTGTTCTTTGACCAAACTGAAGCTTCATCCTTCTGAAACGTGTAAGCTTCATCTTCGATGAAGCCATTGGTAGCAGTACATTAAGGCGGATGGATGGATCTTTAGGAGCTCATGCAAATCTTGATTGCAACGCGACTCCCAACACCAGTGTGTGTGGAAGTATGGGAGCTTCCACTGTGTATGCCTGTCCTTTCCAAGAGTTAAGCTTGACAACTGAGCTTCCTTGAAACGTGTAAGCTTCATCTTCGATGAAGCCATTGGTAGCAGTACATTAAGGCGGATGGATGGATCTTTAGGAGCTCATGCAAATCTTGATTGCAACGCGACTCCCAACACCAGTGTGTGTGGAAGTATGGGAGCTTCCACTGTGTTATGCCTGTCCTTTCCAAGAGTTAATAGATAAAAAGTGGGAAAACTCGAGAATAATTTTTGTCAATGATAATGCTGAATATGATTATGTATTGGATTAAAAGAGTTTTATTTCTACCTATATGAATCCGTATACGAATCCATGAGTTCAAACAGCCGCCCTTTTCGACCGATCCAGTCTGCATCGTCTTGGCGTTGGAAGAGCAGAAATTCTTTGGCCAAGGGAACATCTTCTTCTGTTGGATCGGAGATACGGAATGGATGCTCCTTGAATATGACTTTGTTGCGGCATCCAACATCTTGGCGATCGATGGTAAGTTCTACCTCGCCTACTCCAATTGGTAGAGATCAACGCATTCGTGATGGGATAAAAAAAAAATTTATATGCAAACAAATATAAACAGGTCATAACATACAGCGAAATTAAATAAAAATTATATTCAAATAGGACATCAAAATTTACGTAAAAAACCCTTCCAATATGAAAGGTAAAAAACACGGGGTAAGCCAAAGAAAATTCACTATAAGAATAATGAATATACAAATCTTGGAGTCTCTTGTCCAAAAACCCAAGCAATAATCATTAGGAAATAAATGAGATACAAGGATTATATTACTGTGTACAATAACCAAAATCTCCCCAAGTGATCATACCAAGAATCTACTATAAATCTAATCTAACTTTAGATGAGAACACTACCTGAATGATTGAAAACAACCTCTGCGTTGTTCTTGTCTTCTTCGCTTTTTTTCTTCTCTTATTTTTCTGCCCTCAATTGCAATTATCGATTCTCTCTTTTTCACGGCTATTGTTGTCTCTTTTTCTTTCCCTATTTGCCACACCTTATGGTTAAAATAGTTGAGAGTTTAGGTTAAATGAGAAGAGAGTTAAGACGAAAGTGGGCTATGGGTTATTAAAGTCCACTATGTGCTAAATAATTGGTTATCTGCCCAACAATTCGGAATGTGCGTCTTGACTTTACTTTTTTTTTGAGTTTGATAACAATTTTCTAAGGAATCAAGTGAGAGTTTTTATTGGCTATTCATCATTCTCACTTGCTACTTGATCGATGTTAGCACTATAATCATAAAACTCACTCGTAGCTCTCAACAACATTATCATTGAAAACATAATTATTATATTAAAATTATAATGTGTTGAATTTTTATCAATGAAATCGATGAATAAATAAAATTAAATATTTTACTTTTATAATTATAAAATTTTTAATATAAGTTTTTTACGTTTAGAAATTAAAAATATTAAAAAAATTAACTACAAATAATTAGCCCCACAGTCGATTATGACTGCTATTTGATATCTTAGTGCTGTGTGAGTTATGTACGATATTTAATATTTGATATAATGTAAATTTTTTTTAAATAAGTCATTTTATTTAATTTTTATTTATTTTTATGCCACAAAAAGGATATAATTTATTTGAGTTGAAGACGTAAGCTTTGGGTTTTCCCACCTGAGACACACGTGGCAGGCAATTTCTGGTTCGACTTTAATACTCGACGGCTTCAGCGTCATTTCGCCTATCATGTTGCCCTAAGAACAAAAGAAGACCTCTCGCAAGGGCAGAAATCGTGGCCTTCACTTCAATTTCTCCTAGGTTGTTCTCTTCTGCGAGATAGAGAGAGAGAGAGAGAGAGGGAGAGAGGGAGAGAGAGATCTCCCTTTTCGAGTAATCCCTCGAACTTTAGTGCGCCTTCCTCTTTAGCGCTGCGGGGATCCTCCCGACCAATCCTGAGTCAGCCGAATCCTCCCCCTTCTCGCTTAGATTCGTTTGGATTTTTGCAGATCGGTCAACACTTGTATCGCAATTTGTTTTCTTTGTCCATCTTCGTCGATCTCTCTTATTTTTTGCCGAGAGATTGCTTTACGATTTTGTTCTCACTCGTTGATCGTTTTGGGAAGTCGGAGATGAACCCTAGAGGTAGATTTCCCCCGCCCGGCATGGGCAATGGCCGAGGGGGTGGCGCGAGCACGAATCCTGGTTTCTATGCGAGAAATCCTCAACAGCACCAGCATCAGCAGCAGTATGTGCAGCGGAATCCGGTGAATGGCCAGCCGAACCGGCAATTCCAGCACCAGCATCAGCAGTGGTCGAGAAGGAATTGGGTAGGAGGTGACTCTGGTGCTGGCGAAGTAATGAAATCGGTTCAATCTGAGGCGACCGACTCCAGGTAAAACCGGAAAGGAAGGATCTTTGAGTGAAATTGTGGGTTTTGTTTTGTTGCTCTCTGTAGTTTATCTTTTCCAATGTAGTTCTCTCTGTCTGTTTCTTATTGCATACTTGGAACTACTTGGAGAATCAATGAATTGCTTGGTGATTAGTTGTTTTCGTTAATAGGTGGCATTTGTTGGGACGCTACCATCGTGTGTGATTATCAATTTTGTTGATCTCTTGCGTAGTTACTCTCCAATGCTGCGGAAAAGGATAAAATTTTGCTTTCTGTTTGAGGCAAGCTTTATGACATATGTATGTCATGTTTTGCTTGTTCTTTGGTGGTATCTTTGCAAATTCAGGATGTTCGAAATGAATTAAATTGATTGGCCCCAACCCTATTTGGTTGAGGGTTTTGGAAATTTATAGAGTAATTGACTATTGAAGGTCGAAATCCTTAGTTGAGAGAGAGGTTGTTTCTTCTAAACCCCCATCCCCTTTTTTATCTACCTTCCATTGATGAAGAGATCTTGACAACTGAAATTTAGAAAAGAAGAATCAATTTTTCTTTCCCTTCTCTCTTCTATATTCCATAACTCATTCTAGGTTTTTCTTCTTTTTATCTTCTATCTTAACTCTTTAAAAATGTTAAAATGATAAAAATGATGATATTGTTTGCCTGATTTAAAACACACACACACACATGTGCATGTATGTATGTGTGTGTGTGTGTGTGAATTTCTCTCCTTTAGTTTGATGATGTCTCATTTATTGGTGTTTTAACCAAGCAGTTCTCTTGGTGTGTGTTTTATTTTTTTATGCATGTGGTGACCCAGCTTTTTTTGTTATAGAACTTTAGATAAGTCCTTGGCTTTGTTTTTCCTTTTTGTTGTATGAATGCATTGGTCACGTTTTCCTTAACAAAGCCAATTTTAGCTCATAATGCGATTGCTGTATTTCCTCCACAATCAACTAAACCAAAATAACCTTTCTTTTTTATAATTTGAATCATGAAAAGGAAGGACATGCATCTATGCCTGAATTCTGTTACTGGGGAAATTAAATACTTGCCATTAACTAATGGAAACACATTGATGATGTGTTACATATTGCATGGATCTTAACCATTTAGAACTTAGTCATTGAAAAAGATCTATGTAGCTGTATCCAAATAGTTGGGACATTACTTCTTGATGTAGTTTGTAGGTCTTTTGGGAAACAGTAATGCTGGAGAACACCTTTCTCTATTCCATTGGTAAGTAAATTAATCCAGGAGCAGCAGAAGAAACGTATTTACAGAATTAGAGTATAGACTTTCTGGGTGATCAGTGTGCAATTATCTAGACTAATATAGCTGCAAGGCAACCTTCTGGTTGGATAAAGACTTGGCCTGTGTTTAGTGTGTTACTGAGAGCAATGCAAAACTTTTCCTGATTATATGTAGAGGAATTTGGTGTCTTAGGATAATAGAATACTTGTTGAAATCTTCCAGATTCCTGCGTGCTTCATCTCTTGAAAATGAGACAAAATAAATACGTACATACTGAAAACCTGTAGTTTCAGCTACTGATTTTTCACATTTTTCATGTTAACTTTTAAATTTACATGAGAACACAAATATTCTTCATTACAAAATCAGTTAACACATATCAGCACTTTGTTCTTTTAATTAATTTTTGGTTTGATGGTTTCAGCTTGCAAGATTGGAAGGCACAATTGAAGATACCACCTGCTGACTCACGCTACAAGACAGAGGTCAAATTCACATTGATCTTTTCGTGAACTAGGATAAGGGAATAATACTGGTTTTAGGAGTTCCTTGTTTTTGAATGAAGTATTTTCTACCTAAGTGGTTCTACCAGTAGACTTATGATTTGTGAAAGTGCTGCTTTTTATGTGAATTTTCCATGATGAATTAATATATTTAGTCAAGGAAGTTGATTAATCACTTATCTTGGTATATTATAAAATGTAACTACATATTTTATCATAATAAACAAGTACCAGAGTTTTGATCTACGACAGAAGAATAGTATGTTTTCTTGTATATATGTAATATGATCTATTTAGATTTTTCTATGGTCATATCTTTGGTGCATTGTGTATTACTTTTTTTAATATTGCGCACCAGCACACTGTATTGCCTTATCCTCTACTTGCATCTATGCTTCATGATCACCAACTTCTTTTATGATGATCACAGGAACTATCTTGTTGTATGTTTTCACTCATTTTACATTGCTCTATTCTTAAAATATTCTACGAAGTTCATTGTTGGTATAACAAAGTAATGTTATTCATCTGTCAATGATGTATAACATGTATGTGTAATAACTAGTTGGTCTAGTATCTATTGGTTGTCAGCTCTTTTTCATTTAATATCTGTAAAAATGTTGGCTTGTTTTGCCAGGATGTGACTGCAACTAAAGGAAACGAATTTGAGGACTATTTTCTGAAGCGGGAACTTCTTATGGGAATTTATGAGAAGGGTTTTGAAAGGCCTTCACCTATTCAGGAAGAAAGCATTCCTATTGCACTCACCGGCAGTGACATTCTTGCCAGAGCTAAAAATGGGACTGGGAAGACAGCTGCATTTTGTATTCCTGCACTTGAAAAAATTGACCAAGATTGCAATGCTATTCAAGGTTTCTCATTGTACTCTTTTTGTTATTTGCAGAAGTTGTTCCTCTGTGTTGCAGAATTTATTTAAGTTTTATCCATTGTGCTAGACCCCATATTGCTGGAAGACTTGTCCACTGATCTGCCCTTTTCTTAATGTATTTGTTTATCTTGTATTCTTTATTAGTTGCAAAGAATCTTGCTCTGTGTGCTATTAAGTATTATAATTTTGAATTTAATTTATATTGTCTTCGTTAGGATCACTTCTTCTAATGTTACTCACGCAGATCTGATGTGCATAATATCTAATTTGTCATACTTGATCTGCATCGCTAGTTTGTATCATGAATTCATGATCACATGTGCAACATATATATGTGAATTTTGTATTCTGACTAAAAATATCATGATCTCCTATCTTCTGTACCTTATGGTTGACAAGTTCTTTCTGTTCAGTTGTCATATTGGTTCCAACAAGAGAGTTAGCGCTTCAGACATCACAAGTTTGCAAGGAACTTGGAAAGCATTTGAAGATCCAGGTTATGGTTAGTACTGGAGGGACCAGTTTGAAGGATGACATTATGCGTTTATATCAACCTGTCCACCTGCTTGTTGGAACACCTGGTCGAATACTTGACCTTGCGAAAAAAGGTGTTTGTGTCTTGAAGGATTGTTCAATGCTTATTATGGATGAGGTAATGCATTGAAACTTAATCTAACTCTTTTATTTTCAATGGGAATTTTTGTGTGGTCTTTAAAGGTGCCACCCCAGAATCCTATATTCTTAGCACATCTTTTTGAAAAAGTGAAAATATGGTTTTTCATAGGATACTTTATTGTTCTTAGGCATATCTCTCACGAATCTGAGTCTCATAAGATGGTTTGGTTTTCTTTTCCTTCTTTGTTTTTGTTTCTTGGATTTCATATAGTTTGAGAACCTGTCTTGTGCACTGTTACTTTGGTTTAATCTGCTTGTGAAGGTTGTCTAACTGCATGGGGATGTGTGTTGCTATAAATGGTTTTTTTCTATGTTAAGCATTGGAAAAAAGAAATTTTACCATCTAGTTTTATTGGGACATTGATCATTCATTTACAATAAAAACTAAATAAAGTATTTCTAAGGCAAAGAATATTATTTTCTGATGTGTGATATAGTTATTTATGAAAGATTGTTTGTGCTTTTAGAAGGTTGCAAGTTAAATTTCTTCAGCCTAATCTACTCATTTGTTTTGAAATTTACCAATCATTTAAACCTACAGTTTAATCATTAACAATGCATGCTGACTGCTAAAGAAAACATGTGACCTTTATAGATTATCATGTCATTTATCTTTCTTTTTTTTATTTTGCTTCTCTATGCTCTCTTTTCTAATGGCAACTAACATTTTCTCATTTCACAGGCTGACAAGCTACTGTCTCCTGAGTTTCAACCAACGATAGAGCAGCTTATTCAGTTTCTTCCTGCCAATCGGCAGATTTTAATGTTTTCAGCAACATTTCCTGTAACAGTGAAAGATTTTAAAGACAAATACCTTCCAAAACCCTATATTATCAATCTAATGGATGAACTGACACTGAAGGGAATAACACAGTACTATGCTTTTGTCGAGGAAAGACAGAAGGTCCACTGCCTGAATACCCTTTTCTCAAAGGTTTGCCTTCAACTGTAGTACTTTGTATTTGGGGTGTTTTTCATATTTCTGAGAACAATGTTTTTTGAACAGCTTCAAATTAACCAGTCTATTATTTTCTGTAACTCTGTTAACCGGGTGGAGCTGTTAGCAAAGAAGATCACTGAGCTTGGTTATTCCTGCTTCTACATCCATGCTAAAATGCTGCAAGATCATAGGAATCGTGTTTTTCACGACTTCCGCAATGGAGCATGCAGGAATCTTGTTTGCACAGGTATGGTATTTGTTTTTTTAAGTCTAATTTTTGTATAAGATTAATCATGTAGATATCCAGTTATATTAATTGTTAGAAATGTGCTGCCAGCTTTTTTCTCATCCAAATGAATGCAGTTCATGCACAAACAGTGGCATGGTTTGTGACTTTTTTGCACCTAATTCATAGTTCCTATCTTGTATCCAATGATTTAAAAAGTGCTAGGCACTCGCTCGGGTGAAACGAGACACTCTAAAATATTAAAATATTAAAATATATATAACATAATTAAAAATAAAATTATTTAAATAAAAAAATTAATATTAAAATAAAAATATACTGTTAACAGTATATTACTTCAGTTAGAAGAGGAGAAAAGAAAATCTCCGAAGTATTAAAATATAAAAATAAATAATATAACTAAAAATATAATTATTTAAATTTAAAATATAATATTAAATTTAAAATATACTGTTAACAGTATATTATTTAAAGTTAGAGGGGGGAGAAAAAATTGTTAACAGTAACAAAGGGAGATAGCAGCAGCGCTGCGAATGACAACAGCGGTAGCAATTTAAGATACTGTTAATTGTATATTACTTAAAGTTAGAGGGGAGAGAAAAAAATGTTAACAGTAACAAAGATAGCAGCAGGGCTGTGAACGACAGCAACGATAGCGGCGGAAACTGCGAACAATAGTAGTGGCAGCGGTGAAAGCTGCGGATAGCAGTGACAGAAGCTCTAGAGGGCGTCCGTCGGTGGCGGAGGAACCTGCGGTCCTCTCCCTCGACAATGGAAGGATGCGACAGCAGAAGGAAGCTACTGGGGCCGTCGGACTTGTCCGTCGACAACAGAGGAAGGCTCGGTCCGTTGCGTCGGCGGCTAGGGCAGAAGGAGTGCTAGGGTTCCTCGGGGTCGCGCAAGCGTGAATCATGGTTTTGAGGTAAGAAACTACGAACCGAATCACCTTTAAATCGGTTCGGTTCGCCTAACAGATTCGGGCGCTTGCCCAAAGCACCTAGGCGGCGCCTCATTGAATCACGTCGCCTGGTGCACACACGAGGCGCTCGAGCCTCGCCTTCCTCGAGCGCCTATTTAAATCACTGCTTGTATCTTATGGTCATATATGCCGATCAATTGTGACCTTGATCCTAATTGTTATCGGGCATCCTGTGCTTAAACTGTCTATGACCACAGTTTCTCCTCTGACCGAGCATGTATCAAGTGGTTTAATAGTTGCTGAGCTTCATTTTACTCGACATTGCAACTCATTGCACCGCAGCTGGTGTTATGCTTATATATAGTAAATTGTTTCTGTTGTCATTTTATGTGACATCTGCTATTAAAATGCTTTTCTCCCCTGTGGCATTTTGGCTTGTCTTGCAGATCTATTTACAAGGGGAATTGATATTCAAGCTGTCAATGTTGTCATCAATTTTGATTTTCCAAAGAACTCTGAAACATATCTGCACAGGGTATGGCCTTTGAATCTCTAGTGTGTTAAGTTAAAATTCTTAATTATGAATGTCAATTCAATTGGACATGTAAGTATCATGAACTGGTCATCCAATAGCGTTTCTTCATCCAGTTCTGAGGAAGAATAAATCAAACTCTTAGAACCCATGCTCTATTGAATTGTCGACATTGATGATTACCTTGAGTTTGCTTGTACTTGCATGTCTCTAAATTAATTTGATCTCAGAATTGTTTGATTACTTGTTTGTTGCATGCTTTTGCTTGATGGAATTTTCTCTGATTCGATCCTGAAGACAAAAAAGTCTATGTTTAAACCAATTTACCAAGAGTAACTATTATTGTTGGACAATTTCAGGTTGGTCGTTCAGGCCGATTTGGTCACCTTGGTTTGGCCATCAATCTGATCACCTATGAGGATCGCTTTAATCTGTATGATCACTTATCAATCTTTGATATGCTAATATACTTTTAATTTGACCCTCATCTTCTTTTCTGAAATACAATAATTAATTGCCTTGTGACAGGTATAGGATTGAGCAAGAACTTGGAGCAGAAATAAAACAGATTCCGCCGCAGATTGATCGCACTATATACTGCACGTGAACCACAGCAAGTTATGTCTGGCCTTTCATGGTGAATAACTAGAAGAATACCTGTAAATACTGGCATGTCAAGTGCGGAAGTCTCTTATGCATTTGCTATTTCTAAATGGCCCCATTTATGATAGCATGAAATAGAAACAGATCCTTGTCTGATTGCACATATACATTTTTGCCTATCTTTGCATTTCATGAATACTGAATGAGATGTCAATAATGATAGTGCATAGGTCACCCAAAGGCAGCTTGTAAGGGTCTGTCATTTAATGGTTAAATAGCTTTACTGTTGACCAAGAAGCATACTATAAAAGTTGTAATGCCCAACTATTGGGTATTGGGTACTTGGGTCTTTTGTCATTATTAAGCGATCACTGCTCAAACTATGAATGAGAAAATCAATCTCTATAGTTCCATTGTTAGGTTACCTTCTATTTCTCAGTTCACACACCACTATCATAAATTAGTTACTTTGTCTAAATTAGTTACTATTGGGTATTGGGTACTTGGGTCTTTTGTCATTATTAAGCGATCACTGCTCAAACTATGAATGAGCAAATCAATCTCTATAGTTCCATTGTTAGGTTACCTTCTATTTCTCAGTTCACACACCACTATCATAAATTAGTTACTTTGTCTAAAAGGTGCACCACTAATTATAATATTGCAAATATTAGGATGTATCCCTGATTTTGGATGAAATGAGAAAAAAGATGTCTAAGTTGGTATGTGCACGTCCAAAGGATTGCAAGAATGGTATAATCGACGTGTGTATTGAAGGCTATCCACCAATGTTGGTCCTTGTTAAGAAATAAAAAGTAATTTTGTATCTCCTATTACTCTTATCCATCATCAAGAATGTGAACTTTTTGCTCTCTCTTGGATTTTTCTTTTTCTTTCTTTTTGCTAATTTGGCATCTTGTTTTTTAATTCTCTGAGCAAGCTATGCATACTTGTGATGTAAACATTTTGTTGAACTGCATGCACATATTGTCATTTGATACTAATTTTCCCTTTTCACTGAACACATTTATTATTTTGTAACTGTGTCCTCTCGTCTAATTACCTGACATCAACCTTCTTTGTATATAGGGTTTATCTCATTACCTTGTTCATACCGTCATGGCAGCAGATGGCACAATGGATATATCAAAATCAGCTTTTATTTTTAGACTATGCTGATACCTATTGGGTAACTTCAAATCATGATCATTCTTGACTGTGTTGTCAAGTAGGGTATTAGATTCCCTTGACACGCAGGTGGAAGAAGGCTTTAAATTGTCTGTACTTTGGTTCTCTTGTCAACCAAGTACTGGTAAGGAGATAATAGTCGCATCATGTTCAAATGCGCACAGTTGAAGTTTGCAAAGTAGGAGGATTCTCGTCTCCAAATGTCTGTTTAAATGCCTAAATCTAACCACTGTTCTAAATTGTAGGTTTATGCCATAAACAAGTTATCTCTGTCATGGTTGTGCTTATGGTTTTGTACTATCAACTCGTGTAGAATGTGTTGAATGTTCTCGTTTGCTGATAAACCAATTGTAGTAGATGATCAGTAACAAGGCCAGGAGCAAGGACCAGATGAGCTGCTCAAAATAAATGGTTTCAGCTGTTGCTTCAGGTCAGTACTTAAAGATGTTGGTAATTTTCTTGTCGAGCAATAAAGAAAATTCTTTTGATAAGAGTGAGTGGTTCTTGAAATTTAAAATGAAAATTTTATTTGTGTACTGGGGTTGGGCCTTTTAAGTGTTGGTTTAGGACATTTGGGATATAATTTAGGTTATTTGGGGTCAATTCTATTTCGGATTTCATAAAAAACATTCAGTGAGAATGGATGGTTGATTGCTGGGATGTTTATTATCACAATCATTAGCCAGCCATAAATGATGTTTGTTTAATGTTATTTTTCAATATCAAGTTATATATTTCATACATTAAAAACATTGTTACAAGAGAAACTTATCTTGGTTCCAAGATCGACGGTTTCAGGTATGTGAACCAGTGGTTTCAGTTTCAATACGCTTGATACTGTAATCAGTGATTTCAGCTTTTGATTTCGAACTAATTTTTATTTTTATTTTATTTACAATCGAATCGGAATCGTAGATTTTGATTTTGGTTTGGGATTCGATTCGATTTGAAACTGCAGAATTGTTGCTCGATTTTTATTTCAAATTTCAATCGGTTCAGTTTGAATCGAAACCAAACCGGTCTCGGGTGGTTCAGTTTCGATTTCTAGATTTGAGAAATTGAAATCATTCGTAGGTTTAATAATCTTTATATATTTTTTAAAAAAATTAATTAAAAATAATAATAATAATAAAATTGATGGTTTGAATCGAAATCGGCCGAATTGGAGTTTCGGTTCTGAGTCGATTTGATTTTGATTTTTGTTTTTATTTTGGAGAATTAGAACCATGATCGGGGTTAGGACTACCGTCGGATGCTTGGTTTGTAACATCAAACAAATGCCCTAAATGCAATCATTTTGTCATGGTAAACATACTATAAAATACTTTAAATAGCTGATAAATATTGATCGATTCAAATAATTTTTTCTTGGGTCATTGTCACGTAAACTGACCTGTGTCTACGGGACGTCAAACCCTAGGAGCAAGTAAAGTAGCCCCATTCATTCATTTTCCTTCCTCGAAGTCCAACTCCGGAGACGAAGCAAAGCCGAAGACTTTCTTCCCCACTGCCTCTCCTGTCCTTTCACGCATTCATGGCAGCACATGCCTTGGAAGGAGGAGGAAGAAAGCTCCGTTCAAAGTAGTGTCCTGATCCCAGTGCTGCTTTCCCCCGACTCCGGACACGCGCAAACGGAACCATCTATCTCCCTTCGCTTACTCGCTCGCAGACGGCTGCAATGGCGAAAAGCCTCTCGCATTCAATTCACGGCTCTCTCTCTCTCTCCTATATATCCATCTGGGTAATAGCCATCCTCTCCTTGCGTTGCATTTACTCCCATCTATGCCAGGTTTTTCTTCCCATTTCTTTTCCTGTGTGTCTTTATGCTTGTGGATCTCATTAAATGCTGTGTGATGGAGAGAGATGATTTGAGGTTCTGGGGCTGCCTTGTTGCAGGTCAGATCCCGTCGCATTTATTGCTTCAAGATTCGCCCTCTCGGGTTATTAAACAACCCTGAGATCGAGCCCTCTTGATCCTTCCTTCCATCCTTCCTTCTTCCTGCTGCTTCTTCTTTGCTTCCTTGCTTGCTCGCTCCTTGCATTGTACTGAGCTGTCGTCATTTAAGAAGGGGTTTGGGAGCGATAACAGTGGGAATGGGACGATCTCCATGCTGTGACAAGCAAGGGTTGAAGAAAGGGCCGTGGACGCCGGAGGAGGACAAGATCCTTGTCGATTTCATCCAGTCCCATGGCCATGGCAGCTGGCGCTCTCTTCCAAAGCTCGCAGGTTCCTCAGTTTTGCTCTTCTTCTTCTTCTTCTTCTTCTTCTCCTCTGCTTTCTAATGAAGATAGTAGTGTGAATGGTACATAAGCAAATACTTTTTTTTAATTTTAGTTATCTGAAATTAATTCTCACAATTTCATGTTTTTTAGAAGAGAATTAATTGAGTTTAACAGTCCCAATTTAACACTTCCAAATAATCCCTCTTTCTTACTGAATCTATGCAATCAAGTTTATCATGATGTGATTAATGCAACATAAGGGCTAAAATAAAGTATATATATATATATATATATATATATATATATATATATATATATATATATATATATTATCAATATGAAATATCATGAAGCATTAGAGTTGAAGTGCATAAAGAATGATACGTACGTCAATGGTCAACATTAAGCACAAAAAGCATGCGTGCAGGTCTGCTTCGGTGCGGCAAGAGCTGCCGGCTACGGTGGACGAACTATCTCCGGCCCGACATCAAGCGCGGCCCCTTCACTCCGGAGGAAGACAAGTCCATCATCCAACTCCACGCCATCCTCGGCAACAAGTGAGTCCCATGATCTCTTCTTCTTCTTCGCTTCATCCTTTGCTTGTCTTAGACCCAGCACGCGTTCCATCTCTTCGTCCCCGGCAAGCTTCGCGTCACAGTGAATGCAGCGTACGTACTTCGGAGTCGTCTGGCGTCTCGCTGTCATGGTGGGACTCGACCGCGTGGACCTTGCGCTCTTTCTTTCGTCTCTTTTCGTTGTTTCATTGCCCTTGTTTTGATCCGGTCGAATTTATTGCGGTCGTGTAGTAATATCGGCTGCAGTCCAATTGCTGTCCTTGTTCTTCGGCTCTTCGCTCTCTCTCTCTCTCTCTCTCTCTCTCTTTGAAGAGATAGCGTGTGATGTGTTGGATAAGCAGGTGGTCGGCGATAGCAGCGCAGCTGCCGGGGCGGACGGACAACGAAGTCAAGAACTACTGGAACACCCACCTTAAGAAGCGCCTCCTCGTCCACCAACACCACCACCACCACCATCACCAACGCCTGCACACGTCCTCATCCACCGCGACCGGTAGCCACATGGCGCAGTGGGAGAGCGCCCGACTGGAGGCTGAGGCGCGCCTCTCACGTGAGTCCTTCCTCTTCTCCAGCTCTACCACCGCCGCCGCCGCCTCATCCGCCGTTCCCTTTGCCGTCGCCGTCACAGAGCCAGACTCCGACCTCCCGCCTCGCGCGGCCGAGCCCGACTTCTTCCTCCGCATCTGGAACTCCGAGGTCGGTGCCGCCTTCCGACGCCGCTCTCCGGATTGCGCGTCGACGCGCGGCTCGGCACCGGCCAGGGAGGAGGCGGAGAGCAAGAGTTGCGTGACGGTGGGACACCCGGCGACAGCGGCAGCGGCAGCGGCGGCGGCGGGGATGGACGTCGACTCGATCGGGTCGAACGAGGTCGCGGAAGAGACGGAGGAGGAGGAGGCGTACCAGCTGTATCTCGACTTCCCGGGCGATGACCTGAGCTTGTTCACCGTGCAGCTCTCCTCCCTCTTCTCCGCCGACCTCAACGAGGCTTACTTCGACACTGCCTTCAAATGACAAGCACCACAAGACTCGTCCTCCTCATGTGTTGGTATTGGCGTTGGATTCCGTCGTAAGATTCTGTGGTGCGTAGCCCACAATTTAGGTGATATTTTTGGTATCCAGGATGGAGCTTCCATTTATAACGAGCTTGTGGTTGATGATGTAACCATGGAGATGTCCATACTTGCAGTAATCTCATACGTTTTTGTTTGATGTGCATCTTTTGGAAGTGGCACTATGAACATTTGGTTTATGTGTATATTATATTCGATCATTTGGGTCTCTCTTGTGAAAGAAGATATAGCACTATACAAAAGATGGTGAAAGAAGAGGCGTAGGCAATGACGACCATTATTCATCGATTATAATGAAGAAATAATACGATAAACTTACAAGAGAAATTAATATATTTACTTCCATATAAAATTACCTATGACAATTCATTGTGTTACCAAATTGAAGTATATGGAAGCCGTTTATTATAAAGCTATATCTACTTTGAACGTAGATGGATACACTATAAACTAGAAAATATTGATGTCATTATAATATATATATATATATATATATATATACCACAATGGGTAAAGAAGACCGTAGTCAAAGGAAGACAGTTAATAAATATGGTGGGACTTTGGTCGTCATGTGAGCACCATTTACTTCTCTGCAAGTCTGCACGTCCAGAGAGAGAGAGAGAAAGAGAGAGAGAGAGTAGGCATTGAAGTCCCAGACAAGCTCACGTAGTCCCTCACATGGGTGGCCAAACCTGCGAGTCTGCATGCAAAGCGTCTCTCGTATCGGAGCTCACTCTGACAGAGAGAACAACATCGCACTACAGCGAGCACCGAACTATCTCTTCGTCTCAACAGCATCACGCTACTGCGGCGGTGGCTCCACACGCACGTTCGTCTGTATCGGCCATGTTGGGATGTCTCCCCTCCCTGTGGACGTCAGAGTAGAGGAAATATAAGCCTCCAATATGAAACAAACAGCACACGGAATGGACTTTCTCTTCGATCAATTGAACTCTGGTTGAGTAGCGACGAGGTCTTCTTCTTCTTCTTCTTCTTCTTCTCCAGATAAGGTACTGTTGGAGCAGCGAAGCAATGCTTCCATCTTGAGATGGAATAGTTGAAGGTCCTCCCGGTGCATCATGATCCAATTGTTTCTGCTCATCACTGTCATTCCACATATATATATACAAGTCTTGAGCTGTTCTTATCATCAGCCGATGGCAACATAACGAATGCCACTGGAAACGAGAACAACACAGGAACAGTCTGATTCCACAACTTTCCACAAAACTGCACCCTTCACAATCATGTTTTGCATAAAGAAGGAAGCATAAGACACACCGGATGATCATAATCCATATCATGAAATCAAACAATGTGATTATGAGCCTCAGACTTGTTCTTGTCAGTAGCATTATAAGCAAGAACATAACACTTGGAAAAGACCCACGGTTTAACTACCCAGATAAATAAACACAACATTCAGAAAGAAGAAAGGAATTGGAGCACAAAAGAGTGAAATGTTGCCCACGGTTTCCTCTCCACCGTCAATTTTTATGGTCCGAAACAGCCAAGAAGCTTCTTCGGTGCAAGTCCCGTGGCACGATATTTAGCGGCAACCTCCTCCACCTTCAGGAGCTCTTCACCACGTCTAGCCTCAACCATTGCTCTCTTCTCTTCTGCAAACCTATGAAGCAGAGCAATCTTGTTCTTAATTTTCTCTGCATATTCTGCCTTTTTCTTTTCCAGTTCTTCCTGAGCATCCATCAGGCAGAGAAATATTTGTTATACATCCATCTCAGTCACATCACCAAAAGATGGTGAGAGCATCTTAATCAAGGTTTACAAAGTCAAGATATTCAAGCTCTGTGATCACTGGTTTGTTTCTCCATGCTATTTCCCATGGTATTTTTAAGATATCTCAAAATACAGAATGCTTTGAACATCATCTTTTCAGACTATCATCTAAAGAACTATATGGATGTTTCTATTGCGTTGTATTTAATTGTGAAGACAAACATTTATTTTACATTGTAATATTTTGTTTAAATCAGTTATAGATCTACATTCCTATGAATATCTCATATAACAAATAAGGAAATCTATGACTTGGGTGAACCATGACATCGCTGTAATATGTTGAAGAAGTAGCATACCTCTTTCCTTTTCAGCTCAGCTTCCACAGCTGCTTTTCTAGAGATTTCCCATACCATAATAGATGACAACTTCTTAACAACCCTGTTCTCATTGCCAGGAAAACATGCCAAATCATGCACAATATTGATGCATATCAAGAGACCACAATGTGTTAAACAAACATCAAAACTACTGATGCATGAATTCCATGTACTTGAGGATCCACGTTCTTGTGACCGACAATACTTATGTATTGAGTCCCATTAAAGGCACATGACAAGAAACAAACAAAGTTTTAGTAACTGGATTACTGAATGTTTCACCATGTAGATGTCATTAACACCCTTTTTTCGTCCAAAGCCGGTACAGGGATATGTTAATTAATGTAGGTTTCGGAGCATATGGAGAAAACTCTAAGCATCATTTTGAGAAATAATATTGAAGAACAATGATGACACAAGATTCAGAGGAATTTTGCTAATTTATGGAAGTAGAAAAAAGTGTCAAGGAATCAAGATAAGATATATTGATTAGCATTTGCTGGTATCCAACTGAAATCTTGGTGTAACTAAGATGCTACACATATAAAAGCTACAAAATACTCTGCATCAGGTCATTAGCTTCAGTCTGAGCAACATAAATTCATATGTGGTAGTAATCACTTGTTGCAGGCTGTTCAGACAAGATCAACACTGCTGTTTGACAAACTGAGATAGATTTCAGTTTATCAGCTGGACTAAGAGGGGTACTACTCACATTGAGGGAGCAATGGCAGGGTAAAGAGGATTGAAGAGAAAGGGTAGAAGCTCAGACTACTAATCCTTCCTTAAACCCCAAGACAGAACCACAATCAAACACGATAGATATATCAAAGAGGCACATATAAGACAAAATAATCTACATTAACAAATATGAAAATCTGGGTCTAACATAGCAGTAGCTTAGTCTGTCGTTCACTGACATCTGATGTTTCATTAATCTACCAAAAACTAGTATGTCAAACATTCTGAATACAATCTAATCAGGTCATCCAGCTCATGATCTAGACAGTTTGCTTGGATAGGGATAAGAATATGCATTTTGATCTGCAATAAGTAGTTATTGCATAATTGGTTGTACAATTTAACATTTCAAAGTTCAGTATCATAGATACAAATGAAATTAGATTTTATACTTCTAGTTTTTGAAAACTTAAAATTTCTGCCACTTTGGTAGTCATCTTTTTCAAAGCCCAGTGAAAGAACAAATAAAATTAATTTTACTTACTTATTTTCCACCTTAGTCTTTTCGTTATCTTCCCAAGCTTTGATCAAAGACAACCTCTTTTCCGTTTCAAGCCTTGCAAGAACTGCATTAAAACAGAAATATTAAAACATGAGCATCCTCTTCTCGATTCTTACATCATATGTAAGACAATCACCGATGCAATCAAACATATCCATGCACCTACCACTCTCAGCTGAAATCTCTGTGCTCTTTTCTGTGGAAGGATCCTCATCACCTGATGCCAAAGGAGAAGTATAAAAGAAATACAAGAGAAATAAATAATTGGAACTTCAAAAGGTACCCATTCTATCTAAGATGATCTTCTCATCCAGCAAGAAATACATTAGTAGCATCATTTCTAGAAAGAATCCAACGATAAAAGCAGCATAATAGTCATATACTGAGCCAAAGCCTTCAGATGGAAATCCACCTTGCCCATGTCCATACCGATTGGCTCAGTATTTATATGTTATGCCGCCTTCTATAAACAAACAACTCCCCAATGATTATAGAGAACTAATGAGATAGATAATGTTGAAGAAAAAGTCAAAAACTTTAACATCTATGAGGAAATAATCAACTGTAGTGTTGAATTATTAACACTAGTTCATTTTATATTTTACAGAAGAATAAGAGAGCAATCCAGTATACGAACCTGGTATCTCAGCAAAGATCAGTTTTTTGGCGACTCCATCATATCTTATTTCCACCATAAACTACATTAACCGTAAAGCTAGAGCAGCAGACGTAGGGAGAGAGTAGACAGAGACAGAGAGAAGAAAGGGGTTTCTCACTCTCGTCGATGGCGACGGCATCAGAGTCGTCGAGCTTCCGCTCGGCTGGCGAAGGAATCGGGGCCTTCTCTTCCTCGACGTCCTTCACCCCCACTGCTGTCCGCAACGGGGCCTCCGCCTCCTGCTTCGCGTCGGCCGCTTCCATCCTCCAAGTCCTGCTCGGCGGCACTCCCACCAAAGGCCGTCTTGTAATGCTCGCCGCCCTCAATGCACAAATTCTTACACACACACACACACACATATATATCAGGAAATGGTTATTATCGGAGAACGGGTTTGATCGTGCTGTTATTACGAACGGAAACATGGAGTCGTATCGTAACTGAAATCGGCGCAAGATTTTCCCAGACCGCGCGAGTGGGACCGGCATTCTGGGACCCATAGAGTGGGACCCGAAGCGGGTGATATTTAGCAAACATACGATAAGCCAAGAAGAGGCCGACGTACGTCGAAGACGAGGGATTTGTTGGGAGGCTCCAAGGCGGCCGCCGCAGAAGTGGATGCACCACACGAGGGCCATCCCATCGCCGTTGCGGCCACCGCCAGCAGGTGCGATGCGTACGCGAACGGAGCAGCGTTGTACGTTGCGGCCACCGCCGGCTCCTCTGCTCTTGCGACAACGAGAGGCGAAGGCCAGTTCTCTGTTAAGGCCGCAAGAGTCGCCTGTTGAAGCTGACGGAGACTGGGCCGTCCATACCCCGGTACTCCTCCGGAGGGAGGAAAAGAGGACCACCGGAGCCGTGTCCTGTGGCTGGCCACAGACTCCAACTGCCCATCCTCGGTGAAGCTTTGCTCTCTGCAAACACTGGTCAACTCATTTTCTTCATATACTAAGAAAAGTTAAGCTGTTCAATCATCCTCTATCGCGTTTCCTCCGCCATTAAACTTATAGACGTTTTATTTTGGGAGAAAGGTGGAGACGACACCGACACGAGATCGGATTCAACCCTACAGATGTAAAATTTGTCTTTCTTTTTATTGTGTGTTTTTTCACCCTCTCTTCACTAATAGTCAAACAAGAAGATCATCTCTTCGTAGGTAGATTTTCCTGATATTTTATGACAGGAGATGTAAAGTCCTCAACCCAGCAGAGTGTCAGAGACAATACAATATCATAATCATATAGATTTTTCTGCAAAAATGTAAAGTCAGAATCAGAAAAAAAAAAAACTTTCATAAAATATTTATCATATAAGTTAAGTTAATTAATAATTTATTTAATAGATTAAATAAATTATTTTTTTGAACTTGATCTAATATCAAATCGAGTCCTCCATAATTTTTCTTTTATTTTTTCTATTTTTATTCCTTCCTTTCTTATTTTTCTTTTCCTTTCTTTTCTCTCACTTCCTCTGTCTCTTTTTCCTAAAGGATTACAACCCGAGTCAGCGGCTCAGCCTTCGCACGTCGAAGCTTCCAAAGTGCAAGTTCTCACTTCGCTTTGAAGCTTCGAAAGCACTGGACGGACTGGGGATTGGAACTTCCATTCATTGACAAAGAAGCAGAACTCACAGTCATGGTAGTAGATCTGCCTCCCAAGTTCGTGCCGAGGAAGAACTTGTATGTCAACTCCTGGAGTCAACGAGGAAGGCACAATTGCATCGGCTGTGGTTGGCCGCGTCTACTGCCGGAGTTTATAGCGGATCATCCGTTCGTTTTCACAACCATAGAGGAGGAGTATGGAGCTGTATTGTTCCTCGGGCATGTGCTTAATCCTTCGCATGAGTGCTGAAAACAAATATGAACACGGGAACAGTAGAAAAAGATCAGACGAGAGTATGGCGAGGATAAACAATGACCTGAGATCGGATGTACGTTGAGAGGGTGGTGGAGACGATGGAGGTCACGTTGACGGTCGCCTGTCAGGTGGGTTTCACTGGACCATGTCATGGTCATCCCTCGTTTCTTCAGAGGTCGACTGTCAGGTGTCATGAAGAAGGTTGGTGGTGGGTGTTATCATTATAGAAGCGGGAACACGAGTGCTCCACGTTGCTAGCTTTTACAAACGCCAAGCTCTCTCGCTCTCGCTCTCTCTCTCTCTCTCTCTCTCTCTCTCGTTCTCTCTCTACATGTGTAGTTGCGCCTTCTATGGTCGTCTTCAATTACCTCTTCTCGGGAACTCTTTGTGGTCACGAGATTCTCTTTTCCCACCTTCCCGTCCTACTCCCCACCGCCTCGCACCTGACAAAAGCATAAGCCTCAGCCCCCATCCACCTCTTTTTGTCCCTCTTCCCCTTTCGTCTTGCCGGAGTTCCAGGAGGAAATCTTCCTTCAGACTTGCCTCATCCACACAAAAATACGAGCTCCAAGGGAAGAGAGGAGGGAAGCAAAAGGGTGTGTACAAGGAGATGAAACCGATTGATTCTGGAAATGGCGCAGCAGTGCCTTCCACCGGGCAGCAGCGGAGACCGGAGAAAGCCTCGCTCTGAAACATCGATGACTTGCTTGATTCTACTGCTTCTCTCGTCTTTCCTTCTTGTATCGGGTGGGAGTGAGGATATATATTGAAGATCTCCAATCAAAGATGTGGCCCCAACTGAAGAAGAAGAGCAAGGCAGCGGCTTCAGGTTCCCCTTCGTCCGGAAGCGCGGTGGCGCTTATCCTCCTCCTCCTCCTCCTCCTCCTCGTCGGTGGCGCTTTTATTCCCGGCCGATGGATCCGCGACACCGTAAGCTCCCCTTTCCCAGCTCAGTTCTCGACTGTTCTTCCATAAAAAGCTATTTCGTATATTTGTGAAAGACTCATTTTCAAGAAGGGTATATATATTCCATTAGATATTTAGATATCATTCACGTTGACGCCAATTGTCATCACGATTGTTGTCGTCGGGACATCCGTCAACGTTGTGGGATCCGACAGTCAACCGAGTGGCTTGCATGCTACCCAGCTGTATCTTCTAATTTTAGATGAGAAGTGCGCCATCTTGCTGTTCTCCTCTTCTTCTTATCGTGTTCTTCATTCATTTGCAGTCAACAATGCGCGAGACAAGTCCCATCATCATGGCTCAAAACCTCATCATCAACCCCATCGTTGATCATCAACCCCCTCCACGCCCATCTCAATCTCTCCCCACCATTCCAAAAGCAGAACAGGCGTCTGCAGCCACAACGATTCAGACTACAATGAACCAAGCAAATCCCATTGTTGACCTTCGAGCTCCGCCACTGCAACCTCTTCCCTCAATTCCAGAATCACAACAAGCACCAGCAGCCATAGTGCCTCCTTTTGCATGTCCCACCGGAAACCAAACAGGAAACGAAATCTGCCGATCTGCAAATCCAACATTGCCAATCCCTGCCGCTACTCTGTCCCTTCCACATTCTTCGTCCTGCCCAGACTACTTCCGCTGGATCCACGAAGATCTCCGCCCTTGGAAGTCCACTGGAATTACCAGGAAGATGGTGGAAAGAGCCCGAAGAACTGCCAATTTCCGGCTCGTCGTCCTCGATGGCAAGGCCTATGTGCAGCGCTATTGTCATTCCTTCCAAACACGCGACGTCTTCACCATCTGGGGCATCCTCCAGCTGTTCCGCCGCTACCCGGGACGTATCCCTGACCTTGACCTCATGTTCGACTGCGTCGATTGGCCCATCGTCCGCGCCAGTGACTACCGAAGGAGGAACGCGTCAGCACCGCCGCCGCTGTTCCGGTACTGCGGGGATGAGTTTACCCTTGACATAGTCTTCCCTGACTGGTCCTTCTGGGGTTGGTAATTCATTTGATTCTCGTGATCGCAACATGTTGTCCGATGCAGAACGGTCTTTGTGTTGGTAACTAAGTGAATTCCTCTCCTCTCATTCTCGGAAGGGCGGAGATCAACATAAAGCCATGGGAGGTGCTGAGGAGTGAGCTCAAAGATGGCAATGGCAGGGTGAGGTGGATGGATAGGGAGCCTTATGCTTACTGGAAAGGCAACCCAGCGGTTGCCACCACCCGGCAAGACCTCCTCAGGTGTAATGTCTCTGAAGCCCACGACTGGAACGCTCGGCTCTACGCACAGGTGGGTATAGATCATGTATATGAATCAGGATCTGACTTCTTATTGATGTCAACTCGCTTCGTAGGATTGGCTCAAAGAGAGCAGGGAAGGGTTCAAAGAATCGGACTTGGGGAACCAATGCATTCATAGGTACTCTCTGCTTTAACCCCTACTGTCGATATGGTGATTAAGAAAGAAGTGAGCTTAAGATGGTACATGCAAACAATGGTGGTCAGGTACAAGATCTATATCGAAGGTTCGGCATGGTCGGTCAGTGAGAAGTACATTCTAGCTTGCGACTCTCTGGCGCTACTGGTGACGCCGAAGTACTACGATTTCTTTACCAGGGGATTGATGCCACTGCAGCATTACTGGCCTATTAGGGACGATGACAAGTGCAGATCCATAAAATTCGCGGTCGACTGGGGCAATTCTCACAAGCAAAAGGTATGCATGCAGCTCAAGTTCTTTCCTTGTCGCAGAGGAAGGCGAGTTCTGATCCTTGGAGCTCTCAACAGGCACAAGCCATCGGAAAGGAAGCCAGCAACTTCATCCTCGAGAAGGTGAAGATCGACTATGTCTATGACTACATGTTCCACCTGCTGAACGAGTACGCGAAGCTCCTTCGATACAAGCCTACTATACCTGAGGGATCTGTAGAGTTGTGCGCCGAGTCCATGGCGTGCTCTGCGAAAGGTCTGGAGAAGAAGTTCATGACGGAATCACTGGTGAGGTCTGCCAACCATTCCAGCCCCTGCATGATGCCTCCTCCCTATAGCACGTCGGAAGTGAGAATGATAGCGAGGAGAAAAGCTAACGCCATGAAGAAGGTGGAGATGTGGGAGCAGAGAGCACGGGAGAGTCAGGATAACAAGGTGTAAGTGATGTTCCCGGCTGTGTTCGTAGCTGTAGTTTGCAGGTAGAATAAGCATCTTTTGCTAACATGAAATTTCCAGTCGTGAGAGCAGAAGACCAATCATGAATACAAACTTTTCTCTTGTGATCAAAGATTACATTGATCTAACAGCTTATCGTGTCATGGATGAAGAACACCATAAACTGTCATGTAACCTTCTAATTTACATGTAAAAGAATGCATTAAGACAATCAAGATGGATCTACGATCCTTGGAAAGCTATGTAAGCTCCAAAACATAGCTAGTCCAGAGTAGAGGGCAGGCCGAGAGGATGAGTTAGATAGCTCGCCCTTTCACGATGTCGATGCTCATCTCGCTCGGGTCCGTCGCCTGCAACTCCACTTGTATTCCATCGAGCTCCCTCTTGAATCTGTCCTTTGAACTGGCATACAGCATCTTACTCCTCACCCTCGATGCATCAGGAGACCTGCATTCATGCGTGCGTGGAACATAGAATATATATAGTCCAAGTCAACCTGCAGATGCATGGAGTTGATGCTGGTCTTCCTTACCAAGCAATGAAGAAGATCTTGCTCCTTTGGCAGTTCTCATCAGTGACGAAATCGAAATCGTAGACGGCGTAGCGGCACTCGTTGGGTGGCAACGACGCGGCCAAATCGTCGTAGCTCTGCTCCGGCTGGCCGAGCTTCTCCACTGTGACCTGCTGCAGCTTCTCGTCGATTTTGAAGACGATAAAGCGGAAGTTCCTCTTGGCCTTCAGCTCCAGGAATTTGAGCTTGCACTCGTCGTTTACTGCCATTCCCGACGCAGAATTCGCCTTTCCAAAGCACAACACAAATGATCGTCTATCATCAGAAAGAATAAACAGCGATGCTGATCATGTAATGGGAGAAGAAAGGATAATGGCGTCCGGTTGATTGGATTCCAGTGGCATTCATACATTGAATTAAAAGTTCAGCCACGGAGTAGCGAGAAGAAGGGAGGGCGCTTACCATGATATATTTGCGATGAGGAATGAGCAGGCCCAAGGAGAATGGAGATTGGAGAGGAAAGGGGAGGAGGAAGATGGGTGACAAGGGGAGGGAGGAAGCAGGGGAGGATTTAAATGATGCTTGTGAGGGAGGGAGAAAAAGGTGGGAAGGAGAGGATCATTTGATGGAGGGAAATGAAGGTGGGGAAGCAACTCAAGGGATCTCCACAAAGCTATTGCTTGCTTAATCTTTCTTGCACTTGCAATTTTGACCTGGCCATTTATCCATTACTATGTTACTTTACTGGGATTATTCTGTAATGAACAAACAAATATATCATTTTAGATAATAGTAACATTTAAATTGCTAATCATTATCTTTTTCAAAAATCAAGCTATGAAAATTTTCACTATTAATTTCTTAAGTTTGAAAATGACTAAATTGACACTTTGAAGTTCATGAAATATTATTATTTGCTATAAGAGAGCTTCTAGTTTATATAAAATTATATTTTCTAACCATAGATAAAGTATCTAATTCACAAGAAATAGATAAAAGAGATTCTTGATTAGTGTCCATGGAAATCAATTTGGTTGAGATAAGTAGGGAGATAATTCGAACCACCTCACCAATGAAACAAGTTTAAGCTAATTTTGAACATGATAATATATATATATATATATATATATATATATATATATATGTATGTATGTGTGTGTGTGACAGATAATATCTTATATTTTCTGATATCTTATTCTATAAGTAATTTAAATCTTATTAATACTTCAAAAATACTTACCAACAATGAGAATTGCAATGTCAAGAAGTTACTCACTCACAATATAATCTAAAAATAGATAAAAGAGTCCCTGACGTACCTGAATTAGTTGCACATAATTGTTAGAGTAGAATTTAGTTATCCATTATCGAGAAGGGTTCCGAGCCAACTTTAATTCTAGTCTGAATTTATTACAAACTTGAAATAAAAAATTCAATAGATTTAGCAAATGAACCTGAAAAAATTGATAAGAATCATTCGGGACCTAAATCACCAATAAGTTCAAGTTTTTGTCAAAGTATCACGAACGAAGAGTGCAATTCACATTTTATAATGAGATATTTGAAAATTATATTAAGTTGATGATTGAAGTATAAAATTATTATGTACTTTTTTTTATCATATATATGATCATATAATGTTTAATTTGAGAAATATGAATAATGACTAGTGTGTTGGGCTGATAACCCACAAGTTCAGCTCATGGTAGGTTTTAATAGCTCATAACCCACCTCTTTTTTAATGTAATCCTAGATCTAATAAAGGGGGTGTGGTGGCTATGAAAAATTGAAAGAAAAACTGCACAAGGAAAAAAAATTATATAGCCAGAAAACTACAATAGCAACTTGTTTAAAAAAAAGAAGAGAAAATGATAAAAAACAAAAGAATAAAAGGGAAGAAGACAAGAACACACAAAGAGACTATTTTATTCATCTAGGTAATATTCTTATCTCAGGTTAGATTAGATCTACAGTAGATTCTTGTTATGATTAGTTAGGGAGATTTTGTATATTGTGCACAGTGACGTAATTCTTATATCCTGATTATTCTCTTATGATTGTTACTTGAGTTTTATATAATAGGTTTTAAGATTTATTTATTTATTATTTTTATAGTGAATTTTCTTTGACTTACCTTATGGTATTTACCCTTTACGTTAGAGGGATTTTTCATATAAACATTGGTATTCTATTTTATTATAATTTTTATTTAATTTTATTACGTGTTATGACCTATTATTATTTGTTCGTATACGAAAGTCTATCTTTTTATATCCTATCATAGTTGAGTGGATCATCATATCACCTAAAGGGTGATAATGCATCACTCGTTTGAGATCGATCGATGATGATGTGTCAACGAATAGTAAAATGTCAACTGTGAGGTGCTATCCGTGCTTGTTGCGTGGTTATTCCGACATCAGTAGTTAACCCCAAAATACTATGGCTTACGTGCTGTCCTTTACGAATTTGACTACTATAAGACACTATAAATTTATCGAATGTGACGACTTCTAAAACGTTGTTTCCTCCTCCTAAAATGTTTGTCTTTAACCGGCGCCCACAAAATATATCTTCCTTCCGTGAAACGTGGAACCATTGACTTGGGGGGTTAAACAAAGTTCTCTTCGATGAGGACAAAACAAGTTTAACTTGGACGGGAATCTATTACAGATACTATCTGGTCATTGCATGCTTGCGTTCTCATTGACGTTCACGTCTCCGAAGTCAGCAGTGCAACGAGTAACCCACAGCCTTCACCAAGCACACCTGTGATTTCAAGCTTTCCACGGATGCCAATGTCTCGAGTCGCAGATGATCTGGTGCAACAAATAACATCACGTGATCCCCCGTTGACAAGATCAGACGGCTGGGATGGCGTGGTTTCGTCAGCGTGACGTGTGTCGCTCCTTCGTGTCGCAAGGAATGACGTAGGTGCCTCCGTAGCGAGTGTTCCCTGTTCCGACCAATACAGGCGAGCCGACTCATCGGAGGCCTACTTCCATGCACGTAGTGCAATTTCCACCTTCGCATCGTAGATTAGATCCGGAGCGAATGTTACACATACAAGACAATACTTACCTTGCGTAATTGATTCATATCCTATTTTTTTATGTATAGCAGAAGAAATAATAAGTCTCTTTCAACTTAATTTTTATATCAATTGGTTCCTTGCACCTCGGTAGATTGACTGGTCAACGTCCTCAGATATCTTAATTATCGCCTTGCGTACACATAAGTTGACATCAGAGCCTCCAATTCTGTCGTGCTTACGACGCTTTTGCGGACCGAATCACCCTCGAAAAAAAAGTCCACCTGGAGACTTTTTCAGGGCGGCGTCATCTCCCACAGAGCTGTTCGGGCAGGTTCATGAGAGGTGACGTCAACCCCGACAGACTTTCAGGGGTGAGTCGGTCGATTCAGGTCACATTGATAATAAAGTAATGGCGGTTTTGTTGGTCCAGAAGGTTCTACCCGCCAAAGTCAACTCTCGTGGGACCGACAACGGAAGCCCGACTTACATGAGACCACGTGTCAATCTACTGCACAAGGCCACCAGCTGCATTCCCACAGCCCAGAGGCCTACTAATTGCCGTCCAAGGTTGCTTGAAGCCCACGCTGAGTGCTTTAATATTCACAAAAGGTCACCATGAACGGCTCTGATCGGTAGCTTTAATAAAGTAATGGTGGTTCTGTTGCAACATTATGTTCGGTACGCGCCATGTCAACTCTCGTGGGCCCATTAACGAAAGCCCAACTTGCATGAGACCACGTGCCAGCGCACCACCCACAGCCCAGAGGCTTACTAACGTGCCATCGAAGTTTGCATGATGCCCACGCTGAGTGCTTTAATATTCACGAAAGATCACCATGAACGGCTGTGATCCGTAGACTCTCCGACTCCCCTCCGCTTTAAATGAAGGCCCGCACCGCCGGATCTGAACGACATTTTGATTCAAACTTTGAGAACTTTTGCAGCGCAAATTTGGAGCGCCGAAAGGGAGGAGGCGAATGGTGAGCAAAGGGTTCTTGATGTCGTGCCTCGGCGGCGGCGGCCGCGAGGGCTTCGCCTCGCGGAGCCTCTCGCCGAGGCCGCACTACCCGTCGATGCCAAAGTACCCCAGGCGGAAGTCGAAGGTTGAGGTGGTCGGGGGCGGGGATCTGGAGGCGACGCCGGAGGCAGCGGAGGAGGAGGAGAAGCGGGTGGCGCTGTTCTCGGTCGTCGGGATGGCGTGTGCGGCGTGCGCTGGGTCGGTGGAGAAGGCGATCAAGCGGTTGCCTGGGATCCATGACGCTGCCGTCGACGTGCTGAACGATCGGGCTCAAGTCATCTTCTATCCCGCCTTCGTTTCGGTGCGTTGTCTGCTAATTTTATTACTTCCCTTTTATTTCCTAACATTTGTATGATAAAAAGGGCTTGAGGACAGGGTTAGTGATTTGTCACGGTCATCTTGAATGGTATAAAGATCAAGTTTTTTCTTGATTTACTTGAGATTGGAAGGATGTGATCTTTGTTTCCTTAGGTTTTTTTTTTTTGTGGATTTTCATGGATTTTATTATTATTTTCCTCCGTAGTTATTGGATCGTAAATAATAATTTCATCGAATTTGAGCTCGAGTCATAGGGATGCTTTCAAATCGTAATCTTTATATTGTGTATGTGAACTAGAAATATAGAACTGATTATATTTGGACATGAACTAAATTTCGAGATCCGATACAAAATGGTATTTGCTGCGGAACCACATCAACTGACCTAAAAGTTGCAAACTGGGTCAGTCTTAATTGACAACGAGAGATTCTCTAGTTTGATCTATTTCCCAAGTTTCTTTTTTGTATACGAGTCAGATTGAGGAGCCTTTATGTCTTTTGCGCTGCTTACAGCTTGGTATCAAAATGAGCCAGCAAGTCCTTGCGTCTAGATGAATCATTCTGTTGAGAATAACAGTTAAATGCTATTTGGAGGATTGACAACTTTCTTTCATGTATAGAGAAGATCATATCTATTAATTAATTGTCTTGCTATAGATGATACGGAAATAACTTAGTATTTTGGAGTGGAAGTCTCTGAAGTTACAGATCAGGACAAACATGAGATAGATGAGCACCAACTGTCAGTAGTCTGTTGTTTATTTCTAGTTTTCGAAGATCTATTGAAATTCTAGTTATGATTTGGTATCCTGTTTATATGTGCACTTTAGAAGTTTGAAAGTTCTGACATATAAACATTTCTTGTACCTGGAAGCTCCATTAAGTCCCTTTTTCTTGTTCAATCGACACAAGCTCACTGTTGTTTTGCAATTAAGAAGTCATGGCCTGCAAGCTCACTGTTGTATTGCAATTAAGAAGCATGATCCATAGGCTTTTATATTTCAGGATATTATGAATAGGGTTGAGCTCAGAGTCATGATGGCTACAGGTCTAAGGATGTTTGGTTGGCTCTAGTGGCACGTATCCTAGTTTATATATGCCATAACAACATGGTGTGAATTAGGGAAGCAATCATAGATTCTGGTTTGTATTTCCTTAGTTATGGAAGTAGATGGACATTCATACATTTATGCAAAACATTTATGCATTCATGATTTAGTTGAACGACTCCTTTGATAAATCTAGTTGTTATTGAGCAATGAACAGGATGTGATGGACTGTAAATATTCAAAGTTAATAGTAATTGTTTAATAGTAATTGCAGGCTTATGTAGGCACTACTATTTGTAATGCATTTAAAGGGTGGCATAATGCATGTCTCCTGCCAATGCAATAAGTTCTTATGTTTTATTTGATTTCATTATATGAAATGTCTTCCTTTTCATTTGATGGCTGCATAAGGACAAAGGACAAGTAATACTAAAATTGACTTAGTTTCTGGAAAAGCAAGTTCATTTTTTTTTCTTTTTCTAATTACTCTGTTGACTAAGACAAACAATTTTAATAGAATAAATAGCAATCACACATTTTTAGGATACCAGTTTAATCTCTAATTAACTTGTAGATATTTTAACAACTCAGATGTCCATATATTTTAATTGAATCCTTTAATGACAACTTAGTGTCTCCTATCTGCTAGATTTGTTGTTTCCAAAGAAAAAAAGATCTTTACATGTTTAAATGTTCAAAGCTAAAAGTAGGTGGATTATCATGCAGATTGATTGTCCACACCAAAGATATCTCTTTGAGATTATACTCAATAGCTATATCTGATAAGTGATTGGAATTTGGAAATATGCAAATTTTATTTCAACTGTACTTTCTTAAGCATGATAATATTAATTTTAGTCCTCGTAGTGAAAACCTGTTTCACATACCAATTACAAGCTAACATTACCTTAATGCAACGTGTGCATTCATATTGCAGGAGGACACAATTAGAGAAACAATTGAAGATGTTGGTTTCGAGGCTGAATTGATTCAAGAGGAGCTGAAAGAAAAATCAGTTCTCATATGCAGACTTCGCATAAAAGGGATGACATGTACTTCTTGCTCAAGTACTATTGAATCTGCTTTGCAAGATGTTCCAGGTGTACATAAGGCTTTAGTAGCCTTAGCAACTGAAGAAGCAGAGGTTCGCTATGATCCTAGGGTTGTAAGTGCCAACCAACTCATGGAGGCAGTTGAAGATACTGGTTTTGAAGCTATACTTGTTACCACAGGGGAAGATATTAACAGAATAGAACTCAAAGTTGATGGGCCATTCTCTACAAGGTATATTTCTATGGTTAATAATTCTCTTCAAGCCCTCCCAGGAGTAGATGATATAAACATTGATCCTGTGCTGCATAAAGTTACCATATCTTACAAACCAGATCAGACAGGTCCACGAAATTTCATTGAAATTATTGAATCAACTGGGTCTGGGCAGCTTAAGGCGTCAATATACCCAGAAGTAAGGGGAAAGGGGCTTCACAGGCATGAGGAGATTAATCAGTATTATCAATGCTTCCTTTGGAGTTTGGTTTTCACCATCCCAGTATTTCTCACTTCAATGGTGTTTATGTACATCCCTGGAATTAAAGAAGTTCTAGATAAGAAAATAGTAAACATGTTGAAGGTTGGAGAGCTTTTAAGATGGATTTTATCCACTCCTGTCCAATTTATAATTGGTCGAAGATTTTATGTTGGTGCATATAAAGCATTGCGACATGGATCTGCTAATATGGATGTGCTGATTGCTCTTGGAACCAATGCAGCATACTTCTATTCAATCTACACCGTGCTCAGAGCTGCAACTTCACCAAATTTTATGGGAACTGATTTTTTTGAGACTAGTTCCATGCTCATATCATTTATCCTTCTTGGGAAGTATCTTGAAGTTTTGGCTAAAGGGAAAACATCAGAAGCCATTGCTAAGCTCATGAATTTGGCACCTGAAACTGCATTACTGATAAGCTATGACAATGAAGGAAATGTGATAAGTGAAAGAGAGATAGATAGTCGATTGATTCAAAAGAATGATATCATTAAAGTAATGCCCGGTGGAAAGGTAGCTTCAGATGGTTTTGTTATATGGGGTCAAAGCCATGTTAATGAAAGCATGATAACTGGGGAATCAAGGCCTGTTGCAAAGAGGAAGGGTGATAGTGTTATAGGCGGTACTGTCAATGAAAATGGTGTGCTGCATATCCGTGCCACTCATGTTGGATCCGAAAGTGCTCTTTCACAGATTGTTCGTCTTGTTGAATCAGCTCAAATGGCTAAAGCTCCTGTACAGAAATTTGCTGACCGCATCTCCAAATATTTTGTGCCTCTAGTAAGTTATTATGCATCTTCTTGTTCTGCTCTTTTACAGTTAGTTAGATCTTCTGCTCTGCTAGGTGAAATATATCTGGGGTATTTAATACAACCTCTGGTCTTAACTGGCCCAGATGATAAGCAACACTCAAGAGATTCAAGTACTCAATGGTAGTCCATCTCAGAAAACTAATAATTGGTACTTAGAATTTAGCATCTTTTGTATGTCAATGTTTTAAATCTGTCTCATTTTCAATTATTGATATAGGGTTAATTCCAATCAAATCCAGGTTTTTCTTCTTTGGTCTCTGCCTATAAATATTTTTCTCTTTCAGAGGACATATATACACCCCTCAATGTACCAATATTTTGAGTAAATCCTCTCTCACCATGCTCGAATTTTTTAATTTATGAAATGTGTTCTACTATTGTGCACTGCATATGTACGGTTCAATGTAATTAATATTTGATATCTTCTTCTGATTGAAAGAATCTTTCACAAACTAAATTTTTCAAAGAGTTAGCATGTATATTCTAGTAGCATTTATATTATAGTAACTAACTGGTTCAGAGATTTACTCTCAAAATTACAAGCTAACACTTATTCTGAAATGAATAACTATATACCAATGAATACATTTGCCAAGAATATAACTTGCTTTGAAATCTGCAGGTTATTCTTCTTTCACTTGTCACATGGCTCATTTGGTTCTTAGCGGGAAAGTTCAGTTCCTACCCAAAATCTTGGATACCATCGTCAATGGATAGCTTTCAACTCGCTCTTCAGTTTGGCATATCTGTCATGGTGATAGCATGTCCATGTGCCCTTGGCCTTGCAACTCCCACTGCTGTTATGGTTGGAACTGGAGTAGGTGCATCTCAAGGTGTGTTAATTAAAGGTGGACAAGCATTAGAGAGTGCACACAAGGTCTGCTAGATAAACCTTTTCTTTTCTCTCTTTTAGTGGCTAATTATTCTTGGCAATATTTGTTTCACTTGTACATTACCATTCCATTTTGGTAGATTCATTCAGCTATCTATTGTTCATAGGTCTTTACATGTTCCAATAGTGTGTCAGAAACAAATCAGCCAACTATTCATAGATTAAATAAAATGATTTTCTATCAATTTGTCAATTGAAAGTTTGCATATGGTAACATTTGGGACAATATTTACCTATGATATGGTTAGTCTGTCAGTAGCTACTGACTGATCGATACTGACCACACATTGCTTATTGCTTATTGCAATAGTTGCAATAATTTTTTCGTTAACTGGTCATGATATAGCGACTCCATCCTCGTGGTTTTAGTAATCTACTAGAAACAACCACAAATTTATAAGGGGTCTTGTTTTTACCTTGTCTGAAGCTTAGGCTTGAGAAATCCATTAGACATTCCATCTTTTAGCAGAATCTTGGACTTCAATACTCAAGCAGAAAAGAAAAAAAAAAGAAACAAAAGAAATCAACTTCCGCTGAGTCTGATTAACTGATGGATCTGAGATTTTGATCTGTGAACTTTATCTATCTTCAGTATTTTATGTTCATAAGTAAAAGAAAAACAGAAGGGTAACTAATGAAAAAAATTTAGGTACTGGAAGTTTCAAGCAAACTTACAATTATCTATTATTCCGGACATTTTCGTGCACTCTGCATCTATAATATGATCTGGCATTTAGTCATATTTGAATGCATATATGAAACAAATCGATTTATAGTGTCCTCAAGTTAAGAAGTTCTGAAGGTTTTGATATATTGCATCACTAAATCTTTTGCAGGTCAACTGTATTGTATTTGACAAGACGGGCACACTTACCACTGGAAACCCTGTTGTTGTCAACACACGACTACTGAAGAATATGGTGCTTCGTGACTTCTATGAATATGTGGCAGCTGCTGAGGTAGAATATCTTTCTCTGTTTGTTAGGGTAATTTTAGGATCTTATTATGAAACCCCAGTGGACCATATGCAACATCTTGGTAGATCTTCTTACTTGTGATGCAGGAGGAGATCCTGGAGTGTGTAGTGAAGAAATAGGCCTAGAGGATGGGTGCTGCTGATTATCTTTGAAAGAGCATCCCAGTTGATTAATTGAATAAAGAAACCAAAGAAAAGATAGTATAAAAACAGTGGATAGATAGGGAAGAGAAAATTTACACCTAGTGCTTCAATGTCCGATAGCCTCTAATTCATTAGTCAAAACTTCACCAATTTTCTGGTTCTAACCCACCTAATTCTATGAATATAGTATGTGACTGCGTGCAGATGATAACATCTATATCAGTCTAGGCTACACATCATGACAATGATGTTGTATTCAATAGACTATCACGTGCATTTTTTTTTCAGTGACTGATTGCATCAGCTGCTTTCCACTTTTTATTGAAATCCAAGAATTCTTTTCTGTCTTATTTGTCTTTCATTGAAGTGTAAAAGATACATTCAGGGAACATGCTAATAAGTAGTACTTACCTGGATGCACTCAGCTCAGTCGTAATCAAGTTAGGTCTTGGTTTTGTAGCCTATTAGCATCTCGTTCTCGTTCCACTTTTCCTGCAGGATCCTGGTTGCCTTTTTAAACAGGATTTGAGTCTCTATTTAACTAGCTGACTGGAACCATAGATAAGAAGAACCTTAGGTAACAGAATGTCCAATAATAGTACTCAAAGAATAGTTATTTTATGAAACCATCTTAAGATCATCTTGATAACAAATTGAGAAAACAACATACCGCATCTAGTAAATTTGAAAATGGCTTGCTGTATAGAATAAGAGATAGGTGCTGTTTTACCTATTCCAGCAAGGGTACAGTCTAGGCTGTCAGTTGATGCCGCATATCTTTGGCCATTTGAGGCTTTGTGCAATGTATCTTATCACATGGTCATTTCCTTTATATTACTAGTTTCCACAATCTATCTTTGTAATACATTGCTATTTAATAACAACTTTTGGATGTTGCCTTAAATGATGCCTTACAGGTTAATAGTGAGCATCCCTTGGCAAAGGCTATAGTTCAATATGCCAAAAAGTTCAGCACAGATGAAGAGAACCCTGTTTGGCCTGAAGTACAAGGTTTTATTGCTATCACAGGCCATGGTGTCAAAGCCACAGTTGGAAACAAAGAAGTTTTAGTGGGGAATAAGAGCTTGATGGTGGAAATAGGCATCCATATACCTGTTGAAGCCTCTGAAATTCTCACAGAAACTGAGAGAATGGCACAAACTGGAATAGTCGTCTCAATTGATCGAGAAGTAACTGGAATAATTGCAATATCTGATCCGCTGAAGCCTGGTGCTCGAGAGGTTATATCCCTTCTGAAGTCCATGAAGGTGAAAAGCATTATGGTTACAGGAGACAACTGGGGTACTGCAAATGCAATTGCACAGGAGGTTGGGATAGACACTGTTATTGCAGAAGCAAAGCCAGATCAAAAAGCTGAGAAAGTTAAGGAACTTCAGGTACTTTTCCATGTCATTAATTGGACAATGTGTTTTGATTTTTTCTTTTTGATACTTCTATACACAACATATGAGTATTCTCATTAACAATAAACATATTTAAGCACACTTTATGTATATAACCACTTATGCAAACTTACATGACTATACTGTGACTATTCTATTGAGATACTTCACCTTTCTGGAACAATAAATATTCTAACAGCCTGCCAATTGTCAGGCTAACATGGAGCAATTGACATTACTTAGCTTCTGTACTGATATATTCAATTTTTTCAGATGTCCGGCTTAACTGTGGCAATGGTTGGAGATGGAATAAATGACTCACCAGCACTTGTGTCTGCTGATGTTGGGATTGCCATAGGTGCTGGCACAGACATCGCAATAGAAGCAGCTGACATTGTTCTTATGAAGAGCAACTTGGAGGATGTAATAATTGCCATTGATCTCTCTAGGAAAACTTTCTTCCGGATCAGCATGAATTATGTTTGGGCTCTTGGTTACAATATCATCTGCATACCAATTGCGGCTGGAGTTCTTTTCCCATTCACCAGATTCCGACTGCCACCATGGATTGCTGGTGCTGCGATGGCGGCTTCTTCAGTTAGTGTAGTTTGCTGCTCCCTCTTATTGAAGAACTATAGAAGGCCCAAAAAATTAGACATGCTTCGGATGAGCGAAGTAGTGGTCAATTGAGTATGTTCATTTGGATACTTGTACATTTCTGCATCAAATGTGTGTTAAGGTTTCTTCTCATCTCTAGATTTCCTGCAAAAATGTTATTGATGTATATATGAATTGGGAATATCTTCACTATATAGTGGTGGATGCACATGAATGAAATGTTTGTGAAGTCATTTCTTGCTACAAGTTTCATTTCACCAGGGTATCGATCAAGACTAGTAGTATTTCCGTGAAGGAAATCTATCTGCTAATTTGATCTTATAGTTCATTCTACTGAGGATAAGGGTGCGACACCAAATGCAAAGAAAAATGGTAAGGGAAAATATATTGTTTACTGCTTAAATCTTTCTGTCACACACTGCTCGTAACAGATTTACAAGATAATCTATAAAATTGTGTGGATGAGCAGTGATCTGTGTTCTTGGGTTTAACAACTAAATATTGCTCATTATCTGAGCTGAGAAATGATTGTTTTTCTTAAGATTTTATTGCAGCATTACATGAGGTGACCTCACATGAATCCCATCAGCCATGGAAGTAATTCTCTTAGCTTTGTCTCCGGCAGGCTGGCGTTGACTGATACCGTAGTAGCTCATGTAAAATTGGTGGAGTAGGCAATGGTGTCATGCATGGGAAATTTTGTCAGATGCCTGAAGCTTTTTTGCTTGGTTTCTATCTTCAAAAACTATGGCTCTAATTCAAGGATCCACCATTTCCACTGATGAAATGGAACTCTCCTGAGTGTTGACTTTATTTTGCCTCAAGTTTTCTTGGATTTTTTTCTTCAAAAACCATGAGTTAGAGAGTGTTGATACTATTTTGACTTTAGAGAGTGTTGACTTCTCTCGAAGTCAGAAGCCTACCATTTGACCTTCCTTCGCCAACCTCTTTATGGAGGTTTGCATCTATACTAAGTTCATCCTAGTCAACACCTGGAATATTACATATTATTATAATTGATAAGTACTATTAGAATCCTAATATGATTCAAATTACTTGAACAATATTGTTTAAAGAAAAAAAAATCTGAAAATTAAGATTTTGTCATCCTATAAATACCTACACACGATGTCATCCTGGCGACAACAACAACTAGCCGTCTTCTCTGCACCCTCCACTGCTTCTACTTTAGCAAAGAACTCACGTCAAAGCAATCATACAACTTCAAGTCAAAGGCAAGTAAGGTTGTTTCTCTCTCTCTCTCTCTCTCTCTCTCTCTCTCTCTCTCTCTCTCTCTCTCTCTCTCTCGATTCTTAAACTTTAATCCTTTGATCGGTATGTTTCAGAGGGTATAATGAGGTGACTTTTACTGCAAGATAATTAAAGAAGACTTGTTTAGCCTCAAAACTCTCACGAGATGCAGACTTGTTTTGCTTTTCATTATCTTCCAGTCTCTACATAAAATTATAAGCATCAGACATGCTTATAGAAACAGAAAGCACAGGACAATCAATGAGTAAACAAACTTCGTTTCTTCTTTTAATGAATTAATCGATGCTCAACATAACAGTAGTCTATTTGAGCTCCAATCACGAATCAGAGCACGAAACTAATTTTGTTTTAAGTATGATATTACCCATTTAATTAGCTCTGAAATCCTGAACGATGCCCGGAAACAATCAAGGAATCCCCGTCCTCCAAGGATGGCCCAAATACAAAGCCCAAAGTGGACATTGACCGATCCACGTCCGGCCCACATCCGGTTAAGTGCTTTATGATTCACGTCCATCTCCTTAGTGATCTCTTTAAACGCTCTTAACGATTGAGTTTGATTCGAATACGTCGCATTCGCTAACTGTAACAACAACATTGCAGCCAGCGCAGAGCTTGCCGAGGAAGAGAAGAGAGAGATCGGGAGGGAAGGCATGGGCGGCGGGAGTATGGAGAGCAGGGCATTCCTTATGTCGTGCCTCGGCGGCAGGCCGCACTACCCCTCGATGCCCAGGTACCCTAAGAAGCTGGGGGGGGAATTGGCGGATGGAGCCGCCGACCTCGAGGCCCGACCGGAGCCGGAGAAGCGGGTGGCGCTGCTTACGGTGCTCGGGATGACGTGCGCCGCGTGCGCCGGGTCGGTGGAGAAGGCCATCAAGCGGCTGCCGGGGATCCACGACGCCGCCGTCGACGTTCTCAACGATCGGGCTCAGGTCGTCTTCTACCCCGCCTTCGTTTCGGTGAGTTCCACTCTTCTCTTGATTTTTGCACGGCGGAAGGCTTTGAGGGCTTAGTAATATAAGATGATGAAAAGATGCAAGTATTTTTATTACATGCGAGAGATGATGGGATTAGTTCCCTAATGGGCACCGTATGGAGTTAGCTAGAAATCGGAACTTGAAGCTTCTGAAGATTTGTGGGTAACAGAATAGATGAGATTAGATGTGAAGCAACAGTCTTTTGAAGTTGGTCACTTTGGACTAGTCGAAGCCCTATTTCATTCCTATTTGTAATGTGATGAGTTACACCTGTAAATCGGTGATCATATTTTCTATACTTCTCTGAGATAATAAACACTAAAATTACTTCAGTTGAACTTAGAAATTTGGGGGTAGAATTTACAATCCTAGATCACCTATGGACAAGGATGAAAGACCTTTTTCTGCATGACATTTGTATGGCTCTTTATATACATAGTTATCAAAACCAAACCTCAGTTTGGTAGGAGAAGACCAAAAATTGGAATATTTGCTGATCTACTTCAGTTGTTGGATCGAAAATAATATTTGAACCAGGTCCAGCCAACTGGTCTTTTTGAGGATTGAAAGAATCAACTGGTCTAATTAGACTAGATTGGTTTTGGAATTTCCCTGAACATTATAAAAAAAATGATGTTTGTCCTATTCATGCTATTGGCTGATAAACTTTTTGTTTTTAATGTTGGTAACCGAAAAAAAGGGGAAAAAAAATATAGAAATAGGTTTTGAGACCTTAATCCAAGTATATCTCAAATGTTCAATTTTTGTTTTTTTTAATAATTGTAGTATTTTTATTAAGCCTATGGTCTGATTAATTGCACACTGTCCAAAAAGTGACCTGGTGGCCTAAGACTTCGTTGGATCATTCTGACAACTATGGCTTTATGGCCTTGGGCTACAACGCAACTAGCCCATTCTGCTAGCAATATGTAATGTTTGCAATCAAGAAACACAGTATTGAGGCTTTTCAACATCATCAGATTTCTTGTTGTAATCAAGAAGAATGTATTTGCATATGTAACATATTTCACGTATTCATTCATGTTGCAGGAAGACACAATTAGAGAAACCATTGAAGATGTTGGCTTTGAGGCCACATCGATCAAAGAGGTGATGAAAGAAAATTCTACTCTATTATGCAGACTGCAGATAAAAGGAATGACATGCACCTCTTGCACAAACACTGTTGAGTCTGCTCTGCAAGCTGTTCCTGGTGTACACAAAGCGTTGGTAGCCTTGGCAACTGAAGAAGCAGAGATTTGCTATGATCCTAGGTTTGCAAGTGCCAACCAACTTATTGAAGCAGTTGAAGACACTGGCTTTGAGGCTACACTTATTACTACAGGTGAAGATAGAAACAGAATACAGCTCAAAATTGATGGTACATTCTACAGCAGATATATTTCTATGGTGAAAAGTTCTCTTCAAGCACTCCCAGGGGTAGATGATATAAATATTGACCCTGTGCTTCGTAAAGTTACGGTGTCTTACAAGCCAGATCAGACGGGTCCACGAAATTTCATTGAAGTTATTGAATCAACAGGGTCTGGCCATCTTAAGGCATCAATATACCCAGAAGCTGGCGGAAAGGAGCTTCACAAGGGTGATGAGATTAAGCAATATTATCATTCCTTTCTTTGGAGTTTGGTATTCACCATCCCAGTATTTCTCACTTCAATGGTGTTTATGTATATCCCAGGGATTAAACATTTACTGGAAAAGAAAGTGGTGAACATGTTTAACATCGGAGAGCTTTTGAGATGGATCTTGTGTACTCCCGTCCAATTTGTAATAGGCCGAAGATTTTACATTGGTTCGTATAAGGCCCTGCAACATGGATCTGCAAATATGGATGTGTTAATTGCTCTTGGAACAAATGCAGCATACTTCTATTCACTGTACTCCGTGCTCAGAGCTGCAACTTCGCCAAATTTTATGGGAACTGATTTTTTTGAGACTAGTTCCATGCTCATATCATTTATCCTTCTTGGGAAGTATCTTGAAATTTTGGCTAAAGGGAAAACGTCAGAGGCCATTGCTAAGCTCATGAACTTGACACCTGAAACCGCAATACTCCTAAGCTATGGCAATGAAGGAAATGTGGTGAGTGAAAGGGAGATAGATAGTCGATTGATTCAAAAGAATGATATTATTAAAGTAGTGCCAGGTGGGAAGGTAGCTTCAGATGGATTTGTTATATGGGGTCAAAGCCATGTTAATGAAAGCATGATCACTGGGGAATCAAGGCCTGTGGCAAAGAGGAAAGGTGATGCTGTTATAGGTGGTACTGTCAATGAAAATGGTGTGTTGCATGTCCGTGCCACTCATGTTGGTTCGGAAAGTGCCCTTTCGCAGATTGTTCGTCTTGTTGAATCAGCTCAAATGGCTAAAGCTCCTGTACAGAAATTTGCTGACCGCATCTCTAAATATTTTGTGCCTCTAGTAAGTTATTATGCATTTTCCTGTTCTATTTTTTACTGTTAGCTAAATTTTCTCTTCAAGTAAGTGAATTAGATAAAGTGGTCATTTGCATACTAAAAGTTGGTCTCAACTAGCTCAGATGATAACACTGAATAGAGTCAAGTTCTTAATGGTAGTCCTTCTTCTGGTATAACTAATAATTGTAGTTACTTTTAAGCTTAAAATAAAATTTTGGCATATTTTGTAAACCTGTTTCATTTTCAGATTTGGTTCATAGTTAATTCCAGTTACATAGTTTCTTAGTTGATGTCTGCTGTTTCGGTGCAGATATATGCTGCTCTCGCTTTATAACTTTTTGAGTAAATCCTTGCTATGCCAGCTTGAATTTTCTAAATTATTTGGTTTGTTCTGCTATTGTTTTCTGCCTATATGTGATTCAAGGTAATTAAATGCTTTGATATCTTATTCTTATTGGGAGAAAGAACCATTCATGAGCTAAATTTTCCCAAGTGTTGCCTGTATTTGTTGAAAATATCCATGTGCTAGCATGTATGGTCTAGTAATTAACTGCTTCTGGTTGCTTATAAGATTTCCAGTTAAAATACAACCCTATATTCACAATGTAAAAAATAAATACTAATGAACAAATTTGCATCTTCAGGTTATTCTTCTTGCATTTTTTACTTGGCTCATTTGGTTCTTAGCGGGAAAGTTCAATTCCTACCCAAAATCTTGGATACCATCATCAATGGATAGCTTTCAACTTGCTCTTCAATTTGGTATATCTGTCATGGTGATAGCATGCCCATGTGCCCTTGGCCTTGCAACTCCCACCGCAGTTATGGTTGGAACTGGAGTAGGGGCATCTCAAGGTGTGCTAATTAAAGGGGGACAAGCATTCGAGAGTGCACACAAGGTTTGCTAGATTAATTTCTTCCCTATTCTCTCTGCTTGTGGCTAATCTTTCTTGGTGATGCATTTAGTTGGATAGTTAGATTCAGCTGTTAATAGGTTCCAACATAATAGTGTGTAACACATAAATCAGTCAACATCTGGTTTCTGTTTTGGATACTATACATATTCCTAAGAAGTGGATTTTTTTTCCAATAATTTGTTGAGTGAAATTCCATATTTTGGTGATTTTTGGGACAAAAGTTACCTATTAGATATTTACTCTATCAGTAGCATACTGACTTGTAATTCCAATAGCATTTCATTACTTACAGAGACATAAGTACAGTAAATAAATTGTTTAATTAGTCATGAATTAGCAATTCCATACTCACAGTTAACAACCACAATTTTTGTATGAGGCCTTGTATATACCTAGTTTAAAGCTTAGGATCCATAATTCATTAGGGATATTCCATTTCTTAGCAGAATCTTGGAGTTGGAACTCAGGAAAAAGGGAAAAGAAAAAGGTACAAAAGTAATCAACTTCCGCTGAGTTTGCTTGAAATTGATAATTTTTTTAATCAGTAAACTTCATCTACCCTCAGCATTTTACCCTTGTAATAAAAAAATGACGATAAATAACAAAAAATCTTAAAATGCTGGAAGCATCTAGTATTCATGAGAATTTTCTTTTAGGAAATATTTCAAGCAAACCTAAGCTTATCTTTTCTTCCAGAAGTTTTAGTGTGATGTGTGTTCATAATACAATTATAATAGCTATCACATGGCAAAATCTCCTTGCAGGTGAACTGTGTTGTATTTGACAAGACAGGCACACTTACCACCGGAAAACCTGTCGTTGTCAGCACACGGCTACTGAAGAATATGGTGCTGCGCAACTTTTATGAATATGTGGCAGCTGCTGAGGTAGAACTCCTTGCTCTATTTCTTCATGGTTATTCTAGGATCTTAATTATGAAAAATGTTGCATCTCGGGAAAAGCTTTTGAGTTAGAATGCAGAGGGAGCTTTTGGGTTGTGTAGTGAATAGTTAACTGCAGTAGAGGTTAACTAAAACTAAGACTAATCCAACTAAATGCTGAATCCATCAGAATGCCATACAAACATACCCCTCAGTTTGACTGGACTCTGACAAACATTAGGATCATCTGGATATAATGTAGACAAGATCTGAGGTTGTCCTAAAAGAACAAGTTGAAGTGTTACATCAAGAACCAATTCTACAAAAGCTAGAATCTAGGCTGTCAGTTGCTGCTGGATTTCTGTGGGCTGTTTGAGCCATATAGCTCCTATACGCAGAGTCATTTACTTTGAGTTACTAGTTTGCACAATCAATCCTTTTAATACATCCTCTGTTCAATGGCTGCTTCATTTAATGCCTATCCTTGACAGGTTAACAGTGAGCATCCATTGGCAAAAGCTATAGTTCAATATGCCAAAAATTTCAGCACAGATGAAGATAATCATATTTGGCCTGAAGCACGAGATTTTACTGCCATTGCAGGCCATGGTGTCAAAGCCTCGGTTGCAAACAAAGAAATTGTTGTGGGCAACAAGAGATTGATGGTGGAATTAGGCATCCGTATCCCCATTGAAGCCTCTGAGATTCTTGCAGAAACTGAGGGAATGGCACAAACTGGAATAATCGTCTCAATCAATCAAGAACTTACCGGAATAATCGCAATATCCGATCCACTGAAACCTGGTGCTCCAGATGTTATATCCCTTCTGAAATCCATGAAAGTGAAAAGCATTATGGTAACCGGAGACAACTGGGGTACTGCAAATGCAATTGCACTGGAGGTTGGGATAGACACTGTTATTGCAGAAGCAAAGCCAGATCAAAAAGCCGAGAAAGTTAAGGAACTTCAGGTACTTTTCCATGTCATTCATAGTGTTTGACTATTATTTTGATGCTTGCGTATATGTACAACACATGAGTGTTGCCATCTCCATCAAACAAAAGTAAGCATGTTATAAATCTACTGTGACTGTTCTATTGGGATTCTTCACCTGTCTGGAACAGTATTTTTTTTTTTTTTGTTTTGAATCTCTCCAGTTACGGGGCTAAGATTCGATGCATAGACTTTTCCAATATCCAGCATGATTATACTGATAATATTCTCTCTCTCTCTCTCTCTTCTTTTAGATGTCTGGCTTAGTTGTGGCAATGGTTGGAGATGGAATTAATGACTCACCAGCACTGGTGTCTGCCGACGTGGGAATGGCCATAGGCGCTGGCACAGACATCGCAATTGAAGCTGCCGATATTGTTCTTATGAAGAGCAACTTGGAGGATGTAATAACTGCCATTGATCTCTCCAGGAAAACTTTCAATCGGATCCGTATGAATTATATTTGGGCACTTGGTTATAATATCATCGGCATACCAATCGCGGCCGGAGTTCTCTTCCCATTCACCAGATTCCGGTTGCCTCCATGGATTGCTGGTGCTGCAATGGCAGCTTCTTCAGTCAGCGTAGTTTGCTGCTCTCTCTTATTGAAGAACTATAAGAGACCCAAAAAGTTAGACACGCTACGGATGAGCGAAGTTGTGGTCAATTGAAATTGTTCATTTAAATTTCTACATCAAAATTGTGATTGCACAAGTAGACATGTCGTTCATATGGATAAACGAATTGTATCTATTTTCAATGCTGTGGGGAAAGGATGCGCATGAAGGCATTGATGGAGAACTCAGAATTCTGTTTTTGAACTAATTGTACATTGATCATTGAGTACATTATTCTACTCTTGCACTAATCAATCAAATGTTGACTTGTACTCTTGTAAAGATGGATTCCAATACAACATGTATACGACTACGTCGTGGACGTAACACGTAACAAGAGGTATACCTCTCATTCTCGTGGTAGGAAGTCCACAGATTGATAGCTGCATTTGTCCTAAGAATTAGTGGTGCAGATCAAGAGAGTTATACCTTTCATAAGCTTAATTTGTGTTGGGTGGATCATTACATAAGTTCCGTTTTAGCACGTACAAGTCTCGTCATACATGCAAATTGCATGCTTGATGTGTTTACTGGTACTACGTGACGCAGAGAGAGAGAGAGAGATAGAGAGAGAGAGAGAGAGATGGATCAGCACATCAGAAGACAGTACGAAAACACTGCTCGCATTCCTGTCGTCTTTGGATCAGCACATCAGAAGACAGTACGAGAACACTGCACGCATTCCTGTCGTCTTGTTCCTTTCAGCTGTCTTCAGTACTAGCACATATGGGACTGACCTCTTTTGCATCCCCCATTCTGGCACGGCAGTGGATATATGGCATCCTAAGATCATGATGCAAGAGGGTGAAATACGAAACTTTGCTTGCATTGCAAAATGGCTGTGGGAATGTAATCTTAGATATGGATTCTCGGATTGTCGTGGACTGTTAGCCGAGTAATTTCTCATGTAATCATTGTAGTCAATTAATATATATTTTTTTAAAAATTATCGTTGACATCCGAAGAATCGTCTAGAGTAGTAGAGTGTAGCCTCTCTAGACTCGATTCCTGTACAAAAACCGAGATCGAAGAGCCTCCAGAATCGATTCTTCGAACGCTTAAATTAATATTAAATTTTATATTTTTTTCCCTTTAATCTAGAGCTAAGAATATATTTTTATACTAACCTCAAGGAGGAAGAATATCTCATAGAGATCTTATACGAAAAATAATTCATAATCGGTTCGAACTGATCTTTTGGAAATATTCTTATGAATATTCAGTAGGGAAGTCAATTTGTAACTGACTCGAACTACCTAATGATCTTTTGATTAAATTCAACTCATGATCACGTGATGATAATCATAAAAAACCACCCTTTCACTCTTCACGAAATCACCTTTCACAACCAAGTCAAAACACCTCATCGAGATTATTCCAACAAGATGCGTGAGTCGAGAAAACCCAATCAATATAAGAAGAAATCCACTACGATGATAAATCGGGCCAGAGATACGCCCAAGACGCATGAGTCGAACAAATCTAACCTGAGTAAGAAGAAATCTACTATAACGGTAAATCAGGTTAAAGAGGCACCTAAGATGTGTGAGTAGAGCAAACCTGACCTGCATAAGAAAAAACTTACTACAGTAGCAAATCAAGCCAAGGAGGCGCTCAAGGCATGTGAGTGGGGCAAACACGACTTGCATAAGAAAAAATCTACTATGACGACAAATTGGGCCAGGGAGTGCCCAAGATGCATGAATTAAGCAAACTCAATCCGTGTAAGAAGAAACTTACTACAACAACAAATCAAGCTAGAGAGGTGCCCAAGACACATGAGTCAAGCAAACATGACTCGTATAAGAATATGATTGCAAATCGGGCCAGAGAGGTGCCCAAGACGTGTAAGTTGAACAAATTCGACCCACGTAAAAAGAAACTCACTATGGTGGTAAATCGGGCCAGGGAGACGCCAAAGACATGTGAATCATGTAAAACTCAACCCGCATAAAAAAGAAACCCACTACAATAGCAAATCGAGCCATAGAAGTGCTCGAGATGCATGAGGTATAAAACCCTAACTAATGCCCAATAAAACTCGCTACGACAAAAGTACAAAGTGAAAAATATCCAAAACACATGAAAACCAAAAAGACTGCTTTGAACTCTCAAAACCTCAAATCATAAAGTAGTTTGGTATATGAATCAGACTTACGTCATATACGTCAATATTTTTCTTCAACGAAGGACGACAAAAATTTAGATATTTTGAAATAAATAATTTTCTTATGGATTTAATATCCATTGTTTATAATAACCTAAAAAGATCCTTTTGTAGAATTTTGAGAGGCTAATATAATTCTCTTTTACGTGATAAAAAAAAGGTCAATTCAACTTTTTTCGGTATCTCATTCCATACTCGCTTTCATTAATGTTGCCTTAGTTTCTACATAATTAAGACACTTGATCCGGGAAATGATTGTTATTGAACTTGACATTTGTCCAAAACCTACGTTGCTTGTGCCAATGGTTGCTTTTTGATTTTTTTTTTCTTTTGAAAGTATCAATTATGAAAACGGGATTTGATTTTAAGACTTTGCCACTAATGATGAAAATCTTTATTAGTTGATACTTCAAAATTAGAAAAAAAAATTTATCACATAAGATTTCAACTCTAACAAATATTTTAGATATAAAAATTTATGAAATAAGATATTAGACCTTTATGTCAGAGGATATGAACCATAATGGTACTGAAGTTGCAGTTTTCTTCTTTTTGTTTCCCCCCTTGAATGAATAAGTCTAATGTAAATTCAAATGAATTACTGAAAACATCAAGCACATACAAAGCTATTAGTATTGTGTGAATTGTTGGAAAACAATCATGTGTGAGATCAAAATTTGAGTAAAAATCGAACATCCTACCATATTGTTCTGAGAAAAAGAATCGATCAATCTTTATTGAAATATTAGTAATAGTTTCGTATCGTATCGTGACGTATTTTCTATTAGTAGTATTCATGGATAATTTTTTTCTACTTAAACCTCTCTTCATAAAAATTTATGACTAGACTAAATCTACTACCATTTGTCATGATCTGACCTAATGACATAATTGGCTTATAATTTGTGGACCATGTGACCTAAAATATTTAATCTTAAATTAATGATAATAGACTCATTTCATTTTATAAGTCAAGAAAGAGAGAGAGAGAGAGAGAGAGAGAGAGAGAGAGAGAGATGCTCATCTTTCATCTAATTGTATAAGTCAGTGTCAGAAAGAAGGATTACGAAGAACCAATTTTATATTAGACTTAATTAGTTAAAAATATTCAACCAAATAGATCACAGAATGAGTAAGAAAAGAAGGAAAAGAAAACTTAGATGACTCAAATTGGCTGAACCACCAATCGCATGTATCTATCTTATTATCTTCGACCAAATTGATTTAGACTCGGCTAATTATAATTCTCAACTTCGGATCCAAAACATAGGCAAAGTTATGGTTTATGTGCAGCAGCAACTCGGCGAGTCAATGTATTTAGCAGGTAATAATTCCCATGTATTGCTATCGCACTGGTGCATCCAAAACCACATTATTTCCTCTGTAATGATCATGTTATGCCCATGTGACCGACGACCTCAGATCTCAATGATTTGAGAGAGAAGACACTCATAAACCAGTCCATGTTATACCATACTGGACAGCGAAGCACCTCCTTGTCTCCTTCCATTTCCAGCTCACTCGCCTTGCTGTTGTTGCCTTGTCCATCTCAACACCGCCATCTCGCACCGCTCCCAGTTTCCTTCTCTCCCATCTTGCTTTTACCCAGCACAGACCACAGAGAACATCTCAAGTTCCATCGACCGCCAAAGTGTTCCATCTTTACCAACCGGTTGTTCCTTCCTCCACAATAATATCGCACCTCATCAACACATCTGCCGACTTCTACAAAAAGCTCACAGCCACCTCAATCCTTCTTGCAAGCTCTCTCTCTCTCTCTCTCTCTCTCTCTCTCTCTCTCTCTCTGTGTTCTGCCACCATGAGAGAGATCCTGCACGTCCAGGCCGGGCAATGCGGCAACCAGATCGGCGGAAAGTTCTGGGAGGTGGTGTCGGACGAGCACGGCATCGACGCCAAGGGGAACTACGTGGGCAGCTCCCCCCTGCAGCTGGAGCGGGCCAACGTCTACTACAACGAGGCCAGCGGCGGCCGGTACGTGCCTCGCGCCGTGCTTATGGATCTGGAGCCGGGAACCATGGACGCGCTGCGCACGGGGCCATACGGCCAGCTCTTCCGACCCGACAACTTCGTCTTCGGCCAGAACGGCGCCGGCAACAACTGGGCCAAGGGCCACTACACCGAGGGAGCCGAGCTCATCGACGCCGTCCTCGATGTTGTCCGCAAGGAGGCCGAGAACTGCGACTGCCTCCAAGGTATGCAGCGACACCAACACATCTCAAAGGCTTACCTTTACGTGATGGCATCTACTGAATGGTGGCGGCGGTGGTGATAGGGTTCCAGATCTGCCACTCGCTGGGAGGAGGGACGGGGTCGGGGATGGGGACGCTGCTGATATCCAAGATCCGGGAGGAGTACCCGGATCGGATGATGCTGACCTTCTCGGTGTTCCCGTCGCCCAAGGTGTCGGACACGGTGGTGGAGCCGTACAACGCGACGCTGTCGGTGCACCAGCTGGTGGAGAACGCCGACGAGTGCATGGTGCTCGACAACGAGGCCCTCTATGACATCTGCTTCAGGACCCTCAAGCTCACCAACCCCAGCTGTAAGTGACTGACTTCCATCTCTTTGGGATTGGTTTGGATAGGATCCGTTTGGGAGTCGAGTCCGAATTCGTTAAGCTTAAGGATCCAAGTTTAACGGGTATGGGTTTAGGATCCGTATCCGATTAAATGAACTTAATGGATACCAAGTTTAGGATCGTACATGGATATTAGCGTCGACTGATATGAAGTGCTCTTTGTTCGACGTCAGTTGGTGATCTGAATCACCTCATCTCCACCACCATGAGCGGCGTGACGTGCTGCCTGCGCTTCCCGGGGCAGCTCAACTCCGACCTGCGCAAGCTCGCCGTCAACCTCATCCCCTTCCCCCGCCTCCACTTCTTCATGGTGGGCTTCACGCCGCTGACTTCCCGCGGGTCGCAGCAGTACCGCGCCCTCACCATCCCCGAGCTCACGCAGCAGATGTGGGACGCCAAGAACATGATGTGCGCTGCCGACCCCCGCCACGGCCGATACCTGACCGCCTCTGCCATGTTCCGCGGCAGGATGAGCACCAAGGAGGTGGACGAGCAGATGATCGCGGTGCAGAACAAGAACTCCTCCTACTTCGTGGAGTGGATTCCCAACAACGTCAAGTCCAGCGTCTGCGACATCCCCCCCACCGGCCTCTCCATGTCCGCCACCTTCATGGGCAACTCCACCTCCATCCAGGAGATGTTCAAGCGCGTGTCGGAGCAGTTCACCGTCATGTTCCGCCGCAAGGCCTTCTTGCACTGGTACACCGGGGAAGGCATGGACGAGATGGAGTTCACCGAGGCCGAGAGCAACATGAACGACCTCGTCTCCGAGTACCAGCAGTACCAGGACGCCGTGGCCGACGCCGACGAGGAGGAAGCCTACGGTGATGACGATGAGGAGAACTAAAAGTCCACGCTTTCATGCATGCATGTACGCAGGCAGATGAGCTGCTGGTTTACTTTCCTTCAGTGTGTGATTGGTATTGTCGAGCTCTGTCATCGATTTCTACGCATCGACTATGTCATATTTCTCTCTCTTTATATATAGTGGATGGCTTGCATTAAGAGTCCAGTGGGCACCTCTAGGATCACAAGGCATTGTCTCAGACCTACTTGATGTGCTTTCAGTGAGAGGTCCAAAGAAAATGATCATTCATGGTGCATGTTGACACTGGCATTCTTTGAGATATTGATGACAGGCATTTGTTTCATGTGCCTTATCAGATCAAACAGTACAGAACTGAGACAGCCGATCCTGCAGAGATGGGAGAGGGGTTCGAGAGGTTCACTGAATCACAGTGGTCAGCAGAAGATCTCTACAAAATATGGCAACCATAAAGCATCATTTGATCATGAGATATCTTACCAGACCGACGAGAAAGCTACTCACATTGCAGTTGTGCATTAGCACCATCTCGATGTTTATTGTCACTGACAACGGTGAGCAATCAGATTAGAGAGTGAAAACCTCTTATGAACAGAAGACATTTCCTTTACCTCGCTTATGATTATGAACACATACATGATCTAGCACACATCAACCATCACGAACTCATAGAGTTGGTATGAATAATTGAACATTGGTGTAACTTATCTTTGCGGCGAATCTTCCCTAGAGATTTCTGCTATATTCCAGTAATAATTGGGATGTTCAAGCACATTCCAGCATGCTATATCTCTGACATCGCTTGATCTAGCTTTAAGATCATTCGGCTCAATCAGCATGTAGTGCTTCAATTCTAAACCCTGCCCATTGGAGAACAGGGTGGGTCTAGGAAAAAAGAGGGAGGCATCTGCTCTGTTCCCTTTTTCGCTTTTATTTGTTCTTCAGTTGCAACTGCTTCAATCAACTGCCGCACTTCTTCCTCAAGGAGTAATTTTAATGAATTAGAGTAAAACCTCTGTCTGATCTTCTCCTGGATAACAGCCGAAGAAACTTCAGAACCGTGCAGGATGGCAATGCAGATCGAAAATGCCTGTAGAGCTGAGAGTTGTGCATGGAAATCAACTGAATAAAGTCCTTTGCCATCAGCCGATATTGATAGTGCAGGTAACTTTTCCTTCTTTCCCTGGTTGGAAATGAACAAAGTCAACATCAAAAAAGTTAACAAGCGAGATACATCAATGTCAAATTAAAATAATGCCTCCAAGAAAATGAGATCAAGTAAGCATGTAAGATACATCTAGAATTATGATCCTTTTGGTACAGAAGGGAAAAGATCAGAATATGAAATGATTAATTGCATGATGGTTGAAAAATCAGAGTTGAAACTCCTTTTTGTTCCTGTGTGCCCCATACAGTGACTTTCCAAGTTACACAAGTATCTATTGGAGACTCAGGCAATCACTAAGCATTCTGAGCTATAGGCAACTCCATGGAATTAAAGAATTAACCATGCCAAAGATTAACTCTTAAGTTTTTTGATCAAACGAAAGCAAGCATGTATAATATCCTTTGTCTGTATGCCTGCCAAAATATACAAAGTTCTATAGGAGACTCACACAACTACCCTGCACCAATACTTCATTAAATTGCAGTACTATGCAGTAAGAATGCCAAAAATTGACTCCAAATGGATGTGTTAAGCTAATATAACATCAACTCAAAAACTTCCAATATCAAATTTGCATTATAAATTGGATATGCAAAAAAAAGAGAAATAATACTACACAAATAATCACAAATTAGAACAAAAAGATGGGACACACACCTGAACAAAAAGAAACGTGGACTTTTCAATTTCGCATGTTGAATGATCTATCCAATCGTCGGCATGGGAATTGTCAAATACAACAATTGGGCAGGCCATGTCCCAGCCACCACAATCACAGCCGCCACCAAACCTCCATCTATCTAGAAGTGAAGATGGCCCACCTTCAACAGTATCTGGCAACCCATGAGCTCCACTTGGAGTCACAACCTTTACCATTGCAGGATTCGAGCTGCTCTTTCTCTCCCTTCCCTGATCAATTGTAGGAGATCTTGATAAATTTTGGCTTTCTTTTGGCCTGGACACTTTCATATCTTTCAGACTATCATTTTTGCTGAAAGGAATTTGGGTTACAATAGCTGCAATCTCATGTCGCGGATGCAAATCTTTTGGTGTCCAGGGGTAGGAAGTCGAAGGTCTTGAGTCAGAACTACCAAATCCATGTCTAGAAGAATCTGGGTGCTCCACTGAATTGTTTCTCTCATAAGGTCCCTCTGCAACCAGGCCTCCCATAGCATTACCTGTAACAGGTTGAATGGAATCTGAAGAGCACTTGGATCTTTCTTTGACAGCGAAGTGTCTTCTTGCTCGTGCAATGTCATATAAGACAAACTCTGCAACTGTCGAATTAACTAAAGATCCATTATCTTTCACTTCTGAGCATAGATAACAAGAAACCTGCATCTGCCCAACTAATGGAGGCGACTGTCCATGTTTGTCTTTAGTCCCATAGTTAGTATTCTTTTTTCTAGAACTATGGAAGGTGTAAACCCAGTTAAATGCACTATCCGTTTTCCATGTTTTTGCAGATAGTGTGTCTTCTGGATCTTGTAGAGAGAACTCAAATGATGGGTTCTGATTCTCTATATCAAGTTTAAGAATTCCATGTAGATGAGCAGGCGACATAGAAGCAGTCAAGATCTCTCCTGTCACACACTCCATATCCTCCAACACTCCGTTACTCCTAATGCTTGTGGAATCAATAACTTTGCTCCCAGATCTTTGTGTTCCTGTGAGCGGTGAATCACGGAGAGATTTGGATTTTATCAAAGGATCAAACATTTTCTTGAGTGGGCTAAACATATTTTTGAAATCCCTGGCTTCAGCTAGACCATATTCCAACTGCATAAATGTGTGGGACATTTTTGTCTTTTCTGAAAAGCTTTTCGGAAGAATGTTTAGTGAATTTCTTTCACAAATGATTTTCCCATGACTTTCAGGACCAAACTTCTCGTGGCAATCAGATTCTTGCTCCTTGAGAGGTCCAACTTCTAGCAACTCAGAAGCTGCTTCTGTACAGTGAGTTCTTGTATTGACAGAGTGTAGGCAGATCTCCAAGAGATCATCTACCAAGTTACCTTTTGCTGGTCCAAAATTGGAGCACAAGTTATTGGTATGCAAAGGCTTATCAGGAAGATCACGGAACGAAAGATTCAGAAACTCCATAGAGCTCATGGCAGTTGAGTTAAGTGTGTCAGCAGATGTAGGTTTTGAATCAGCACTTGAACACACAGGAGGCAAAAACTTCTGATGTGGTGACTGATTGGATTTGTTAACGCCATGCTGAGCCAAATGATCAACAATCTCAAATGAAATAAAATCATCATCAGTACACCTAGATTCTACTTCCCTCCTTCGCTCTCGTAGTTTTCTCATTCTCCTGACTTCTTTAGAGCTCTGATACATAGATCCCCTTTTTAGCACTTCATTCTCATCGTTGCAACCAAGACTTGTGGAGTGCATAATTTCATAATGGAGATTTGATGAATATCTATGGCTAAGTTCTCTAAAATCACCATCCAAATTCTTCAAGTAGTTGATTGTGTTTGCAGGCTGCCCTTTTCTACATCTCTCTTGTACCTTTCTACTACTAGGACTACAGGCACTAACAATTTTATGCCCCAATCTTCCATGAAAATGATTGTCAAATTCCAGAACTACATCTTGACCCATAGATTCCAGAAGCTGCCAAAGCATAAGAGATAAGGTTAGCTTCCATGTAAGATCAAAGATGACAAGAGATACCTTGATTATTTTGGGTACAAGTTGAACAAGTGTCTAAATTATAGTAAATAATAAGTACATTATTAGACTGAGTTATCAATCACAAAGATATCAGGTAATGGATTCTCATACAAATTAATGATCCTCAAAAAATTATGTACTTGGTTATAACCTAAAGCTACCATAGCACTGGATACACCATTCAGGTCTTCAAGAAGAACATCCAACTTCTAAACAATAGAAAATCACAGTATGAGCTAGTTGGTTGAAGTTTCCTTGGAATGTTTATGCCTCGCTCCTTTTAAACAAGCTACATGTATACAATAACCTACTTTATGATTTTTCTTAATAGAAATGTACCAATTACTGGTGCAGATTGAACTAAATAAGTGAATACTAGAAATTAAGGCTAGGACCACCAAATCTTGTTAGATATGATCAGACACTTGTGAGTTATGCTTTGATTTAGAACAAATCTAACTGAAACTGGTCAGCACCAACTAGGCTGAGTTTAGGACCAAAACCTACCTCTAACCAAACCTTTCTACCTGTGAACCACCCATCAAATGCTCAGAGGTCTCAGCTTCTCCATTCTATAAATTACCAATATGTGTTTAGATCAAAAGTAACCGAATCAGGTCAGAACCGACAGGGCTGAGTTTATGACTAACCTGCCTAAGGCCAACCTGTGGATCAGATCAAAACTTTCTACCTGCAAACCATCCATCAAAGACCGAGAGGTCTCAACAACATACCAAATTTCTATACTTCAGAAAAGTTCACTATTAACTTTCAGAACAGTAATAGATTATTTTAGAGCCAAGTCTATAGTTAGATAAAAACCTAAATTCCAATGTCACAGCTCACATTAGTGATTCGTCTCATTATCAAAAGTCATAATCAAGATAACTAATTTAACATCAATTTCACTTCTATATCAAAATTGAATGAAAACAAAACATCGTTATACTTGTCTCTGTGCTAAATTTAAAGAATCACAAATTGACAAGAGCATCAGTGTATCATAACCCTTCCAAAAGGAAAAAAAGAAGCAAAGGAAAAAAATCAGCAAATCCTGAGAGAGTTAAACAAACATAAACTATAAGAAACAAGATGGCCTCGAAGCATATCATAAGAAAACAGAACAAGATAGTTTATGATATGCCATGGAATAGCTTGATATATCATAAGAAAACTTCTACATTCAACTTGCAATGCCATGTTAACAATCAACTAGCAATCTCTGCATGCTAGTACTTTCTAATTTGAGGGCAGCATAACAGACAAAGCTCAATAACAATGACATTTCAATCACAATTAGTTGTATACCTAAGAGAGTATCAAAGTCTAGGTCACCTTTCTATAGGACATAACTCTATCTATGCTACGATGTCTGGGATTCTGGTTATCACCATTATACCAAATTCCAATTCTTTCTAGATCTTCCTCCATCTCCTTCTCTGAGAAGTTCTTGCAACCCATCAGATCAATTTGCACTTGAGGCTGGTCAAACATTGTGCTGCAGCTACCAATTTCTATTGTTTATAAAAAGAAGCCTTTTCCTTCTACCATTACATGAATGTAGAAGTTTGTATCAAGCTATTCCTGTCCAATTGTGCAAAATGGCTCCTTTCTTATGGAATTGCAAACTTTCTCCAAACATCTAGGTAACCATTCCTCTAAACTATCTTCAGAAAGATCACAATAGTTACTGCAAAAAGGACATCTCAGACCAAGAGTGTATAAAATTTTGACTCCAAGAAAAGATGATCTGACCCACTAGAATGAAGAAAATAACCGCATTGCAAAAGTAGAGCAAATATGAGGTAAAAATAACTTGCAGAAACGAAGAAGAATAACAAATGATAACGAATCAAAGCAATAAAGGCCAGTACAGACAAGAAGATCTTCCCATATCCTCCACCTTAATTGTAGAAAGAGCGTAAAAGGGGAAAATCATCCACCAAAATCTCATCCCATTCCTCTTAACAGCACTGGCCAAGGCGGTCCCCGACAACCACTAGATCTCGAGCATTTCACCTCAAAAATTTACCACACAAACCCAAAACACTACACCGACACCTGAATCGCGGAAAGGAGCCATTTTTCTTCCGAAAGAACGCAACTAGAAGCTCGGGGTAACAGAACTGAGACTTTGAAGCGCAGAAAACTCATCAAGAAACCAGGCAAATCAGAGATCGCGAGCTAATATAGATATGGAGAGTGCCTACCTTCGCCTAAAAGCTGTCCTCGAGCGATCAAGAGACAAAGGAGTTCCCTGCCGCTGGCGGCGACCGGGGTTGAGGAAGAGCTACGGCGGAGGCTACACACTCCACGGCACTGGAGAAGCCGCTCGCTTCAGCTCTTCTGCTGAAGGAAAAATCGGCATTTGGCGACAAATAATTTGCAGTTGCTGAATAAAGGCGGATGGAAAAGAAAAGGGGAAAAGAAATGTTGTGGCAAGCATATATAATGTTTGTCTCTCTTCTCGACGTTTTGCTCGAGCCCTCTTGTTGTCTAGCCTCTCTAACAAGGAACCAAATAGTTGATTACTTATCCCAAAGACGAGGGTTTTGGCCCTCGTTCACCTTGTGGCCACTGCTGCAATGACCAGCATCTCCTTTGCTTTTCCTCAAAGCAATCTGAACGACTGCTTTGTCCCCACCGGACCGAGCAGCATCATATGGCCAAAGGTGCGAAGCGGTGCGTAGTCTGGGCGTTACAGTCCCCTTTGCTGATAGCGATCCCATGTGTTCTTTGTCCCCAAAAGATCGTTGCCGTGGAGACACAGTATTATTGAGTCCCTGACAGGTAGTGTAGAGATTGCACAGAAGCGGTGTTGTCAGCTCGTCTCTTTGGGTCCATCTTTGACTCCGTCTCTGTCATGTTTGGTGTATTGTTCCTACGGATCAAAATGGGCACAAAGCACACACATTGTCACATTGTCACGAGATTAGACTGAGTTACTCCAAGGCAGAAGCTCGGATGTGTCCGTCCCATGAGAGAGAGAGAGAGAGAGCGAGGCGATCGTCCACTTGCAGTAAGAAACAGGTCGATGCCATGAATAGTCCTGCAAAGCTTCCGGCTATGGCAGTAAGCACCCCGTGCAGGTGGTGGTGGTAACATGTTTCCCGAGCCTTCATCGACTTGGGGCATTGAATGCGAGGCAGAAGTGGGTGGAACACATACAGGAGAGTACGCAGTCTGTCCATACTGCTGATAGTATACTGCGGCTGATGCTCCATTGGCTTTTGCCAATCACATACGAAGGGGATCGTATGGCCAAATCTGGTACAACATAAAGTACTTAAACCCTTCTCTCTCTCTCTCTCTCTCTCTCTCTCTACTTGTGTCGTCAAGTGAATAGAGAAGTGTGATTTTGACAACGTAGCGTGTGGGTGGCTGTAGACGTCGCAGTCACGCTGTACACAAAATACACATCTTGTCTACACCCAAGAACTATATAATACATGGCAGGTGGGCTCCCCCAGGTACCTCGGATGCTTTATCTTTGTCCATGGTGTCGGAGAGGATATATAATTTCATGGGCAAAATCGAATTTTTAAACGAGAAATTGAGGGATTTTACCTTCATAGATCCCGCCATCCATCGTCAGACCTTGTGGCTCGTTTGCAGGTCTAGTAGACAGGATGAGAATCTATCAGCTTCCTGGATGACATGCAGACTTGTAAGTCAAGAATAATATACGAGTCTATGGCAAGGTGATTAGGTCAGAACTGTGCGCAAAGACTTCTCACCAGTGGGTGACCATTCCGCTTCATGCATGTTTCGTGTTCAATGTTTCATGGTCTTACCAGAGACATTGCATCTGAAGCCTTCTCTCACATGGCTTCATAAAGTTAGTTCTATAGATGATAGCATTTTGCATGTAATGACGATTTAGTACGTCTTGTAGCCACAGAACTGATCTACCTTGTCATCTTTCTTTTTCCTCTTTCACTCTTCCGTCAAACGCAGAGAGGGGACCAGATGATCTCTTTAGACTTTGATCTGGTCCCTTGCAACTTCTATAAGTGGTTATGTTTGACCGAATAATTTGCTAAAGAAGATACCACATAGGATAAATGGAAGAGATTTACCTGTGGTTGGCTCATCTTGTGAGGAACTGCAGTGTTCTTTTGGCACTCCAATCGAAGTTTCACTTGACTGCAGGATCTGAGCGGGAAAAAAAGTGTCAGAAGAATTATAAAGTCATCATCATCAACATCCTCATCCTTTAGCCCTTTGCAAACTGTTTAAGTTGGACTTACCAGCTGCTTGTTAGCAGTTCCCATCAAAACCTGCACGAACATAGTTTTCACTTGATATGCAGTGTTTCTTCTTACCTCGTGAACAAAGCTGTAGTTCTAAAACTTTGCGCCACCATAACTTGTCTCTACTGGGAGATCCTGGGTCCAATGTCACAGTTGCCTCTGGATTTATTGGGTTCACATGCAATTGTTTGCTATTCCCCATTTAGCTCGAACAGACATTTTGTTGGCATTCTCTTGCATGGGCACAATGTTCACTATGTTGTTCAACATTCTTATCCAATTAACGCATCTGAAGAATGATGCCATTCCACAACAGCCTCGATACAGCATTCTGCCACTGACCACCTGATGTGGATGATGACTGTTGAGATAAATTTGGCAAATTATTCGTCCTTCATGTGGCAGCTTCATGCATCTACCTTGATCAAAATATGGTTCTCGGTGAAGCAGATACACCTTTACTTTGCAACCTCATAAAGTTCTAACCTTGAACATATCAGATACCCACAAGAAAAAGGATTGTGGATAAGCCTGCTTTTGCGATAAATAAATCTTTTCATCCTTGGATGCCTGTTGCAATCAAGCTTGATATCCTTGGATGGTGATTTCTCCAACTTGTTCAACAAGTTTTTAGGACAGGTTGTTCAAATGGGACCAAAAGATTTGTCCTTCGCAGGTACATTATGTGCTCTTCACTAGTAGGCCTTGACAATTTCATGTACTCCAAGTATGTTTCTATTGTCATCACTGTTTACTCTTGGAATTAAGCCACCCACCGATAGAATGTCCATCAAGATGGCCCTATATCTTGACAAGAAGTCTCATCTGATCAGAGATGTAACATCTCGTCGCTTCTTGGAAGCAGCTCTGTGCTCCTCAATAGAAACTAACCTGAACATAATCTAGAAAAGGTTAGAAGAGCCTGATACTGAGAGATTTCAAGGGCTATGTCAGCGTCAGACATTTTTTATCGTCATGATACTACAAAACATGAACAGGATATTGCCTAATGCTCCAAGTTGGTTATAATACAGCATGGTATTGCTAGTGACAGAAAACATGACTACTAACATGTTATATTAAGGAAAATAAAGAAAGAAACACAGCCTCAAACTCTCTGAAATATTAAAAAAGTGAAATCATAATCGATAACTATAAACTAAACATTTTTAAGATTGTCCTTGTAATATAAGTTTAGTTGCCAACCACCAATATTCCATAGATAGATTTCCCATAACTATATACAAAAAAATTTGCTCGTCTCATTAATGTCATTGTCTTGCTTGTCAAACAAAAATATTTCCATTAGCTGTTAAGTTTCATTGTTCCTTTTTGTTTAATTTTGCACTGTAATAGAACATGAATTCTCTTTAGTGTTTCCAAGCACGTTATTATCATTGTATGCTAAGAATTAGGACAATGATTCTCTGAACATGTACAAAAACTTGGGATGCCACCAAAAACTCATTGGCTCAAAAATAAATTTAAATATCATTCACATACCATTCAACTACTGATTGAGCACATGAACCCAAGAAAAAGTAACAGCTATCATTTGATGAGCTCCACAAGTTTGCCTCAAAAATGAATTTTGCTTGTTCGAGTGATCATTAAAGTTCAATGACAAGTATATAAGTGGTGACAATATGAAAACTTTAAATCGTTAATAATATAAATCAATGGATCATGTGTCATCTAATAGCTTAAACTCTTATATAGTGGTAGGTCCAATGCTTAAAGCATATCTAGACCATTATATAAATCCCTGACTAATTCAAGTTCCATGTATCGGGTGAGTCATCTGCCACCCACATGTGAGGGGAAATGCTAAGAATATAATCGATGAATCATGTCTCATCTCCTGGCTTAAGCTTTTAGATGCAATGATATTGATAAAAAAAATTTAAAAATAATCAATCATCGATGCAACAAAATCGACAATGAAAATTTTGATGCATCATCATAGCATTTATATTAGGAAAAGAAAATATCAGGAGAAGTGTTCACATATAAAAGAACAATAATGGATTAAGAAACAACATGTATTCATCATATAAATGTTAAATGAGAATGAAGATTTTGACAATTTATGGGAAGGCAAACAGCCTAAAACAATTATGTACAGCTTCATATCACAGGGCCAAGCCTAACTAGAATTTCTAATTTGAAATAGAATAATGATCATTTAGAATTGTGGATCGCTAAATATCAGTAATTTTACAAAAAACTTAACATGAAAACAAGATGTTAAGGATATAAAACTTTAACATCGTTAATAATATAAATCAATGGATCATGTGTCATCTAATAGCTTAAACTCTTATATAGTGGTAGGTCCAATGCTTAAAGCATATCTAGACCATTATATAAATCCCTGACTAATTCAAGTTCCATGTATCGGGTGAGTCATCTGCCACCCACATGTGAGGGGAAATGCTAAGAATATAATCGATGAATCATGTCTCATCTCCTGGCTTAAGCTTTTAGATGCAATGATATTGATAAAAAAAATTTAAAAATAATCAATCATCGATGCAACAAAATCGACAATGAAAATTTTGATGCATCATCATAGCATTTATATTAGGAAAAGAAAATATCAGGAGAAAGTGTTCACATATAAAAGAACAATAATGGATTAAGAAACAACATGTATTCATCATATAAATGTTAAATGAGAATGAAGATTTTGACAATTTATGGGAAGGCAAACAGCCTAAAACAATTATCAGGTATCAATGACAAGTATATAAGTGGTGACAATATGAAAACTTTAATCAATGCTAATAGGCCAAAGTAACAATTTTGTGAGAATTAAAAGAACAAAAAATTGGCATTAGAATTTAGTAATGATCAGAAGAAGGAACTCTGACCATAATTAATAAAAGCGTGAGAGTCAATGTTGTTTGAGGAGTTCTGAGCTATTGTCATTTATTTGATCACCTTATTTGGCAGAAAATACATGAACAAGTTACCCACTTCTCAACTATAGAATACCATGTAGTCTAGTAAACTAAGCAATTGTGCTAACGTGAAATGTAAGTCATGTTAAAACAGAGGGATAAAAGACATTTATTTGGAACATCTCCCTGAAGAACACACACAAAGACCTTGCATACACAATTAGCTATCATGAAAGAGTATCCTTATGTTGTAATGCTATGAGCTGAATGCTTATAAATTTCTAACCATTACCATGGAGATGGAATGCGGAACCAAAAAGCAAAAGGAAATCTATCCAAGACTTACTTCCCTGTATGTAAACCTAGAAGTATATTACGAAGGACAGACAAGGAGAAATTACTGACTCTAAATTTTGTCAGCCGTAGCCATTATATAGCACACAAACATTAGTGCTAACACCAAAGCCATTATATTGCAATAAAATCCAAACATCTAAGGTTTAAGGTGTTCAGTCCTCTTAAATTGATTCAGAATTTTCTGTTGTCATACTCGAGCGATCATCCGAGGGAGAAACTTGTTGCTTTTTAAGGAGAGATGTTGCTTTCAATAACAAGATAGCCTTACTTGCTATGCCAAAATATATACAAAAGCAAGCAAAAGATGATCATATTGTCACTTAGAAGTAGCCACTTAAGAGAAATTCAAATATTTCAATCTCTAGTTTCATTTGAAACTTTAGTATAATCATGCTACACCGAGCTATTTCAAAACAAATGCAACTTATTACTTATGACCATAACCAATAACTCAAGCAAGCCATGATTGAAATTTTAGTACTTGGCCATCCCGATTTTGAGAAAATACCTTCTAATAGATTGGATGCCTAATGTTTTGAAAAAGAGCTCTACTCATCCCCACTTGCAGAGAAAACAAGTTGAGCAACTTGAAAATGTTGTCAACCTTGAGATACCTGAGTACTTGCATTTTCCAATTTTTTTAAAAAAGAACAAGTATCTTCTACGGGGGAAAACCCAAGTGTTTTAATGCACATAAAAACAATATGTTAATTGTGCCGATCTGATTGCTCTTGGGCAATTGATCTTTGACTTAACGAAGAAGTCAGATGATAATAATGACGTTGACCCGTTTACAAGCTATGATCAGTTCAGCAAATGATTCATGTCGATATGTTGTGAGATTTGTGGATGACATGTGCTGCAATACGAATTGTTTCCAATGCAATAAATTTCTATTTTTTTAGACGACAATATTTCATTGTGTTTGCATATAAAAGAACATTCTTGAAACAAAAACCCTTCCGTTGCAATCAATTTCCTCTTTTAAACAGTTTTATTCCTAATAAAAGAACATTCTTGGCACCAATAGAAAGAACAAGTTCAAAGAAAATCCAATAAGCCAATGATTATGTAAGTGGATTATACAAAAAAGGATTCAAATCTCGAAAAGAATCCAAGGAATCCAATTTTAGGTTACATAAGAAATTCCGTGGAATAGGTTTACCAGCCTCGCCATATAACCGAAACCACCAGTCCAGCAAGCTCGTTCGCCCCGGCGATCCCTCTCGTCGACGCAAACGCCTTCTGTCGCATGGCGCGGCGTCGATAGATGGGAGAGAGCAACAAAGCAATCGATAGAGGGAGAAGAATCCACAGAAACCGATCGAAGGCCTCGGTATTTGCGGCCGACGAACCGGGCGCGTAGAAAGAGAAGGGGGCATGGATCGGGTGTTGCCTAACCGGATCCGTACCCGGATCCATATCCGGATCCGGTTCGACTCGGCAGAATTAATATGCTATCGATTTCTTCGTAAATAAATGAATTGTTTGTAGTACGTAGTCATGAAACTAAAACATCTTTTGCATGGATTAATTATATATTATTCTATATAGTTAGATCTCTTTGATAATTTGCATGGATTAATATCCTCGCCTCCGACGCCTCTGTGGATCGCCGCTCCGACCCAAGGAGGCAGCCATCCGGTTGTCGCTTCCTCCACGGGTACGGGAACCTCAACATCTACTACAGGAAGCTGCTGAACAACGTTGCTTCTCAACGCTGGAGCTGCGGTCATGAACTGACTACCTGACGACGACGGCCTTCGACGAGTGTTGCCTGAAGGAATCGAAGCCAACCTTGTAAGCTCGCACTTGTAGGTCACAGCAAAGGCGGCCATGCCGCATCTGCCGTCGCAGTCGGTCATGCCAAAACCATTCTCAGGATCTCCCTCCTCCTGGCTGTGGATCCAGTCGCTGGATCTGAGAGAAATAATACAAGCACCCCCAAAGCCGTCTTCTTTCTGCTTAGGGATTCCAGTGCCGTTGATAGGATTGGGATTGAGCGAGCAGAGGAAGAACGATGATGTTCTTCCGTGAATGAAAGCCGCAATGCTTCCACTTTGTGGTGAAGGTTTATAGTCACTCTATTATGCTGAACGATGATGTTCCCAAGAAAACATTAGCTCGTTGCAGGAGTGGCAAGAACAATCTCGCCAAGCGGAAGTATCGTAGGGATCGTCGTTAGGTTTCTGAAGGCTTACTTTCGAGATGATGAGTAACATAAAGAATTTGATCTCAATCATGTCATTAGAAAAAAAAAATTATCATAACAAATTTGATTAAAAGAATGTTCATTGGTGAGGTTTGATGCTGAGAACATTCATTGGTGGCAGATAAACAAGCTTATTTTGATGAGAATCGCACCTTATGGTGCCACTGATGTAAAAAATTCATCAGCAAACACATGTACAATCCTTAATGGTCATAAAAACATACTAGAAATAAAATTTTCATATTAAACACAAGTTCGTCAGTTTGTGCCTTCTCTACTTACATTAATTTAGCAGTATTTATCACATCAAATCAAAGAGAAGATTAAGTACCAGCTTGACCGATATAAGCAGGAATTCTAATGTTTATGATGGGCTTAAGCAAGCTCAAATGGTAAACAATCATTAAATAATACAAGCATCAGCAGGCAGAGATCATCCTGTAAACAAAGTTTCCAGATTATTACTGGGAAGAGCTCCCGCAAGTTCTTTTCTTTTCTTTCTTTTCCTGAGCTCAGTTAATTCACACTCGTTATATACTTTTTATCAATGAAGTACCAAGTCATGCAGCAATCCAAATTGAGTTAACCATGATTAAGAAATGGCTATTTACTTGGTAAAACATGATGAAAATGACAATTTGAGATACAAGTTTATGGATATTATGTGTACACTGCTGAGAGATTTCTTTCTTACCAGTTCAACCATTTACGTCAACTACATACCTGTGCGTTCTGTGAGCTTTCAATTGTGAAAACGCCACCGTCTGCAGTTGTGGTGGAATGTGCCCCTGCAAAAAATTTATGACCAGTTACACAAAGACATCATGATATAACCTATGAACCGCTTGGAACCTTCCTGTAGCATAAATGAGCCCACAACCACTCTCCAGGGAGGAACAATACGAAACTAGTTCCTGCTGACACAGGTAACAAAACAAAATCTGTCATCCGCTTTCTCCACTCTTATATCTAAGCAGCGGAGAAAACAACTCCGTTGCATATTATTCAGAACCCAACTTTATTGGAACTTCTGATCTCTTATCCTTGTAATGAAGCAGGCAACTTTGGGCCCTAAGCCAGTACTATTAATTGAAAGAAAAGTAGAAATGGAAGTTTCTTCTCATGCCTTGAACTTCTGTGAGATTTTTCCAACGCTGCCTTTGCAATCTGCAACTACTCTCCTGGCCCTGTCCACAATCACTAAGCTGAACCCCGAGGCACTTTCCTTAAACTCAATCATTGCATTTTTAGCCTTGGAAATTCCAGCAATTCGGAGCTCCGTCGCGTGATTGGAGGCAACAGAGACCCACTGCTTTAAAGCTGAAATTATCATGACAATCCTCTGAATAATTTTCTCAATAGTAACTGAAGACCTATGTTTCATTTCAGCAGCCATTTCCTTGAGCTTCTTCACCAATGTCTCCCCTCTACCAATTGTCTCATCAACAGGAGGCTGATCCCCGGCAATAAGCCATGTTGTTCCAATAGATGCATCATCCTGGAGGTCTCCATCAACAACGATTTTGATGCCATGCCTCTCCCATCGCTCTCTGGCTTCCTCAAGAGCTTTGGCCTGTTCTCTTGCTCTTTTAGCCTCCTCCTCTGCCCAAGACCTGGTAAAGTTACAACATTTAATTTATTATCCGATTAAGTATTTCGTATAAGAAGGCTTCAAAAAACTTAAAAGGTTCTTAAACTGACAGTTTAATGAAGTGGTAATTCAAGAGAATACTCCATTTAACTCGTGTGTATATATCACTATCATGGTAATACAACTAAGGTGTAAATCATTTATGCTTCAGTAAAGCATTCATCAACTCTATCTAACAATGCTATCATGCATCAGTATAATTTATTAGAATATACATGACCTTCACACAGTGACAACTATGCAATTCAACAGGCCAATTAGTAAAAAAAAAAGAACATATATGCTTGCTTCAGCCAATTAAAACATGAGACCTCCTAATAGCACCAGGAGAGCACATGATCCTGAATAAACAATATCATATTTAGCATAACTTTCCTAATTTTGATGTAGCTGTCTGCTGCAAGATATCATTTCCTGCACTGAATGTGACTACACCTAGTTCCACTCATTAAGTAGCCTAGAAAACATGTGCATATCAAAAAACATGGCCATGAACATAACACATACAAAAATGAGATTGCTTAAAGAATACACCATAACTTCTTAGTATACAAGTAAAAACAAACTTACCTGGCCATGACCAAAGCCTTCCTTTCAACCTCCAGCTCATACTGTAACCTAATAATGACCTGGTTCTCACTTTCAACTTCCTTACGAAGTTTGTTCATTCTGTCCCTCTCAAAAGATATCTCCAGCTTGTTACTCATGAGATTCTGTAATTGCTCTTCCACTTCATGCCTTAGCCTTGAAAGAACTTCCATTTCTGACTCAACAGTAGCACGGCTCGTAATAAGAGCATTTTTTTCTTCCTCTCTTTGGGTTCTTAGCCTGTTTAATTGCAGCCTTGCTTCTTCAGCCAGTTTCTCCAAGTCTTTTGTCTTCTGCCTTTCCTTGGCAAGCTCTTCTTCAAAGCTTGCATTGAGATCTTTCTCTACTTGTGCTACTAAGGTAGTATGTGCATTCACGGCAGTTTCTGCCAATGATTCTGCTTCAATACGAGCAAGTTCCTCACCAACAACTTCAGCAGCATCACCAGTTGCAATTGCAATGGCAGCTTGTGCTTTTGTGACAGGTTTATCAGGTTGGAAAAGTCTAGTATAACCTATTGTTATGAAAATTGATGATAAATTTCCTTCATTGACCCAAACCCATAAAACAAGCACTATAGATTAAAAGGATTACCAAAAGCAAGAGCTGTAATGCCTTGTTCTCCACCAGCAAAGTCGGCTATCAAAGCAGGCCAAGCATCTGGATTTATCTTATCAACGTCTATGTAGCCAGTGCACTGGTATAGATGCTGATCAACAGAGATACAATTATGGTCAGAACAATACAGCATGTCTTAAAGAATTTTAATCTTAAAATAAATCATAGAATATATTTTTCCTCAAGTTTACATTTTTATCAACTTCTGGAAGTTGCCTTCTTTCTAATGCCATCTTCCAGCTAATCAGATCTTGACGAGACAAAGGACTGCCAGTCACAAAGTTTAGCAATACAATTTAAACTGTTAGTTATGCATGAACACCAAAATATGGCTGTGAAATCCCACGATTATCACCTATCAGGGGAGAAAAGAACATAGTCATCCAGAATATTGACAGAAACATCCAAATCTGATCTTGAAAGCTTGCTAGAGATTAACCCAGCTTCTGCCAAGCCTATAGTGTGAAGTACATAAATGAAACCATTGGTGATTGAATAATGCTTACAAAACAACAAGCCAAGATATTGAAAATCAAATGCATCCAGTATCTAGTATCTAATCTGATAATTAAACTTCGCTAATTTCATACCTTGAATGAATGGAAAATCAGGATCTTTAGGTGTAACATCATCAAATGCAAGTTCAGTCAGATTCTCAATGTACATTGCTGGATACACTTTTGAAAAGGTGTTCCTGAATAGAAAACAAACGATCAATAGTTTGTATATTCAAACAAGGTCAAACAACAGATCAAGTTACAGTACACAATTCATAAAATATGTCAGAGTTGCCCCACATCAGCATCATGTTTAGAAGTAAAGGTATAAATTTAATTCTTGTCAAGAAAGTTACCCAGAAACCTAGGGGACCAACTAATGAGTAGGGGCACAACCTTATTAAAGTGCAACTTATCCAATGAAAAACAACTGACATGCTATTTTAAGTTCCAACATGATGTGTTACAATGTATTAAACCTAGAAAAAATGTCAATATATAGCATAATTTACACCTTAAAATAGGTGGAAAGATATACCTTGAAAAGACATTGCTTGCAGTTACTAGCCAACGAGCATACTCACGACGAGTGCATAAATCACCTGGTTGAGCATCCACCTCAATGACCTACATGATAAATTTGACATGTCAACTTGTGCTTTTATGAAAGTTATCTACCACTAACAGCCAGAGTGTCTCCAGAGTACAGATATCATTGACTATTTTGTATTTTCATAGCAAACTTACTATTTTCAAAGAAGTCTGAATGTACTTTTACTATTCAGAAAATTAATTTCTTGAAAAAAAAAGGACTTGGATTTTTGGAAATCTAGTCACTGGAGTTTCCCTGTTTTGGTAAACATGGTAATTAAGATCATTATATATTATCACCAAAATTCAAAAATATCTACTTAAAAAGCAGAGCAATTGCACCCTGGCTTATCCCACTCAATACATGAAACCCCAAACTTCAATTATCAAACAAGCCTTCTTCCATAGGTATGTGTCAGCTACAGGACTCCAAATTAGAAGGATCCATAGAACATCAGAAAAATATATATATGACCTGTAATTAACAAACTGCTTGGTGCCTAAATTCAAGGCCAGGCTAGAGAAGGGAGAGGTTAACAAATCTAAAGACTAACAATACAACAGCATTTTCATAAATGAGAGAATATTAGGCCAGATTCTTTCTAATGTCTTTTTAAAAGATTAAAGTACCAAGTTTCATACATTAAGAAAATTTTGGAAAAAAAATATGATCATGCTGATATATATATACATCGAGGCTAAGAAAGCATCAACATCAAGAAATGAAGATTAGTTTCATTCTGTACAACTAAAGAATAACTTTTCAGCACGCAAGTATATTCAAGAAACAAGAATCCCAGCTTTGGATTCTTGTTTCTTATACAATGGATATTCATCTACGAATCATTTTATACAATGGATCTTGACCAACATGTTTCTGGAAGTGGTACATCTACTGATCATTTAAACATGATACAATCATTGGGAGAGAGGCCCTGTTTCCTCAAAGACATAAGCATAATTTAAACCTTGATTGCAACCCTAAAATACCACTCCACCAGTTTGATATAATGGACATGGCCAACCTGATTGTATCAGTAATCCATATAACATTAGATCTGAGCAAAAGTTGGACAAAATCTTAGTGGCAAAAAAGCTCAACATCTATTCAATTCCTCTTTTTTAAAAAAGCAAATTTACAAAGAAGAAATTAAAATAACTGAACCATGAGGCAGCAACTATATCACTCATGGTTCTGCACAGCTCTAGTGCCTAGTTTCTCAATCAAGCTGGTAAATCTCATAATTTCTATGGACTAATAGTTGAATCCAAAGACTATTTGATCAAACTGATGCAAGACAAACCAGGAATATTGCCAAGGCACCACCATGGATATGAATTGTAGATTATGATTCCCCCGAATATAGTATGAAACCACTGAATATGAGAGAGAATCGGCATGAGGACATGGCCAGCATATATATGTGTGTGTGTGTGTATACATATACATATATATATATATATACATACATATACATATATATATACATATATATATATATGTATATATATACATATACATATATATATATACATATACATATATATATATATGTATACATACATATATATATACATGTATATATATATACACGTCCATATACGTGTGTGTGTATATATATAAACCCTACGCTTAGGGTTTCTCATGCAAGTCACAGAGGCATGACCAGGAAGCCACTGGCCTGAATAGCAGGCCCACCCACTTTTTGCCCTCCTCTGCCCACTTACTCTGGAGGTACTTGCCAAAGATTAAGTGGCACTGTATTTATGTGGCGTGGTACTCCCTGGTTGCAACACTTCATAGGATACAAATATTAACAAAGATTAAGGAATTATATGTACCCCCTAAAATTAATCAGTCAATTGACATCAAATCAAAGCATCGAAAAGACTCAACAGAATTTTGAAATATGCAAAAAAGCCTTTATCATCTCATACATAAGAGCACAAGTGTGGCCCATGCTGCTTCTATCATATAGCATTTGATTAGGAACAAAGTATTAATCCTGACGAAAAAATTCATAAACAGTACTATAATAAATCACATATAAAACCTTCATATGAATCAATGTTGAGCAACACGTTTAATGAGTCTTCATACAAATATAAGAAAAACCACATGTCCTCTTTGCCATAAGATAAATTATATAGATAAGAAGAACATATATTTTTTCATGAAATATGATACTGTTTCATAAGATGACAAATTATCATGTAAACATATCTACATGGGATCAAGGCAAAGAAAAATTCAATAACTTCAGTATCTCATGAACTACAATAATGTTAAAGCATACAGGTATACCTTTAAAACCTGCAATGCTGCCAGTGCATGCCCCTGGACCTGATCAACAAATGCAGGAACCAAAATCTTTCCAGGGGGTACCTGTTGAACTGCATAGACGAGAGATGGAGCTGGTATACCAGAATGGGAGAAAGATTTCTTAGGCAGAAGTGACTCAAACAATGAGTTTCTTTCAGTTTCATTGTCACACTTTAAATCAGGTTCTTTTTTAGTAGAATCTGTAGATACCACTACAGACTGTACTGAAGCTAAATCACTGTCATTTAAGTTATGTCCTCCTGCAGAACTAATTGAGTCAAATTGAAGCATCTGCTCTTCACTATGATCAGGAACCAAGTCAAAAAGCTTTTCTATAGGAACAGTCTCATTTTTGTCATGCACTATTGGACACTCAGTGCAGTCCTTTGCAGGTAACTGCAGCATATTATTCTGTTCAATATCCTGATCCTTCAAAAGGGACACATTTGCTATGACATCTTCAAAACTGAACTGGTAATCTATTTCATCCGAATCTATTCTTTTGGCATCAGGTGTTATTGAATCGCTGGGAACCTGGCTCTCAAATTCACCTAAGAATTGTGAAGGAGTTTCAGAATTTGAGTTAATAGTTTCCTCATGATTATTACTTATGGCATTTGTTGAAGCAGTATTAACAGAAGTTAAGTCTACAAGAGTAACAGTACCATCGGCATTCACATCTTTTCCGATACCTGACTCCAACGTATCAAAAGTCGTAGCGCAAACTAAATCATCCGATTTGGAGGTTTCATATGAAAAACCATCTTCATAAGTAGGCAATTCATGTGTGCTGTTGCTCAAGCCAGCAAATAGAGGAAGATTATCAACATTTTGGGCCACTTCTAGATCATCTAGAGTCGAAGCTCTTTTAATTTCAATGACACCCTCTCCAACTGATTTTATATTTTCTGATAATGAAGACTCCAAATCTTGCATGTCACCATATCTGCTCTCACTAACATCTCCATTAACATTTGTAAGGGTAAAATTTTCACTGGTACCTGTCTCATTGTCTTCATTGCGGTCACTGATTATGCTCTCTTCACCAATTGTAACCACATTAGACACCTCACCAACCCGATTATCTTTTTCACTTGCATCAACAGAAGACATTAATATTTCTTGCTCCCTTGCTAATGGTTCCACCTGCTGCTTTGCCCCTGAGGAAAAGAATATGAAAAATTGTAAACACACTTGTAAAAAATGATGCATTGTTAATCTTCTAATTTTAAAGATTTAGAGGGAGGGAAATAAGTATGAGCTACGTAATATCTTAAAGAATAACATTCAACCAACAGTGTCAGAAAATACAAATTTGCAAAGCAAGACTTTTGATTTGATGTTTAGTTACCACCGGATAGTAATAAACTTGAGAAGTTCAAGCCATGGCAAAATATCACATACCAGAACCATTTTTGTTGACAATAGATAATGTTGCAAATGTAACTCCACCAGCAAAAAGAACTCCAGCCAGCCATGCTCCCAGCATTTCTGAAAGCGAACTACTAGAGAAGTGTCATTAGTACTCCAAAAACCATAACAGCAGCATTTAAGCAACACAAATAAAAGGGGTGCTAACTACTCAAGATTTATGACAAGAATATTTGACCTTATTTCATAAAAAATTAGTGGGCCTCTAGTTATTAACTTTGTCTAATACAAAGGTTTACCCAATATCCATATTTAAATCTTGCTTTCCACAATATTTCAAAGCCATAACAGAACATCTAACTCATGTGGAAAATTCATCAAATAAGATAGTTAGGTGTCCTGAAAGATCCTGCAAATTCTAAGAAAAAGTTCTAAATTCATCAAACAAAATACTTCGGTGTGTCCTGCAGATCCAGCAAATTCCAAAAATAGTTCGGAAATTACATGACTATAAATTTAAGAGTAACTAGTTAACTTTTTGTAAGGGGGTCTAAGAAAATCATTGAATGATTGAATTAATAAAAAGTGCATCAAAAGATTCCTACAAAATTAGATATAGTAATAATTATTGGCAAGCTACGAAAAATACATCATCTGAAAGAGTTATTATGACAGGCGTTTAGAGTAGCAAATAGACACTTTTCAATACAAGGAAAGCTTAAATACCCCAAAGGGATTAATAACTCCAAAGTGAGAAATAAATCCTGAAGCTATGAACAACCTGCTCTTAAGCAACCCTAGCTTAGTGATACATATGGTTGAACCAAATTATACCATGCCAGTTAGCACAGTGGTACCCTGTTGCTACCGTACTTACACATCAAATACTTAATCTAACTATTAACAATGAGTAAAATTGAATATACCTTCAAGAAATTATGAAGAAACATCAACTGTAACCAGTACATCCATAGAAGTGAACACGATCATAATTTACTATCTACAATATAAACCAAGTTTATAAAGAAGGCACAATGTAAGGTTTAAAGATGCATCGCACAGATCAAAAGACACCAATAGTTTATGATGCTTAGGTAATTTATCATTGATCTAGTAAATGAGGCTAGAGCAGAAAAGATAAGTAAAGCTGGCAAAAGTAAATAAGGGTTGAATTTGCAACTTTAACACAACTCAAGGATACTTCTAGTAAGGAGAAAAAACCAAACATGGGCCAAAAGAAACTTAAAAGTGGGAAAGGATGAAAGAAGATCACGAGGTACAGAGTTAAAATCCAAGTGTTTTATGTTTCCATTTTAATAGATTCACCTTCAAATCACCTGTTATGTGGCCAGATGCTTTAAAAAACAATAAATGTTCTTCAATTATCCTTTCTTTTCCTTAACAACCTTAATCCTGAAGGCCAGAAGAAGTCAAATATGTTTGTAAGTTGCTTCTCTCAAACAGAATAGTTATTGTCAGATCTCAACAAAATCAAAACTTAGGTGCCGCCATGATGTTCCTCTTTTAGCATCCGCTGAATGAAATTGCCAACGAACCCAATTCACTTAGGACAAGAAAAATAAATAAATGAATAAATAAAAGAATTTCCATGTCAGTAAAGAACTATTGAGTGGTAACTAGTGACAAGTAGCACCAAGAAATCCAGAAGCCTCTAAATCCAACAAGCAGAGGAGCCGTAAAACCCAAATTCGTCGCAGAATGTCAAGCGGAAGCGGCACTCCTCACCTCGAAACCCTCCTTTTTTCTTGGACTGCCCGGCGCCGGTTCCCGTCTCCAACCACCCGGCGAATCCGTCCGGCGAGCCATCGGAGCCATTCCAAGGCCGTCCCCCGCCCCCACTTCTTGCCGCCTCTCCGCCGGCGAAAGATACAACGACACGGCGATTAGTCGGGCGGAATCGGACCCGCAGGAAGACGGCAGATGATTCGCGGCACCTGCAGCCAAACTGCAGCCGGAGCGAGTTAGGTGACGACGGGCACATCAACGCCGCCATCGACGAGCTCGAGGTTTTCTAGGGTTTCCTTCTCCACGGAACGCAAAGGCCGATGAAGATGAAGATAACTCTATCGGGCAATAACAGGAAACAAAAGGAAACACAAAGGGCAAAAGGATTAGTCGCGATCGCCCTCATCGCTTGTAATTACTTTTAACTGGAGTGGCCTTTGTGGCGACTTCACCGCCCACGACAGGTGAGAACATATGTACATACATAATACATTATTTATTTATTTATAAGCAAAATTGTATTTAAATAAGTGATACTTATGTTAAATCCTCTTAGTATATATATTTTTTAATTTTAAGTTAATTATCATTTCGTTGATAATTAGACCTAAAAATGATATTAACATATTTTAATATGATTATGCAGACATTACGTAATTATTTATTTATAAGCAAAATTGCATTAAAATAAGTAACTTGTTATAATTATTCCTCTTATTTTTAAGTTCAAAAATTATAGATAAATATTATTAATATTCATAGGTTTATTATCATTTGATTATTAATTAAAACTTTAGTTGATATTAATATGTTTTTAAAAAATATTATGATTATAAAACAAATTATTAGTTATATTTTTTGGATAATTTATCAAAAAAATCTAGTATTAAACTTTTAGCAAATGACGCTCTCATAATTGGTTTATATTGAAGAATATTTTTTATATCTTAATAATGCCCTTGAATATAATTGTTTCAAGTCATAGATCCACGGATTGATTTAATCCAATCTAAACGTCATATGACCTGTTTTGAATCAAGTTAAGTCAAATTTTATTGAATTTACAAATAAGTGTAACTCGAATGTAATTCGAGTATAGCCAAAAAAATTTATCAAACAAATCGAACCATCTTCACAACTACTAGCTTATGATTATAAGATATTTAGTATCTTTTTAAATTTCTTATAATTTTATGATAAATAAATTTTAAATATAATATTTTTGGGTTGAATTGATGATAAGTATAATTTATTAAATTTTCATCAACATTGTCTAAACTCCTTTAAAATTATCATGGTGATATAATGATATGTTTAGTATCATTTTTACTATTTATATTATAAATTTAGGATAATTAAATTTTTTTAAATATGATATTTTTGAGTTGGATGTATGATCGAATATAACTCATGTATTACAGAAATACAATTTGAATATAACTCTTTGAATTTTCATCAAATCTATTATTGTTTTTTTCAGAACTATTAGGGTGATGAGATGTTAACATGCTTAGTATCAATTTTTTTTTATAAGTTTAAGATGATTAAATTTTAAAAATTAAAAATTTAAATATATTCTATAAATAAGTATAACTCGAACATAATTTGAGTGAAACGATTGTTGTAGGTAAAATGTGAGGAGAAAAAGACGGAAGGGATGGAGTAATAGAGAAGGGGTAGAAACAAAATAATAATAATAATAATAATGAGGAAGAGGTGAGGGAAAGGAGAAGGAAACTAAGAGGGGGAGAAGGTGATGGAGTAGAATGAGGAGAAAGCCAATGGAAAGAGGGAGAAGGCAACTGAGTAGGAGGTGGAGTGGAGGTGGGGGTAATTTAGAAAAATAAAAGAACAATCTAAAACTAAATTAAATGGTGAAGAGGAGGCAGAGTGGAGATTGGATAATTTGACAAAAAAAATCAAAATAAGATTTAATTAAAATCGATTTGATCTGATTCATTAAAAAAAACCAATTCAGTTCTAAAGAACCGAGTCAAACCTATTCACAGGATAATTATCATTTTTTTTATTTTATTAAAGATATTTTGATCAAAACTAAAAAAATGAACACCCCTGATAAAAACTAAACATAAGGGCCACCATCTAGTAAAAACCTATTACTAATAATTTTTTTCGATAAATCACCATATATATATATATATATATATATATATATATATATATATATATATATATATATATATATATATATATATATATATAACTCAAACAGATTAATATTAGTTACGATTGTTGATAACAATTGTTGATAGATAGGATGTATGATGTATGTAAAGGATCTTCATATTTGAAGGGGTATGTATGCTCTGAAATATGTCATTTCCAAACTTTGGAAAGGATAAAGATGTAAAGACATGAGAGGTACATCCAATCATGCATTCCTTCAAGCCAGATATTTTGCATCAGTCATTCGACACTCAATCAAATCACTTCATTTAATGCCAAATAATATATATATAATATCTCTGACGTTGGCTCATGGTTACATTCTTCATAAACAAATTACCAAAGAACAGAAATATTTTGCATCAGTAAACAAAGTAGGACGAAACTGTCGAGACAGCCACACTAAATCCACATCATGGAGTTTTCAACACACGAGAATCGAAACCTTCACAATGTTCATTTTCTATTAAAAACAGGATGTACGTTTACATGGCACTTCTCCAGTTCTTCAATCTTCACAATGCAGTCATTTATTCTCTTCAGAATTACTGGCACTGCAGAAATGTTGCTTTCGGTTTTGGCTCTGAGAACAAGCAATTTCTCGAGCATCCTTTGATCAGCGTTAGCAAGCATGTTTCCCCCATTGGATTCAGAAGATGGGGCTTGTAGTTCTTCTACAAATGACATAGGTTAGATATTTGTTACTGACACTGGTGATAAAATTCAATCATATGCACATGACAAAAGATAAATGCAACTAATTTTAGATTGCTGTCTTCGAAACTAATAGAACTGACGAAGCTAGAGAAAAGTGGACTAACAATACTATCATCAACAAATTTTCCTTGAATTGTGTTTGCATCACATCAGTCTACAAATAACCATAACGAATCATGAGCACAGAGCATAATGGAAGAGTTGAACTAGTTTACAATTAATTTTTTTAAAAAATATTTTATATAAAAATTAATATATTTTTAATATGTTCCAAGAATGAGTATAACTCGAGCATAACTCGAAGGTAACGATTACTCCCAAGTAATATGACAAAAGATAAATGCAACTAATTTTAGATTACTGTCTTCGAAACTAATAGAACTGACAAGACTAGAGAAAAGTGGACTAGCAATACTATCATCAACAAATTTTACTTAAATTGTGTTTGTATCACATCAGTCTACAAATAACCATAATGAATCACGAGCACAGCATAATGGAAGAGTTCAACTGGTTTACACTACCGACCACAGAAAGCATAAACCTGACAAAGGCCACAGCAGCACAGAGATGATAAATATCACTCTTTGAGCATCAATCTGATCGATGACCATCAGCATTCGCATTATCTTGATCAATCTTAATCATGATTAGGATTCATCGTTAGGTCTATGAACAAATACAAAAATGATAACAACTAAAAAGTTCTCACTCCAACTATTTTGATTGGTACATGGATCCTTTTCTGGCATTTAACTCCACAAGGACAAGATCACAGCAAATCCTAAAGCCATCACAGTATCCTTTATTCTATTTTTGACATGAGTCATATTAGTCATCTCCTCTCAAGGAACCTAAAAATTGTATTGCCTCACCTCTCCTAGCTTACACATAATTGTCTCTTTAATCATGTCTAGGCTGTTTTTACTCATCTTTGACCAGATCCAGCTCGTTACCCATTATGATGTAGAGAATCAATTCTTATTGGAAACTTGAGTTGCACAAGTCAAGATTATCAGACATGAAAAAAAACACCTAAACAGCTTTTCTTAACTTCCTGGTTCTGTAATGTACACACTGCTGGTCAAGTTTTATTTGCTGATATCTTCCTTTTATATATTGTTACAACTCCACAAATTGGTACTTCTGTCCAACACATACACCATTAACGCTACATTTCATGCTCCTGATTTTTTCTGCTTAAAACAAGAGAAAATATTTAATTTAGGGAAATGTAAGTTGAGCCAAACTGCAATTTGGCTACTTAAAAGTTTTGGCTAATACGTCTTGCTACAACGTTCAAAGTACAGCACCTAAATTTGCAACACCACATCCATTTCAACATTATTATTTCGACTGCCAATCCATTTTTCATTTCTAGACAAACCAATCGCACCTCAAAAAAATTGTTAACATGTCTAGGTTGCACTAGCTTTTAGCTGGATGTTAGCTAAGTCGCATAAGCACAATTACATAATAAGAATTGTGCAATATCTTTTTTACTCTTGCATAGTGCCAAATTACTTTCTCTCTAATATTTTATAATCCGTTTTTGTTTGCTTATCTATTAGATAAACTAGTAAAAAGTACATCTATTTGTTACAGAATAAACACTTCAGCACCTTTTAACACATGTCGTTATATCTTATATCTCAAGAGTTTTGATCTATCGAATCCTTGGCTTATGATCCGTTTACTCTCTTATGTGTTCACATGATGAACTCTGAGATATCCACAATATAGTCTCATATGTACATTCACACATAAGCGTAATAAGAAATGAGGATAATATGTTATAAGCATAGCACAAACATCAAAGGAACAAAAAAATGAAACTTTTCTGGATTACCAGCAATGTCTATTTCTGTTTAAGGAATCTTGATTTGCTGTTATACTATATCAAACTCTCTAACCTTTGGCACTCTTCAGATCTGGGTATTATCTTGGAAACGTCTTTATTACAATTGTCTTATCTGAATTATTACGGACAGAATCACAGTAAACTTCTCCCCCAATATGGGCATGGATTTCCCAATTATCTCATAAGTGTTCCTAGATTCATCTAACTCCACAAGAAAATTTCTGAGCGGATATTTCAACAGGGCAATCATCATTCACGTCATTCGGCCACTACCATCACTGACAAGCAGAACCTACAATCATCAAATCCACACTTAAGCAGCAAGCTAAAAGCTTACTTCATTTTGTGATTTATCTAATAAAATCAAAGATGCAACCATGTGATGCCAAAAGACAGGTGAAAATGAAACTAAAAATATGGAGAGCTTAATTATCAACAAGCTATGTGAGAATCCTCTTCTTATCACACTTTAGGGTGTACAAGAATGGACTATGATTCAGTAGAAAACCAAGTGGTATTTTTTTTTTTTTTGCAATAGAGACCAATGTACTTGTCAGTCTGCTTAATAAATAGATCCTAGCAGATGACTGATCAAATTAAGAATTGATATCTTTCATTAAACCTGTTAGAAAAATAACTTGGAAGGTGGTATCTTCAATAGTTCATAGAGAAGGGATAATAAATAAGTATAAAACAGAATGAAATTCTAACTTTTTATTCATCACCACCACTCAATTTACAAAGACATAACCCATACATGGCCATAGCCTACTTGACTTCTATTTCAACTCAATTTCCACACCTAACAAGAAAATGATAATTCAATCCTTTTCGATCCTAAAATTGATGGAAACTTAACGTATTATTTCCAACAATCCCATGGGTTTCACATACTTTACCTGCTCAAAGTAAGAGCACTATCAAGTGGCCTTCTTAGTAAATAGTACAAAAAATACAGCACTTTGATCTTCTTTAGAAAACAACGTGGAACACATTGACAAATTAAAATGAAAAAGGAAAAAGAAATCCTTACTCAAAAAATTCTTCAATCGCCAGACCTAAATATTTCAATACACGAACATAAAAATCTACCAAGTAAACCGAGATTAGTTCCTGGATTTGGGCAAGAAACGAGGGGGAGAAATGACACAAGAAAATGCCCCAGAAAGGTACCGGTGGTGCCGGCATCAGCGCCGATTAGGGCTTGTGGAGGAAGGACCGGCCTCTGAGTAAGGAGGCGGGAGGAGAGGGCTTCGAGAAGCCGGTCGGGGATGCTCCGCCGAGCGTCGAGGATCCTGCGGCCCATCTCGCTCACCTCGCGCTGCAGCTCTTGGATATCCCTATTCTCATCTTCCTCCTCGTTCTCCACCATCCCCACTTCATCCTCTTCTCTGCTACCCGCTTCTACAGGCCTCCGCTTCCCCAGGCTTATGGTTTCCCTCTGCCTCTCGCTTGCCATTACGACTCTCTCTCTCTGTCTCCTTCTCTCCCCCTTTCTCACTCTCTCTCAAATGTGCAGGCGCGGAAACTGCGTCGCGGTCGGCGGTGTAGTGATCCGGTGGAACCATTTTAGCTGAGTAAGCTGAACTCTCGATGTCACACTCTCACCTTTTTGTTACATACCAAGCGGCCTACCTGCCATATGATTGGCGGTAAAGATCAGACTGTACGTAGAATATATCATATTTTACCGTTTTCTGTGTCATAACGGCACGCTGGGGAACGCCACTGCCAACTTTGAAACTATATATATATATATATATATAATTAATGAACGACATACAAATATATCAGTTTTTGTCTTTGAGGTTTTACTACCAAACTCCTATTTTTCTGAAACGGCCTCAAATACTCTTAAAAAATGATTTTTTCATATGGATACTGATTTAATTTATGGATAATAAATATGTTTCAATATATTATTGAATATAAGATAAAAGAATTAAAGTATTTAAATATTAACACTGTAACAGCTTGTATATAGTGGAGTAGGGACCACCGTCGTGCGTGGCGATGCCACCAATCCTCATCCTTCTAAACCTCCTAAACCTCTTTCTTTATCTCATTTGGTTTGGCCTCGCCGAATCCCATGTCTCTCCTCTTCCCCCCTCTCCCCCTCCTCTCCTTCCCCCACTGCTTTCCTTCTACGCTTCTCTCCTCCAAGCCCCGAGTCCCCCTTGTCTCTATCTTGCGCCGCCCCCGCGCTCTTCCACCGCCCGCTGCGGTCGGCGGTGGTGGCAACAAGTTCAACCCCCTGCCTTCCGACGACGACCCTCCCGAGGCCCCCGAGGACTCCTCCCACGGCGTGCCTCGCATCAACCAGTTCGAGCGCCAGGTCGCCCGTGCCCGCCGCCGTCAGGAGGAGCAGTTCAAGAAGGACCAGCCTCTCTTCCTCCAGGCCCTCGCCGAGGAGGAAACGCCCCAGGACCCTGCCGACCCGTCCTCCCCCTCCTCCGGTGACGACCTATTCGGAGATATTGACCGCGCCATCACCCTCAAGCGCCAGGAGTTTGTCAAGCAAGGCCTCCTGCCGTCGAAATCCCCCAAAAAGGAGCCTCCTTTGGAGGAGAGTCTCCAAGGCACCAACGAGCTGACTCCTGAGGAGGTCGTTGACCTTGAGGAGATCCAGGATCTCCAGGGCCTCACTGTCATCTCGAACGGCGAGGAGGAGGAATCGGATGAAGGGAACCCTTTCAATTCGCCTGATGAAGAGGCCGCTGAACCAGGGTCGAATGGGGCAGCGTCGCAATCCTCGTTTGACCTTGACGTAGATGCATTTGGGAGGTCGCCTGCCCGAATCTTGGAACCTAAGTTCGAGATGACCCTTGCCGAGCTCCTGGATGAGAGCCGAGTGGTGCCCGTTTCAGTCTACGGTGATTTGGAGGTCTCAATCACCGGCATCCAGCATGATTCGAGGGAAGTCACTGCAGGGGATCTCTTTGTATGCTGCAACGGGTCCAAGATTGATGGACATGACTACCTTACTGAGGCTGATAAGCGAGGAGCAGTTGCATTGGTTGCCGATAAGGAGATCAACATAGAAGAGACATTAGGCTGTAAAGCTCTAGTCATCGTGGAGGACACCAGTTTGGCACTCCGCATCCTTGCTGCATCATTTTATAAGCACTCCTCGAAGAGCTTGTCAGTGATTGGAGTCACCGGAACAAGTGGCATAACCACAACGACTCACTTGGTCAAGGCCATGTATGAGGCCATGGGATTGAGGACGGGGATGTTGGGCACACTCGGGTGCTATGTTCATGGTGAGAATAGGTTGGATTCTCCCAACACAACCACCGATGTGGTAGTCACACAAAAACTGATGGCAAAGATGGTGCACAATGGGACTGAGGCTGTTGTTATGGAGGCTTCTGCTGATGGTTTAGCTCATCAAAGGTATGATGAGATCGATTTTGATATTGCTGTCTTCACAAATTTGACAAGTGACCACCCTGAATTTAGTGGAACTGATGAAGAGTATAGGAATGCTCAGGGTAAATTGTTCACAATGATGGTTGATCCAGAGCGCCATAGGAAAATTGTGAATATTGATGACCCAAACGCACCGTTCTTCGTCACACAGGGGAATCCAGCTGTTCCTGTTGTGACTTATGCCCTGGCAAACAAGAATGCTGACGTTCATGTTTTGAAGTTTGAGCTTTCATTGTTTGAGACACAGGTTTTGGTTCAAACACCCCATGGGATATTGGAGATCTCTTCTGGGTTACTTGGGAGAGACAACGTCTATAACATTCTTGCTGCAGTTTCAGTTGGAATTGCAGTAGGAGCACCATTGGAGGACATTGTGAGAGGAATTGAGGAAGTTGATGCAGTTCCTGGTAGGTGTGAGCTTATAGATGAGGAGCAAGCATTTGGCGTAGTTGTAGACCATGCAAAGACACCAGATGCTCTGTCCAGACTTCTGGACACTGTCAGAGAACTTGGCCCCCGTAGAATAATCACTGGTATGTGATTTATATAATCTATTGGATCCATATCACTGGTATTTTCACTTCATGATGATGCACTTCGTTGTGATAATAATTCCTTGCATAACTTTCAAGCCTTGTACTACATAAACTATTGTTGAATACCTCAAAGATTACAGTTTAAATTTCTGTTCTTGGACTCTTTTAGAAAGCAATCCTAATATACGACTGGTAGGAGGAGCTACAACGATTCATCTATCCTGATTCTTGAAGTTGTTATAGAGACGTAGAATGAAGATTGATTTACAATCAGACATGCAAAGACAAATGCACCAAAGAACAATTCAGTTATTTACAATTAATTTCAACTATATACTTTCCGAAGAAAACACATCTACCAGGTTTGCTGATTTACAAATTTATATTGCCTAAGTCAATGCTACTTCTAAAGTGGTGTACAGGATTGGGCTTTCACCTGAATGGCTGTATTCATACTTGCGGTGAAAACCATTTAACGTTGTAAGAGGTTGAACTATTTCATTGATTAAAAGAAAAAAGACAAGACTCAGGAGTTTCAGTTCGAAGTATTCAGCTTCTCCTATGATTTACCCTAATCTTTTTTTATATTGGATGTAGGTCTTTTTCTAATTGAGCTTTTAACTAGCATAATGTAATATAATTTTATTAGTTCCATTGCTAACCATAAATAACTTCAGTAAATGGATACCTTGCTTTGATAGTCCTTTAGTATGATTCATTGGATGGATTCAGACCCCTATTTTCCTTGCTACTTGCAAACAGAGGAAAATTATCATGTAAATTGGTCATTGGCAAGAACAATATTGTGTTTTTTTCTAGTCAGAATTCATTTATTTTATAACATTTGAGTTGAAGTAAGTTTCAAGCCATTTTGACCGCCCTTAATTAACTTTGCTATTCTAAATAGAAGAGTAAAGTCTTGGATAGCAAAAACATTTTGCTGACAGATATTCTATATGCAGTCTTAGGATGTGAAGGTGAAAGAGAGAGAGGCAAGAGACCCATGATGACAAAGATTGCAACTGATAAAAGTGATGTTGTTATGTTGACATCTGACAATCCAAGGAATGAAGATCCATGTATGTGCTCTGTATTTTACTCTAAATGTCTGAGGTTTCAGTGAACCACGATTATATTCTTGATGAACTTCTTTGAATTATTGTTTTGAGCTTTGATTCCTGATCAGATTGATATTAACATTGAGATGGCACTTTCCATTTTATCCAGTGGACATCTTAGATGACATGTTGGCTGGTGTTGGATGGACCATGCAAGATTATTTGAAACATGGTGAAAATGATTACTATCCACCCCTGCCAAATGGCCACAGACTCTTCTTGCATGACATAAGAAGAGTAGCAGTGCGGGCAGCTGTTGCAATGGGTGAGGAAGGCGATGTAGTAGTAAGTTCATATAATCCTGTGCTTCTCCTGTCCAAGTTTACCAAATAAAAAAAGATTACCAGCTTCTGTTCTCCTGTCCAAGTTCATATAATCCTATACTTTTGCCAAGATTTATTTAATCACTTTAGTTCCACATTTTATATAAACCTGACAAAAAATGGTTATCGGCTTCAGGTTGTTGCAGGCAAAGGCCATGAAACATATCAAATCGAAGGCGATAAGGAGGAATTTTTTGATGACAGAGAAGAGTGCAGAGAAGCATTGCAGTATGTTGATGAACTACATCAGGCAGGAATAGACACAAGTGAATTCCCATGGAGGTAAGAACAAAGAAATTTGCATTTGCATGAAGCCTTAGTAAATGCCCAATCATCTATTTGCTTTCAAGCTTCTTCCACTTCCATTGGCTTTTTTTGAGTGAAGTTCTTTATCTTCTACATAGAAATATTTTGATGGTATAATGACTAGATGCATCAATATTTGGCTAGTTTTCTTTGAAGAGGACTATGCTCTTAAAGGCAAGTGATTTTTATTCTATGCAACTCTTAGTACTTAATTGGCTTACCAGTTTTCAAAAAATTGGCAAAAAAAAATCTGACGAATAAAGGAGAAGCTTTTGATGCCAATATAACGATATTCCCCAAATTATAAGGTTATTGGAGTAGAGTGATTGAATAAAGACTAATACACAAGAAAAGTATTTGTAACAATTAGTTTGGTTGTGGATTGAGAGATCAATCATAGAAGTTATTAGTTTATTAGAAGAAGAAAGACTTGCGCCTTGTTTTTATTAATCTAAAAATTTCTTATAATAGTGGGTCAATAATAATAACTATATGATATTTTCTTAATGCTTCATTGCTGAATATAGACATGATACTGAATTTGATCTTGTAATTACCATAGCACAATTTTACACTTTTGTCAGTTTATTGATTTATTATTGGAGACGGTTCAGATAGTCGAACACAATATCTTATATTCTTACTACAATGCACCTGCCACAGGTTACCAGAGAGTCACTGATGGTTTGGTGTTGAACTGGTTGTACATCTAAAGGAACACGGTATCAGCCCCGGTAATTTGTGTTCACGACAGAACTAGCTGGAAACAAGTTATTATCACACCTGGCAAAGCATATCGTGAAGGAACCATCATGTATATGATCCATAACTACTCAGCAAGGAGATCATCACGAATCTGCAGCAGGAAATTAAAGAAAAAGAAATGCTTCAAAGTAGATACACAATCCAGTCCGAGTGTATTCGGTGGTTTTATCGGCGTGTTTGGGAACTTGGGGTTGGATCTCTACTTTTTGCAAGATTCTGATCTTTGATTAGATTTTATATGAACTTTTTCTAACCTAATCAATCTTGGGAAAATGTAGCCTAGATTTTTTGTGCCATTACACACAAGTCCTGGCCTACTAGTTAGTGTTCTTTATGTTCTGCTGTTGGTTGAAACTACCAAGTCTATGATGCTGTTTTTTTATTTGGTCTCGCAATGGCCAGTGGTATTACATGTTAATTTTTCACAAAGTTGGATAGCATATAAAGTTTCTTGCATTATATCTTAGTCATTTGCAGAAGTATCACTCGAAAAGGTACAACTTTATAGATTCCCGTCAAAGCATGAAATGGTTGGTTCTACATCTACACCTCTTTCAACTTATTGCATGCCATATTAGCCTTAATGTAAGATGCTTTGTGGTCAATTTCGACTTTTCATCTTATGGTTCATCCAAGAAACACATTTGGTGCGTGGGAGTCAAACCAAGTGCGCCACACCACTCGTGGCCGTCGGCAGCATCTTTGAATGGATACTCTGTTTGACGACGGTGGCTTCGCGTTAACAGACAAAGGCAGCATCTTTGACTGGATACTCTGTTCGAAGACGGTGGCTTCGCGTTAACAGAGACTACGTTGACTCCTGCAGTACTTGTTTGCTGCCGGTCTCACCCGTCTTCGCGTTGACTGCAGGCGACGGGGACGGGGACGACGACGTCATCCGCGGATTAAACTAAAGCAGACAAAATAACAGAGGTACCACTTCTTACTCAGTTAAGATCGAGTTGGGTTGGTAGAATTCAATTCAGTACACGTATGATTTGACTGGGCTTGTGACATGGCTTGGACCCCCACGTCTCATTGCTCTGCAAAGTGCCTCTCTCAAATGGTAACCTCTGCTATTTTGTCGACGTTGAAGATTCCTGTCGACGCGGTCGGTGTCTTGACCGGCTTCTTTCTCTACGTGGTAGAATGAAGGTTCTGTCGTCCATGGGAGTACTGCTTCGTGACCTTGCTTACCTCGTGACCCAGGTCGTAACGTGGAAATTGTTTGCTTACCTATCGAGGGGAGGTAGTTCGGGGTGGTATGTTTTTGTTTTTATATATATTTTTAAAAAATATTATATAAAAATTATGATTCATGCTATAGCATGCACTCCTAGAAAAGATAAAAGGGTTTTATTATCTTTGAAAATTTATCAAATATTAAAAAAAATTATCACCGACGTTTGAGTCAATCCGATATGATCCAAAGTCGAGAGTGAAGTAGTGTTCAATATGGTGGCTAAGGTGGTTCTAAAGTATTCCCGAAAAAAAAGTGTCGAGCTCTCGAAACGCCACCTACAAGATTGATGTTAAAAAAAATTCCTCAATTCTATCCTTCGACGCTTAATTTAGTGATTGAGGTCTTTTAGTGGATATGTGAGTTTTTTTCTTTTCAGAAAGAGAGTTCTTTAATATAGCGTCGGAGATTAGCTTTTTATATTTGATCTTCAAGAGGATAATTTGGAATCACTCTAACCATTTCCTTTTAGTATTTTCTCTACACGAATAACATGCGAGACAATCTCAACGATTTATTTTGAACTTTTGTCCACACGAACAGATGGGCAGAGGATGACTTTAATATTTTTCTTTCATGATAACTTTCACATAGTGATTATTCTACTGGATGATAATTAACTATTAATATACTCTCTATCCCCAACCAACGTTGTTAAATTTATATTTACAACGATAAATGCAGAAACCACTAAATTGGGGTGATTTGTATAATGTTATCCTTTCGATAAAATGGATTTAACAATGACATCATGTACTATTTGGGGATATCTTTGGTAGGATAGCAAGTGATTAAACGGGAGCATAAAACCTTTATTTTACTTTATCGTAGGCATACTTAAGTACGAAGGAAACAACCATCCACATTATCTCATATTTTAGGCTCTTGACTTGCTAATAAAGCTAACAATCTACATTTTTAAGTAACAACTTGATAGCTTGAAACATGTGAAATTATAAACAATATAGATCATACTTCAATTCAATTCGTCATGTTGTCACATCGAGATCGAGAAATCCGGAAACAAAACAGTATCAAATGTTTCATGTCGTAATACTTTGATGGACCACTTCTCATTCACAAGCTACACACAAATATATCTTGTAAATTTGTGTTTCTGATTGCCTTTGAAATGGCATGCGTAAAGTTCTTGATTATTTTATGCATTATAATATATTTATTTTTTCTAGTCATATGTCTTTAGGATCCAAGTAAATGTTTTTCTTTTAGAATTATTTATTTTTTTTCTTTGCATTGTTGCTCTTAATCCGATATTAAAATTGCAACCTGGTCATCATTCTCTTGTAACCACTATATTAGCAACCTTTCTTCTTCTGTTTTATTGGGACATCTGAGCTGATTAGTGTAATGTTACGCAAATATGTTTTCACTTGTATTTCATTTGATACATTAATTCTTTTTTTTTTAAATAATCTTTCCTGAAAAAAGATAAATAATATTTTAACCACCATATAGGTCAATAAAAAATACGAGAAAAAAATAGAAAAGGATAACATGATAATTACAAACTAAGCACTAATAAAGGTCGAATGAGATCATTGATGAGAGTCAATTTGATTTGTTTTTGTTTGTACGAAAAGCATTATAAACTCGTGAGGTGGCAAGCGTTGAATGAATTCAAGGTGACTATCAAGATGATCTATTCAAGCGTTGAATGTATGTTGATCGAAAAAGACGTACATCCACATCATAGAACACAATCGAAGCGAGCGTAGGATGAAATAACAATAGAAGGAAGTTTCTTTTATAATGTTGAAACCCTAATGAAGCGGTCATTATGGAATTTTTTTTTCTCGAATCTAAATAGAAACTATTCGTTGACTTTAGCTGAGTTGACGCCGCATGTGTTGATTGGGGAGCACACCAACCTGTATCGAGTCGACTAATACGTCGACATGATGTGGGAAAAGTGACTGCAAGATAAAATTACATCAACTAAGAAATAGGATTGTATTCAGGTAATAAATATTATGAATTATGTTTCGTGGACTACCGAAAAGGACTTTATTGTGATTCCAAACTATGCAGGGAGCAAACAGCAGTATTCACTCCCTCCCAAGGACTGTTGACTTTGCTATCGTTCGTCGAAGTTGTCTGGCGTCCGGCATATCAGAAGCCCGCTTGTACAATCCATCCTATGTCTCATCGCTTCTTTCTACCATCCAATTTCCACGCAAAAGAGAGATGTTTGCTTCTATAACTCCATAGAGGAGCGAGATCCCGAGGAAAAAGATCTCTTTTTTGCTTCGATTTTGATGCTTTGCTCCAAAAGATACAAAAAGGAGCCGCCTTTGGCTGACGGCAGAGAGTTCTTGCGTCCGGTGGCACCCCGGTTAGCTCCTGGATTGCGAGATTAGTCCATGGAGGCGAGCCACGGCCGGGCACTTAGCAGCAACGTGAGCGAGATCGAGGAGGAGGCGCCGGCGATGGAAGAGGAAGACGTGATCTACGTCGCGGTGCCGGCGGAGTACAAGGCCGGGAAGTCCGCCTTTTTCTGGGCGATTCAGAACACCTCGAGGGACCAACCCATCGTCCTCGCCCACGTCCACACCCCGGCGCAGCTGATTCCCATGCGTATGCCCCCTTCTCTTCCCCTCGCATGTGGGCTAATTCTTGAGTTTACATTGCAATGTTATGTGTTCTTAAAAGGATTCCTTCCTCTAGATCTTGGGTCCGGTGAGTTCCCATGCCGAATTCCTACTGTTACGATTTCTTTGCAGTTCCCCCCTTCGATGAAGGGTTTCTTTTTGGGGGGAGGGAAAGGCTTCATTTTTATGGGTCCTTTGAAATAGTATAGTCATCCGGAAATCACTCGAGTTTCTAGGTTTCGATTCATGTAGTTTTGGTTACGAAATCTGCAGTAGAAGCTGGTCGATGCTGGCAACATATGAAGCAAACAAAAATCATGTTGAGCTGCTTCTGTACACTATTATTAGATCATGGAAACCCCAACACTCTGTTTGCTCCATCCCTTCTTAATCAAGTCAAAGCTTCCAGGAAACAAGAGAAGTTCTTGTCACCTGTTATGATTCATTAGTAAACACAGAAATCGGCTTTCTTTTCCGATGGCTCCTTTCTGCAATTCTTGAATTGGTGTGTTATGCTCGATTTACTATTGTCCGTGACCAATTACCAAAACTGGATCTTTTGCTAGAGTTCAAAGACCACTCTTTTCGAAGATCTAAATCGGTTGGGTTTCTTCTTCTTTTATACCTCTGTTCATATATACAAATCACAACTTTAGAGGGTTATGTTCTGTGATCACTCGGACGGACAGTCCACCACTGGTAGTACCTGAATGGCAATTCAAACGAGAGCTCAAAATTTAAACGAGAACATCTGTATGGTATATGATTTAGGTTTTATAGGGGTTTCTGATTACTGGTTGCCATAATCAGCATGATATCCAGATGAAAAATCTTAAAAGTAACCCGATTCTTAACTGAGTGCAACATAGTAAATGATAGAATCAAGAGGTCTGACCGGTAGCGATTGGTTTCGACATTTTAAACGATAACTAGCCTCCATCTCATTATCAGAAACATCCTTTTTTATTTCAAGTTTTTTGTTACCGTCTAAGTTCTCTCTTGAAGTTACTATTCATTATCTTTTATCGATCACTCTGATACTAGAACTTCTTTAAAGGCAACTAATTCAAATTTTCCTCGATTTCAGTGGGTGGCAAGTTTCCTGCAAGCTCGCTCAAGCAACAGCAAGTTAATGCTTATAGGATGCTGGAGAAAGAAAAGATGAATAAGAGTTTAAATGACTACATCACTATAAGTTCACAATTGAAGGTGATTCATTCTATGGCTTCTTTCATGTTCATTGCCCTTTTAGCACTGTTGAGATTTTATAGATCTCAAGGGGAGGAATCCCCCTTCCTTCTGGATCTGTTGATTTATATAAATGATTTGTAACTCATCTTTTGATCCTCTCAGCGAAAAGTGGAGAAGGTGGTGATTGAGATGGATGATATTGCAAAAGGGCTTGTTGAGCTCATCGAACGACATCGGATCACCAAACTAGTCATGGGAGCAGCAGCAGATAAGCATTACTCTAAGTATGAACTACATCCCTTGTTGTGTTGCATATTTTAACAAAAGAAGAAAAAGGCTGCAACAGCTTTCGCCGACAAGGTTGCTTATCTCCAAGAAATTAACATGTCCTATTTGCAGAATAAAATTATGTTCATGCAGTATCTATATGTGCTCATCATTGGTTTCCCTTATCGACATCTTTGAGAAAAGCATGGACTAAACTATTGGTCTACTCCCCAGAGTAAGACTAGTTGTTTCAAGCCGTTTTTGACCTCATGCAGTAGGACCTTCTGTTCCGCTCATCCATAATTCTCATAGAATTTTTATGACCTCAAATAGTTATTTCTTTAGAATCAACCTCATACTGATAGAAAAGGCCTGGGTGATATACCCATCTAAAATACTTTGATGATTGCTTAGAAATTTCCTGCTTTAAAGTTTTGACCCAGGTAGGAGGACGGCTTGCTGTTATTTATTTGCCACTTCTGGACTAGGAAATCTTGACAGTCTATACACTACTCTACATTAGAGGCAATAGGTTAATGACTTTTGTTATTCAATAAGACTACAATATCAATCAAATACAAAGAAAATAGATGTTTTTTTCCTAACTAGAAATTTGACCCAAAAGATTAATTGAACTCAAGATACCACTTATTTACTCCGTTTTATAGCCATGAAAGTAAAGGACAAAACTAAATGAAATATGCAAAAACAGAAAATAAATCAAGTGCAACTTGAATCATATAGAAAATGAAAAAAGTTTATGGCACACTAATTGATGGCATTGGACTTCGAAAGAACAGATATGTTATACTTATTATTTATGCATGAATAATACCACATTATAATGAAAAATAGAAAGAATAGAAGATAATTGGGTATTCTATTTGATTCTAACTCCTAACCAATTCAAGATGTTTATTTTACAGGAAAATGAAAGAGATTAAATCCAAGACAGCAATCAGTGTGAAGCAACGAGCTAATCCATCATGCAAGATATGGTTCGTTTGCAAAGAGAAATTGATTTGCACCAGGTGCGAATGTTCTTAAGCATGACTCTCTCTCTCTTTTGTGTTGATGATTTTGATCACGAATTTGTTATTTTTCTACCACTAATTTGTTAATTTTTAAAGAGACTTTCTTGTGTTTTAGATTAAAATCCACGTGTTTGATCTTTCGTTTGGTTTTCAGCTCTAGATTTAAACAATGATAATTTTGATTGTTTTCTTACATTATATTGTTTCTTTCCATTTCTGCAGGTTGTCCTTCTAGTGTCGAGAATTATCAGTATAACATTAGTTAGAATTTTAGTCCAAAAAGTCCTAGTATTTGCAGTCCATATGCTTTTGTCCTTTGCAATTTCATTGAGATGTTGATATTGTCTAAAAATAACATATATAATTAACGGCATTGTCCAATCTTAAACCACATTAACATGTATTCTTCTGTAAACTAGGATGTAGTCTAGATAGATGGCACACCTGCGCCACTGTGTGAGAACCACTTAGCCTTTGTACAGATTCCAGAATATAAACGATTATAAATAGCATTTATCTCTAAACAATCGTGCATTGTCACTTATGGCACACGTGTGTCTGGTTAATTACTTTCCTTATATCTGAGAGAGAATTCAAGGGGAAGATCTCCGCTTTGCACAAATTTAGCTTGTGCCAAATACTTACATCTCCTGGGTGCAAGTGGACAGGCATTTCTAGAGAAAAGGGAACAACCGGGGTAAAACTGGTCAGTCTCTTTGATCTGGTTAGTGCTAATGTGCAAAGGACCATATCTGTTAGATTTTCCTGTATTAATTAGAGAACCAAATATTGAATGCTTCCTATAACTCCCCCAGTCATTGAAGCAAACTGGATGGTCCAAATTGATCATTGTTTAGTGATTGTTTGCAAAACCTTTTTATTCTTTAGTAACATATCTTTCATTATATGAAAATTATAAATGTATGGATTTATACTTCTTTTGACAGTGAACCTAGTTCAGATGCATCTCGGATATTACAATCACCTATGACTAGCCGAAGCTCCACATACAGCCAATGTGAACTGTTGAGATCACCAGATTCATTCTCAAGACAAAATGAATCATTTAATTGGCATGGAAGCCATATCCAAGATCTGCCCGTGCATGCATCTACTGATTCTAATGGAGGTAGAAATGTGGCAGCATTGTCATCTCCCTTGCCTGTTGAGCCTCCAATTCCTCAAAGTAGAGTAAGTATGGGGGGGAGTCCATCTGATCCATGGGCAGGAATTTCAAGGAGTTCTCAGAGTTCATGTCGTTCATCATCAACAAACTATGAGGAAATTAGCAACTTCAGTATGTTATCATTCACCAATTATGAAGAGGCTGAAGCTGGGTCAGTGATCTTAACTTCAGTGCATGATTCCGAGAAGGATCTCCCATCTGCACCTTCCCATCATTATCTTGTGAGTTCTATATCACAATCTTTTTGTTCATGGTCTCGTGGGAAAAAAAGCAACGGAAACCAAGTTCAGTTTGTAATCTTGCATGAGGTTACGTTATTTTCATTTAAGGTTTTCTTGTTCCCTTTAACTAGCCATCAAAGTGTCATGGCAACCTCATCTCTTCGATAAGGCAGCCTTGGCAACATGTTTCGGTTGTTTTAGCGTGTTGATGGTATTATTATAACACTCTAATTTATTCCTATATTGGAAGTGGGTAATGAATTGACTTATAAGATTTAGGTCCTTCATTGGAAGTGGGTAATGAATTGACTTATAAGGATATGATGAGTATACTATTATTACTTTAGCCTTAAAACATTTTAGATAAGTCAGTTCTGTATTAAAGGTCTGCAAATGATTATTTTCTAGAAGTGACATGCACAATATGTTCGCATATTTTGATTCTAAAAAGGGCCTCATTTGACATGAAAAAATAATCCATTCCATTTTACAGGAAGATCTGGGGTCAGATGGTGTTGTGTATAATAAACTTCAAGAAGCCATGAAAGAGGCTGAGAACTTGAAGAATGAGGCTTATGAAGAATCCTGCAAGCGCCGAAAAGCTGAACTGAATGCAGTTTTAGCTTTCCAAAAGGTATATCTTTTCCACCATAAATCTTCTTGATATAGCATTAGTTTAGAATGCATGATATAGTTCATAGTTGTCGTAAAGATTGTTTAAAATTTTAGTCATCTCAAAAAGAGATTAGAAAATTCTCTATGGAAAACCAATCATTTACCTCCAGTATGTTGACAATTTTCCCTTTCAGGCCAAAGCATCAGAGAATTTATACACGAAGGAGGTGAGACTCAGGAAAGAAATGGAGGAAGCACTTGCAAGGGAAAAGTTGGAAGTGGAAAACCTAAAGAGTCAACACTATGAAATTTCTAAACGTCTCCAAAATGCAATCGAACAGAAGTTGGAATTGGAACTTAAGATTGCTGAATCTGAACATGTTGCCAAAGAGTATGAAAGAAAACTCACAGAGGCGCATCATCTTCTCTGTTCTCTTCAATCAGACTATGATTTGTTGCAGCAAGAGCGTGATAAAGTAGTTAAAGAAGCTGAAGAGCTACTTCAGAAGAGAAAGCAGACATCTAGCATTTCTGGGGCTTTCAGCTTGGAGTTCTCCTCGTTGGAGCTTATGCAAGCAACTGAAAACTTCAGCAACTCATTGAAGATTGGAGAAGGTGGATTCGGATGTGTATACAAGGGCTTTATTCGCAACACAGCTGTCGCTATAAAGTTGCTGCATCAACAAAGTATGCAAGGCCAATCTGAGTTCCATCAAGAGGTAATGTCGAGGTCCTCCTAATGTTCAAGTACAAGAATGTCTATTGCTCATGCGAAGTGAGTGTCTGTTCTTTCAGGTGACTGTCCTCAGCAGGGTGAGGCACCCAAACCTTGTCACTCTTATTGGTGCTTGCCCGGAGATCTTTGCTCTAGTCTATGAGTTCCTCCCTAATGGAAGCCTTGAAGACTGTCTTGCCTACACAAACAGCACTGCACCCCTCACGTGGCAGGTCCGCACACGTATCATCGTGGAGATATGCTCTGCTCTGATCTTTCTTCATTCAAACAATCCCCATCCTGTCGTCCATGGTGACCTCAAGCCTGACAACATTCTTCTGGATGCCAACTTTGTGAGTAAGATTGGTGACTTTGGCATCTGCCGTTTCCTCAAACAGTCCAATACCAGCACCACTCTCTGTTGCCAGACAAATCCCAAAGGCACCTTTTTATACATGGACCCTGAATATTTCCTTACAGGAGAGCTCACACCACAATCCGATGTTTACGCCTTTGGAATCATAATCCTACGCCTCTTGACAGGGAAATCTCCCCTGCGCATTGCAAGAGATGTACAGGAAGCTGTGGATAATGGAGATTTGCATGCAATTATTGATAAATCTGCTGGAAACTGGCCTTTTGTGCAAGCAAACCAATTGGCACATTTGGGCCTAAGATGCTCGGAGATGAGTAGGAAGAACCGACCAGATCTTACCCAAGAGGTATGGAGAATAGTTGAGCCTATGGTGAAGGCAGCTTCATTGTCTGTGTCATCACTGTCACTTAGGTCATTCTCCTGTGACAACAGCCGCATACCTTCTTACTTCATCTGTCCGATCTTCCAGGTTAGCATTTACTACTGTCCGCTATCATTGCTTGAACTGTAGACATGTTTTCGAAGTCATTTCTTTTCATAATATCGCAAAGTCACCATCCATTGATTACCGGGAAACATGCTAAATTTGCTGTGTTTATACACAATCTCAGGAGACAATGAATGATCCACATATAGCAGCAGATGGCTTCACTTATGAAGCTGAAGCTATAAAAGGCTGGATCGACAGCGGTCACAATACATCACCTATGACAAACTTGAAGCTTCCAAACTGCGAGCTTATTCCGAATCATGCGCTTCGTTCAGCCATTCAAGAATGGCTTCAGCAGCAACAACAGCAAATCTGATTCTCTCTCTCTCTGTTTTCCTCTTCTCGTACAGTTGAAGTTCTTCAGTTGTTGCAGCTTGTATAATTTTCAGCATCTAAATATTCCCTGATACTTGAATTTGGATACAGGGTGTGATAGGTATAAGGTAGGAAAAGGAAAAGGGAAAATGTAGTCACAAACAATGCTGCATTAAGTTGTATCATGTGGTTAATTTTTCTTGTAAACATCAAAGCATTCTTTTTCTTTCTTCTCAACATGTTCATAAGCTGTTCTGCCCATCTTGATTTGATTTCATTGAGTGGAATATCATACTTCCTAGTTTCAAATGTGTAGTAAGCACACTAGTCTGTGGAATATCATGTAAGAAAGTTTCCAATTGCTCAAGGAAAGTTCATTTTTGTCTAATTTTCTTCTGTTCCTTATTAGCCTCATAATAAAGAAAAAAAATTGTATCTCATAATCTAAACCATAAAGGGATATGATTAGTTGACTAAAAGCAATACAAAATAGATTATGATGTCAAAATTAAGTTCTTAATTGTAATCATAATTCTTAAACATAATTGTTCCTTAATCATGATCCTTTTTCAGTCTCTACCTTACACATAAATACTTTGCTAACATTAAAATTTTTAGATCGTTGGTCACCGAAATGTCATATTCACTCTCAATTAAATATTTCTGTCACGTGTTAAGCAAATGTTTTTAGTTGGTGAGTTTCTGGCTTTCCCCCTAAAAAGTGGGGAAAATGTGATTTTGGTAGGTTTGGATCTACAGTCTCATATTCTCTTGCAGGTTATTGTTTCTGTCACTGGTAACATTACTTAGGCCAATACTTTTAGAAGGAGACGAGTTTTCCTATTTTTCTTTAAATATTAGATGAGAAAAAAAAAACTATTCTTGGAAGATTGCTATGAGCCAATCCTCGTTGTCCTCTTAATAATTTGATTCATGATTTGGTGTGATCACAAATCGAACTGAATCCACCCCAATAATGAATGAAGCTGATTGACATCGTGTCTAGTCCGCTTCACTGAGGCGTGCCAAAAAAAACAAAAGGCCTTTCTTGGGGAGAAGGAAAGAGAGCCTCTTTCTGAGAGAGCGTACGCCTTCCCACAGAGAGACATTTCACAGAACAGAGAGAGAGAGAGAGAGAGAGAGAGAGAGAGACGAGCCTTTTCAGAGAGACTTGTCGTCATGGTGGCTGGCGCGGGGCCCGGGCACATCATGTGGCCAGCGGAGGTGAAGGACCATGGCGTGAGTTGTCTCCCACATGATTCCAGACTCGTGCTGTCCCTTCTCCCAATCATGTTGTTTGTCTTTCCACTGCCCCTGCCGCCGATGATGATAAATGTGAGCGGAGACACAAATAAATTAGCAGCAATCTGGTATTGGCCATATCAATACAGAAGAGATTAAATGTCATAGAGAAATCATTATGCTTGAACTCACATAATATAGATTTCAAATTGGATATAGCAGTCATGGATGGATAATGACAATATAGCGCAGGTGTAAAGGTTGTATTCTAACCTGTCCTGTGGTCCAATGAGGGTGGCGCAACGAGGAACATCGAGCCTGTTGTCTCTTTTATCCTTTTAGTTGTCATTTCTTCTGGGGGTAAAACTTCTGGTCATCAGAGCTCGGACAGCAAAACGATCAAAGTTAACGGACGATAGCTTCTCCTTGGGGTAGATGGAGAGCAGATAGAGCGGTAAAATATACAGAGCTGTGGATGTACCAAGTGACCAGAATCCCCATTAAAGAGGAAAGAAGATGACCCGTTGGGAAAGGAGAAAGGGACAAGAGTGCCCAACAGGCCTCCCTGTCTTGGTCCCTGCAAAACCTGTAAAACCAGTAGAAATATGTCAATTGATTTGTAATACAAAATGGTAAACAAAGGAAAATATGAATAATTTTAGGCAATAGATTGAAACCATCTTTTTGTTTTCACCTTCGGCACCTCTATAAAGCAACTAGAACAGTCCTTAATTCCCTTCACATATTGTCTTTCGTTGCTCCAGAAGCTTGTAGAGGGAAAAGGAGTCCGTGAGGATGGAGGGGAAGGAGGAGGATGTGAAGCTTGGAGCCAACAAGTTCTCGGAGAGGCAGCCCATCGGAACAGCAGCTCAGGACAAGGACTACAAAGAGCCACCACCAGCCCCTCTCTTTGAGCCAGGAGAACTCAAGTCATGGTCCTTCTACCGGGCTGGAATCGCAGAGTTCATGGCCACCTTCCTCTTCCTCTACATCACCATCCTCACCGTCATGGGGGTGGTCAAGTCCAACAGCAAGTGCTCCACCGTCGGCATCCAGGGAATTGCCTGGGCCTTTGGAGGCATGATCTTTGCTTTGGTCTACTGCACTGCTGGCATCTCCGGTAACCTCACTTATGCCTTCAATCCTTTGTTCTTCTTCTCTCATGTTTGTAAAGAATACTACCTACAGCAAAACTCACCTGCTGTTTTGTTGTGCAGGTGGCCATATCAACCCTGCTGTGACCTTTGGGCTGTTCCTGGCGCGGAAGCTGTCCCTCACAAGGGCTCTCTTCTACATGGTGATGCAATGCCTGGGTGCCATCTGCGGAGCTGGTGTGGTGAAGGGGTTCCAGAAGGGAGTCTATGAAAGCAACGGTGGCGGAGCCAACGTGGTGGCCTCTGGCTACTCCAAGGGTGACGGCCTGGGTGCTGAGATTGTAGGCACCTTCATCCTTGTCTACACAGTCTTCTCTGCTACCGACGCCAAGCGGAATGCCAGGGACTCCCATGTGCCTGTAAGTGCTCCTTGCCCCCTGTGTAGAACTGGTGTCATGTTGTTCGTCGCTTTTACTTGCAGACCAGAACTAGATCAGATAATTTTTCTCCTCAATATTTTGGTCTGGATGTACAGCTCCTTGCTCCCTTGCCTATTGGATTTGCTGTTTTCCTGGTTCACCTGGCAACCATCCCCATCACCGGCACTGGCATCAACCCAGCTCGGAGCCTGGGAGCTGCCATCATCTACAACAAGGACCATGCCTGGGATGACCATGTAAGCATGTTCAGCTTAGTGAGATAGTAGCAAAGAGATGCACAATTAAGCTGTAAATTCCAATTTTCAACAACAATTCTGATGTAAATTTTGTGTTTCTGATGCTGCTTCCTCAGTGGATCTTCTGGGTTGGTCCCTTCATTGGAGCTGCCCTTGCTGCCATCTACCACCAGGTAGTCATCAGAGCCATCCCCTTCAAGAACAGATCCTGAGCACTTTCCCTTCCATGTGTCTACCTTCTGTTTGCTGATGATCTTGTTGTGGCCTTCCTTTCATGTTCTTTTCCTCTACTCTTGATTCCACTGTTGTGCATTTATGAACTTGTGACCTACTGTTGCTAATCAAGCGTGTAAATTAAGTAGCGTTGTAATGGGTTTACCATCTTACTGCTGCTTCACGAGACCTCTTTCTCTGCTCTTTGGTTCCACTGTTGTGCATTTATGTACTTGTGACCTACTGTTGCTTATCAAGCGTGTAAACTAAGTAGCGTTGTAATGGGTTTACCATCTTACTGCTTGTTCACGAGTCATCTTTCTTTCCAGTCTCCACGAAGCAAGACAAGACCTGGTACATGGGTAAACCTGTGACAAATGCTTGCATCAATCAATGGAAGGGAAAAGGACATGGCCTAGAATACTGTGGTAGGGTTGGCGCACTGCAAGGACAATGATTGAACTGTAGTTGGATAAGCATTGGGTAACACAGGTTGTTGCCATAACATCATCCGAAATAAATCAATGTTCCACTGCTGAATCCTAGAAAAAGGTAAAACTCCATGAGATTAACCTGGTTTATCCTTTGGTGCCGTAGAGCCAAATTCCTCCAAGCTCTCATAAAATTAACCAGCGTAATGATCCTTTGAAGTTAGATAATCATCGGAAAACCCTAGAAAGAAAACTGGGGGATCATCTCCGGAAGATCTAACCCCAATAGATGCTCTCGTAAAAAATGATTTTGATGGAAGCGTGCGTACCTCGATCGGTGGGAATAGGCTTATCGGCTAATCTCGCAATGGCCAAGACAAATAATCGAAAGTCTGTGAGACCCAAGACACCTTCAGGCACCGTCGATGGATCTCCTAGCCATGATCTGATCCCCTCCTCCTCGGGAACAAAAGTGTGAGTCCGGCGGCCGCGTCCATGGAACTGCACTCCAAATCTTTTGCCGAGAAGCTTCTCGATCTACGAAGACCGCCACCGCGACGCGCCGCCTCCACCATCATCGATTCAGGGCACGCTCATGATGATCGATGTGGATCAAACGCCAAGAGCCGTGGTAATCTTCGGATTATGAGATCGTGGTGAGGGAAAACCAAGGGGAAACTAGGAACAGAGCAGTTGCTTTCTCCCGCTACCGCTTTATACTTTTCGTGCTTATTTACACATTGGTATTTTAATTTAACATATTTTACTGCAGATAAATTTTAATCTCGTGTTTTTTTATTATTTTATTCTTTTTTTATTTTATTTTCACGTAATTTTTATTCTTGATCATCTTTATATTTTTACTTTTTGATACGCTCTCACTTAAATAACTTTTCGACAATTGTTATCTCACTTCAATAATTTTTTGATATTATTACCATTTATCGTCATCTATGATGCTCTCGAGTTTTGTTACTTAGTAGTGCATCGATGCTATCGTTGTTAGAATATTTATTTCTAACTTATAATTATTAAAAAAAGATAGTGGAGCGAAGATAACAATTGACAATACACACCCGAAAGAGAAGGTGATAGTAATTGATCATACAAACATCGTATCATCTTTCAAAAATAAGAGATGCTCTCTAGGAATAAAATAAAAAAAAAATCTTGAATGAAAAAAGAATGAAAATTTAGGGCTTTCTAGTGAATAAATCATTTTATTAATATTTGTTGAGTTATTTGTACTTAGATTTCGACACCATCTCTTCCTTTATTTTTCTTTTGTTTTAACCATAAAATACTATTATATACTAACCAAACATTTAATCTAGAATTATTATCGGTTGTTTGATGATATATTATATAAATTATTCTTGAATATTGTTAATACATTACCAAACCTCCTCTAGTTGTTTTATTTATTTGTATTTTTACTCCTTTCATTCATACATTAGACTACTATAACTTTTGACAACACTAATTTGATTTCTTTGAGGATGTCGTCATCATTGATGTGATCACTCGCATATCCGAGCCTTTGAATTGGACCATATTGTGATGGATCTAATACGGAACCTTTTGCATGATGCATCATAGAGGATGGACAAGGATAGAACATTTGGGTGCAATGGGACACACAAATAGTATATATATATATAGAATGAAAAATCCACCTTGCCAATCAAGAAACTTGTGTACTTTTAGCTTATTATTTAGTGCTAACGAAGGAGGCCAACGATGCGTGATGATCACATTTTTCTAGTACCTAAATTTTTTGTTGCTTATAGGCTTGCTGATATGGCAATGAACATTCGGATATCGTACGAATCATATCATCTTGATAAGGTATATTGGGACTCAAGACATGTCACAATCGATGCCATACGTCAAGCCAGAATTCATACTAAGGCACTCTTCGACTCACGTACTAAGGCGCTGTCCGACACACGCCAAGTTAGAATCCATACCAAGGCGTTGTTTGACACACGCCAAGTCAGAATCTGTATCAAAGCGATGTTCGACCCGCGTACCACCATGCCAAACCCGTGTGCAATCGACCCTTGTACAATAATATAAAAGCTCATGATCGGCCTCCGGTTAAGGGAGAGACGAAACAAAATAATTCAACCCACTACTGACTTGCTTGTCGGATGGGCCAAAGTCGGGAATCACTTGATGAAGACTATTTTTGCAGGTGAGCGACTACCCTCGAGCCGCGAGCGTCTCAATCCAGAAGTTACCATCCGGCGCACGAGGGCGAGCTGTTGATCGACCCGGAGACTGACAAACGTTGATCAGCACCACTTCGTTTAAATTTATATTAAAGGCCAGTATTTTTTTAATTAAATATTTCTATTTGGCCATTACTTTTTTTGGTTTCTCAGATTAAAATAAGAAGGCATTTTAGTCAACATAATGTAATGAGTTAAAATGATCAAACAAACTTTTTTGTTCTCTTTTATCACTAATTAATCTAAAAATATAAAAGCATATATAATATATATATATATATATATATATATATATATATATATATATATTTGTGTGTGTGTTTTTGAATTCCTAAGGGGAGCACGAGAGTTTTCTCAAATAGCTAAGGCACGAAGAACCCTTTTCATAAATTGTTACGGCAGAGGAGGCATCGAGGGTTATCCTTGTCGACACGAAAGAAGGGAGAGCTCATCGATTTGGTTGGCATGCATCATCCTGGTATCCTTTTCATGCTCTTTCCCTCTTCTGGATGTGTTTCTGATGCATGGTATTGATCGTGATTACAGGGACGGCGAAGTCGCCGTGGAGAAAGTCTTGATTCCTTCTCGCCGCCGTCTTCAAATCAATGGACCCTTCATATGAAGTAAGGTTCTCTTTCTTGTTATCTTCGCCTTCTTGTTAGAATCTTGTGATGTTATACTGTTAAAAGATCAATAAATTTATTGTTGTTTCGTTCGATTTCGGTTTCGATTTAATTGAAATCAGGTAGGAAATTTTTTTTGGGATCGAAGTATACTTGGAGAGAGAGAGAGAGAGAGTGTGTGTGTGTGTGTGTGGATGGTGTAATTGATGACAGGAGGTGGTTGTCTTGGATTCATTGTCACTGAACCTACAACATTTAAGACATATCATGAAGCAGCCTAGACCAGCTTCTTCCATAATTTTCTGAGATCAGTATATATTTATGAAAGAGACACAAGGTGACAATTTGAAGCATTGTCACAATCCAAACCTGAAGCCACCAAGCTTTTGAAAAGGAGTGCTCAGAAGCTATGAGACATCAAAATCACATCTCAAACCCATATGCAACTAATGGGAATTATCACAAATATAGTCAAATGAAAGTCCTGTTAAGTACAGCAAATGTTTCATTCATTTAGAGGCTCTTCTTATTCAGTGGCTTATCTTGATGTAAAGGGCCATCTTAAGTGCTTTATAGAAAACAAGTTCTTAGCCTTGAGGACCTCTATGTTTAAAATACCAACATATAATAATACCTTTGCCTACAATTAAACCATTACAAAATTAAGATGTATCACGGTAAAGATCTGCTAGAGGAGGTAAAGAAGAGGGGGGGTCAGGAAGAAGATGAGGAAGTCTGTGATTCTTCTTTTGTATTACTTTGGTACTGAAGAGTTTCTATTGACTAGGTTAATTGACATAAATGTTTGAGCTGTTAAGTAGATGTAGTACTTCTTCAGTATGATACTGGTAGAAGAAATCATCTATACACTAATGTGTTTTCATTTTCACAGAAAAAAAGGGTTAGCAGGTTGAGTCTTTAAAGATGATTGAATGATCACAATTACCCTGTTCTGGATTCAAAGAAGAGGTATTATCAACCAATTTGATCTATGGCACACTTTCTCTTTCTACTTGTGAGGTCTCTCTGGTCTTCTCTTTCAGCTCCTTTTCCTATTCTTCACTCTTCACAATGTATTCTTTCCTCTGGTTTTGATTTGATCTGCATACTTCCCTCGATTAAACATGATCGATATTAGTCCTCTGCCACTAAATGTTCCTCGATCGGTGCACTGATCATGCTGTCATTTATAATTAGCATGCCTCAACTCAACAAGCAGGACAAGTGCAGATCATTTTTCTTGAGGAACATTAAAGAAGACTCATGTGTTCAACATGGAAAGCTCACTGGAAATTAGTTAGCGTAGTCCTTTTCTTTGATTACGACGTCAGGTCACAGTCCACTTTGTCGACGTTCCCGTGGTTGGTAAACCTCAGTCATGGTTACTCGAATGAACAGCTTGTGGGGGGGGGTATCAGCCATTAATGGCTGTGTCTAAATGCCCTGCTAATACTGTGAATGCTCAGCTTAATTGCTCTTGCAGCAGAGCATTTAAGTGCAGCATAGAGGACTGCTAGTTCATACAACACATTGAAGCTTTCCATGGTTTAGAATTGCATGCATCCCCTGTCAAGATGATGAAAAGAAACACAACATGATCCCCAACATTATATCAATGTTTCTTGTTCTCCTAACTTATTATGACCCTTTCAGAACAGCTCTTATTTAAAACCATACCTCAATCAGTAATACTTGAATTTGCTTCAAATAAATCTATTGTAAGACACAATAATTCTTTCTCTTCCTCCAACTCACACCAACTTGTTTACCTGCTTTCTATCTACATTTCGCCACACTTCAAAGCCGCCACACCACTGCTCTTAGCACCGGTAGCTCATGCTGTCGCCGCCACAGCCTCAGCAGGCGCCACCACCTCCGGCGGCTGCTGAGTGGTGCGGAGCTCATCGGCCATAGCGGTGAGGTCGCGATCCTGTACGTCCATCCTTAGCCCGTTCTTCATGAACAAGGTGAGCGACATCTTCTGCTCGACGCGGTGGCCGGGGGCGACTCTCAGGCGGTGCCTTAGCAGAACGGCAGCGGCGATGGACTTCATCTGCAGGTACGCGAGGTCCTTTCCGAGGCAGACTTAGCGGACGAACTTGAACGAGTCGTGGCGGTTCGAACCGCTTCCCGTCCGGCGAGAGCCATCGGTCCGGTCGGAACTCGAGGCAGTCGTCTCCCCACACGGAGTTCATCCTCCCCGCGGAGTAGATGGAGTACGTGACTGAGGAAGCCCGCCGGGGCACGAATGTACCGTCGGGTAGGACGTCGTCGGCCATGACGTACTTGGAGTCCTCGGGACGGACGGGTACAGCCGGAGTGTCTCGGACAGGGGCTGCTTTGAGGTAGACGAGTCCGTCGATCTCCTCGAACGCGAGCGGGGAGGCCAGCCACGCGCTGGGATCCGGGAGCTGCCGCGGGGATTCCCCGAGGACGGCGGCGAGCTCGAGCAGGATGCGGTGCTCGACGGCCGGGTTGGTGGAGACGAGCCAGAAGAACCAGCAGAGGGCTACGGAGGAGGTGTCGCGGCCGGCGAGGATGAAGTTGAGCACCACGTGCTGGAGAAAGGAGTCGGTGTAGGTGCCCTTCTTCATGAACCGCGAGAGGAGGTCGTCGTAGTTCCGGCCGTCCCTGAGCTCCAGCTTGCGGGCCTTGATGATGGCCGATAGATAGCAGTCGACGTGGGCGACGCTGCGGGAGAGCGTGGCCTCCAAGCCGACTTGGAGCCACTTCTTGAACCGCCAGACGAACTCCGGGAAGATGAAGCGACGGAGGCTGGCCTCGGTGGCACGGTCGAAGGCGGTGGCGAAGGCGTTCTCAGGGAGGCCCGGGGCGAGCGTCTCGGGGTCCTTGCCGAAGGCCAGGCCGCAGATGTTGTCGAAAGTGAGCCGGAGGAGGAGGTCCTGGAGGTCGACGGCGGTGGACTTGGCGGAGGACTCCTCGAGGATGGGGAGGAGGCGGAGGTGGATGGAGTGGCCGACCCACCGCGACATGGCGGTTCGGAGGGTGCGGGTGGTGAACTCGAGCGCGGCGGTCTTGCGTTGGAACAACCAGGTATCACCGTCGGAGTTGAAGATGCCGTCGCCGAGGAGGTCGAGGAAGACGGCGTGCCACGTGGGGCCCTTCGGGTAGTTGTCGAATCGGTTCTTGAGGACGTGCTCCAGGTTGCGCGGGTCGCACGTCACCGTCACCAGCCCTTGCCGGCGCGCGAGGCCGGGGAGCGCGCAGATGCAGGTCTGGTACGTGCCGCCGGTGCCGCGTAGGTTGTCGGAGATCCACTCGTGCATTCGCTCCGAGTGCTGGATGAGACCGGGGAGGCTGCCCACCACCGGCCACACGCGCGGCCCGCGCAGCCCCGATGCGAGCCGCGTGAACCACACCACGTAAGCGACCATGCACGCGACCACCACCAGCACCGTCGCCACCTCCATTTTGCCTCCCTCCACTACACGCTTGCACTCGGTGTCACCTGTTGAAGGAAGATGACGTACTGTTGATGGTGGTGGTTAATCTTGGGGAGCTACCACCATCTCACAGGGAGAAAGCGTGTAGATCAGAGGTGGTAATGTGGAGGGAAGAATATAAAGAAGAGAGAGAGAGATGGAGAAGAGGGTAAGGGAAGGTGGAAAATTTATAGAAAGGTGATGGAGTAGCAGAGCGGCATTTAATAGGCCAGACTGTGCTCTTTCTTCCCACCAGCTACCACCTCCCTCTCTCACTCATAAGCAGCAGCACTGCTTTCTTGAGCTGGTCTTCTCTGCAACTCGAACTCCCATTTATTGCCGTCACAGGACGTTGGGGTCAATCTGAGACGGCTAAACATGGAACAAGAGATCAGAACCATAATCCAGGTCATACCTCAGCAGTACTCCTGCAGTGCACGCCATGGAGGAAGAAGGGTACGTGATTAATCTCAGTGGCTGCACCTAATTGTTCAAAGGAAACAAGGCTTATATAAATAGAGGCATTGAATGGGGTGATGGGGAACGTAAATAGGATTGGTTGGATGGCAAAGTTTTATTGCCACTATTTAATGGGACTGTCCCCATGAAGAAGAGGAATAAAGAGAGAGAGAGAGAGAGAGGGAAAGAGAGAGAGTTGCATATAAGGAGGCCAACGGAGATGAGGAGGGTAAGAGAGGGTGGGACGAAGAGAAGGGGAAGAAAAAACTGGCCAACAGCTCTTTGTAGCATTGGCCATCTGATGCTGGAAGTTTCGTGCTACATGAAGAGAAGCGGAAGCTGTGTTTTGGGTGCGATGGTTTGGAGTTGGGTGACCAACTCAGCCAAAGAGACAAGTACAAGGATCGAGTGTTGGATCGAATGGATAACTGGAAAGACTTCAACTACCTTTCAACTCAAATCAGAAACGTTGACTGAACCTTAGACCTTCATTTGAAGATCACGTGGTGGATGGTTTGGGGTATTGCAAATCATTTATTACAATCATCCCTATATGTTTGTGATTCCACTCGTAAGTTTAGTCCAAACCTTCGGAGATCTAAGCTGCTGCAACAACCGCAGTGTTGGGTGGCTACCTGTTGACGACGGTATACTTAACATTTTGCTTGGTGCTGAAGCCAACCCGCATGCATTACGTCAATTTGGACCATGCAATATCAATTTCTTTTATGATGTTAGAAACAATAGGTTTTTTTTCTTAATTTGTCCTAATATCTTTTATTTTTACTCCTCTTATATGCACTTTAATTCTCGAAATTCCATACCATATCGTATATGATCGAATCATCACTTGCAGGACAATCCTTTAAAAATTAAAAGAATATATTCTGCTTATTTTAATCTTTGATTTCTATCTTTGTTTTTTTAATAAGGGATCATTTGATGCGGCTCGTAAGCTTGTAAGGAATTATTTGTTTTGGACGATAAGCATACCCACATAGTTTTATCTCTTTGGAGTATATTAGCTTCAAAAATTATCTCTAAATGTAAGGGAGATCTTGTGAACTTATGAACCTTTGATTCTCATATTACTCAATCAATATAAGTCTAAATGATCTTATTATTTTTTAAAACAGATTTAGTGTATCTTCTGTCGAGAAACAAGGCATGTATGTGACAATCAATAATGTCGAAAGGTGATGATTAATGATGTCATTTATGTTGTGAAAATTTGGATGATCGATTAATAGAGCTTATGAGATGTGGAATATGATTCGTTCCGAAAATCTAGAGAAAACTAAGAATGTTATAGAATCATAGAATTAAAAACTAGTAAGCTGGATATGTCATCCCATATCTCACATATGGCATGGAGGTAAATACATTCATTGATATGAACTGATAATTGTATCATAAGATGAAAACCTTATTCATTAGCTTGTTAAACCTTAACCATCAATTTAAAATATTCAAGGCTAGATTGATGATAGTTTTATAAGTCAATTTAAGTAGTTAGTCATTTAATATTATTAACATTAAAATTTTGTAATTAATATAAAAAAGATATGAGATTTTAGTCTTTCAAAGATTTACAATTTAATTACATATAAGTACTTAGGACAGCAGAATACAATTTGTTTTTGAAAGCATTATCAATTATTATGCTTGTATTGATTGATGTTGGCAAGGAAAAGTTCTGAAAAATATTAGTGATTTGCGCATGGATGTCTAGATTGGTATTGAAAGGAAGAATCATAATGTATACTCTCTTGATTTATTCTCACATTCTTATTGCAAATAATTTGATTTTAATCTGTTCTATGTAGTTGCTTGAAAATTGTTAGGGTGAAGTGCCATCTCCATCTTCTCTGAAAATTGATCCGTTTGCCATCCACCTGATGTTACTGTCCTCTTAGACTAAGTGCACAAGACGCACTATACAGTTTGATCCATCTTATTATAATCTCATAGAGTGATGATCTCTTTGAATACACCTTCCATATGGTATGCATGCTTTCAGTAGCTAATAAAGATGGTTCATGGTGGCACGAGATCAAGCGCCTCCAATCTTAAATGCTTACCAATCATCCCAAAAGACCCACTTAAAATCAATTTTGTTATAGCATGTGGTACCTGAATCACATTCAATTCAGAAATTAAGAATGGATGGTTGGTGTACTCGGGTCCAATGGTAGCACCATGATTAAGTCCGAGTGTTCAATGTATAACTACAATGCAGGTTTCATTAGTAATCTGACCTGGGACTGGTCAAGTGTCAACGATTTATTTGAAAGATGTGACACCTCAATAATCTAACATATTGGCACTTCATTGATTCAGTATATAATGGCTAAAGCCTAACATATTTCGTTAGTTACAAGTAAGGATTTTAATTTCGAATAACACTATTCGTATCGGGCAATACATATGACCAGTAGATCAATACACGGACCATCCGCTACCGAACAGTACCATTGATTGAAACTACTTTTGCCTCATTACAATCATAAATCAATCGATGATGGTCAATTTCAATTGTCGTCGCCCGTTACCGGGTAGTATTAGTCGAGGGAGAGCCGAGAGAGAAGAAAGAAAAGGGAAAAGAAAAGTCCAACGCCACTTTCCCTCGACGATCTCGATTCGTCGTCACCCTCCATCGCCGGACACCGTAGATGAGATGTCGCCTCCTCCTCATCTGAGGTGACGAGGCCTCGGCGTCGTCGACGACTTCTCCTCCTCCATGTGAGGAAAATAAGCCTGGCGATATCATGGAGAGAAGGAACAGAGCATCATCTAGGTGATGTTTCTTCTCCCTATGCGAGCAAAAGAATCGAGGCGGCGACATCACCTCGTCGCACTTTTTTTCACGGGGAGAATGAAACTTTGGTTTTTTCTCCCCACGCGAGTAGGAAAAGGAGGCGTCATCATCTCTTTTTTTTTCTTATATATATATCGAACGATACATCTTGATGTACCGCTCGGTACTCTATATCGTATCGCACCAAGTTACGCTCAAAACTCCGATACGATATAAAATTACGATCCTTAATTGTAAGTTCATTTGTTATTATGTTAAGGTGTTGTTGGGGTAAATATTTCACACCATAGATTAATCCCGACACAACAAATATTATGTAACTATATATCGTTAAGATTTAAGATTAAGTTTTCATATATGATTAATCATAATTTCATCATTAAGAGAGATCGATATATCCCTAGTATTAGTTTTATCGAAGTAAAAAGAATTAATATTAATAAATATATTTAATCTTACAAGTGCTGAATTATCTTTATTCTTAGAGACATTTAAAGCGGACAATTTCTTAACCTTCCACCCACTCATTTTTATGAGTGTGTGACATTCAAGAAGGGGTTGGGCATAGATGGACTTTGAGTTAATTATTTCCTTGGTGTTGATTCTTTATGGCAAAGAGAGACTTGAAGCCTAGTAATCTTCCTGCCGCTGCTCAAGCTGACAGCACCATATTTCCATCTACTTTTTAGTGCCATTGATAGCTTCTCTACCAAGGACAACCTCCAACCATTCCCAGTGGGTTTTGCTTGAGATGCATTGCAGTGGCTACTGTACCCTTTGCCTAATTTCTGCTGACACTATGATCTCAACTGAAACCTAGAAATTTTCGCTGAACCACACTGGCCTGCTCCGAGGAATTCAAGCACTGCCACATTCAAGTGTGTCAAGGAGACTGTAAACACAGTTTCCCCTTGAAAACCTTTAGCCATAATGCATCCAAAGAGTCTTGTAAAGTAGCAGTGAACAACCAAGAAGAAGGTGGTGACAACATATGTTGACCCATGCCATCTTAACTAGGTGCATTATTGTGGTCAAGGACATCCAACACATTATCACTGTTGCATTATGTTTTGTTGTGTGCCAGTTGAGCAATAAATTAAAATCTGTACTAAAGCACTGTGTGTTTTAGCTATGTATTGGCATGAAGAAATTTCTGATGCACTTTGCAGGTTGGTAGGTTGTATGAAGACAGTATAGAACCTCTTAAATGTGCAACTTGCTGTATAATTGGTAGGTCGATAGTGGGATACGGTCCGAGGTGCATGTCATAAATGCTGTCAATACCAACACCCAGAGAGAGAGAGAGAGAGAGAGAGATGTTTTCTTTTATTTATTTATTTATATATATTAAGAGACAAGAGAATAATTCAATTAAATTAGGAAATCTTAATTGATTTAGAAAGGAGTAGAACATTTCTTATACAAACATCCCATGACTCGGATGCAATTTGTAGGTTGGTAGGCTATATGAGGACAGTATAGGTATTCTTATTTGTATAGTTATATCTTGCTACATAATTTATAGGTCAATCGTGTATTTCCAGTCAATATCAACACCTAAGATGGGTTGGGCTATAGATTGACTGGGCTTGCCTTGGCCCCTTTCTTTTGGGCCCACTAACACTCGTTGGGCTTACTTTTTGGGCCGATGCAATCACATTGGTCAGTGTGACCTATGACACGCATCCGAAGAGCGAGAGAATTGTGGATCCCAAATGAAAGGAGAACACAATTTGGTCATTGCCTCCACAGTTAGGACAAGCCAAAGTTGGATCCCTGCCGTGCAGGTCAATCTGTCTCGCCAACTCTTTCTTCCGTGTGGGGAAGCCATCTGAACGTAACAACATCACATAAAATTCCAGTTTCTTGTTTTAGTTCAACCACTCCCAAAAATGCTTCTAGAAAAATCTAGTGCTGGATGATGCACTGTATGATTATTAATATGCATAAAATCCAATAACTTTTATGTGAATTACATGGCATGAATTCATTTGTTTATTTTATTATTATTATTATTATTATTGCATGAAGGGAATCTATGAGAAGTGCCCTGTCCATTGATAGTCTTTGATGACAATGAGCCAAGATATCAAGAATTCTATTGATTGAAGTACTTATTTCTCTACCATTACTCATCCCAAAATCTAATTAATGATCATTTTAATCCGACTTCAGCATATGAGATGTATTGAATAGTAAAACAAAAAAAACAAAAAAGAGTTAGTGAACATTGAATACATTCCAAATTTAATTTAGTTACTTATAAGCTTCATTGTAAAAAAGAGTGATGATCCTATGTGAAGCTTATTTAACCATATTGTTTGGTCTCTGTCAACTCTTCATCTAAATTCACACAGTGTCATCTCTTGGGAGATATCCTAATGGTTACTATGTAATGTGAGCATTGTATACATAATGTTTGATGGAAAACAATAAATTTAGAGAAAAGTCCATACAGTATCAATGCATTCAAGAAATAGACTCTGTGTACAGCCACATCAAGTCCACCATGAGAAAAGAAGTCACAGCACAACTCACCCTGCCATCAGTCCCTTTCCCAGAAATGGGCATCAGCAATACCTATGATGCTGGTCTCTTCTTCAACATCCTTGCGTCCAAGACCTTCAGGAAGAGCAGGGACCCTCTCAATGACATATAAAAGCTTGGTTTGTCTCCTAAAGTTAATTCTCCTTTTGACCCATCATTCCACTCACTTCAAGAGTCTCCAACAGTGTAGCTGGGGGTCACATTCCATATTATATTTAGCTTCTTGGAAAATGTAGGGTTAGTATCACAAAAGCTGAATGGTGGGAGGGGTATAAGAAGAACATAGTTTAAGTTTTGCCCATTAGCATTTCTAAGAGTAAGATAAGTGGTCCACTTATAGATGATTAAGTTAATAATGGCATTTGAGTTTATTAGGTGCCTCTACAAAAGTGACACAAATGTTGCTTGGCTTAGATTTGCTATTAATGTGCATGTAAAGTGGACACAAATCATGGCATTTGTGGATGCCATTCTGTTCTATCACCAACTTGGATTTCCTTTTCATTTTTAGGACTCCAAATATGTTTCAACATATGACAAGCAATAATCATTCATGGGGAGGACACTTTTAATATAACTACAAAATGTTTAAAAAATCCATTCATTTTAGTTAATGTTTCTCAGTTGACCAGAGCATTTTAGAATGCAGTTTTAAATGATTGTTATAATTATTAGAATTTTCTTTTTTAATTCAAATTATTTTTTAATGATTATAATTAGTTTGATTAATCTATTTTATGAGGGATGGATGTTAAGGTATATGTGTTGATGGTAAAGACGATGTGTATATATCGTAATTAGAAGACGTGAGACAATTACTATAATGATAAGAAAAGAATAGATGGGGACTTAAAAAAATAATTTTTGAATATAATATTTTACCAATGTCAATAATAAATAATTAAGAGTTTATGATTTATTAGTATTGTTACTATACATTTATTAGAGGGGTATTGGTTTTCGAATTAATATCATAAAAGTTACTCTATCATCATTTGCACAGTAGTAGTGGTGCTTGTGGAATTAGGAAGCATCCAACCTAGGAAGATTATACTAAGATCCACAATCTAAATCACAAAAGCAAGTGACCCTACACCTCCAACGAGAGACCAATGGAATGGTCCACCTTCCCCAATGTTTCCCCCTCTTTAAGGGGTAGCTTGCAGGGGAGAAAAGGATCAATTGTGAGATTATTTTTTGGCTCTTAGAGGAGGGAAGTTTAGAGGGTGATGGGTTGCAGGGGGACACAAAGCATGGGGATGAAGCAGAGGAGAGTGACAGATTTCTCTCCTTCTCTCGCCTTTCTCTTCATGCAAAGTTGGGAGTGGTTTAAACACTACTCTGCACTCTGCGCCGACAACTTTTGCCATTGATAAAGTATTGGGATTACTAATGGAAATGCTACTTATCTTTTTAGTTACTTTCTTATGGAGATCTTAGCATTATGGAGCATATATTGCTTCTTATTAATCTTACTAAAATAAAATTTTGATATTATATATATATATATATATATATATATATATATATATATATATATATATATATATATATGTATAGACACACACACATTGTGGGCCTTAGCATCTTTTGAAAGTGTGTGGAGATTGGAGAGCAGAGGATGCTGGTTTTATTTTTTTATGTTTTCTTCCATGTTTATATAATGAGCCTTAATTACTGCCATGTGGCTCTATTGCCACCTGATATGAGAATGTTCAGCCCCCCCTGCCTGTAAAAAGCCATGGCAGAGACAACATGGTGTTGGATGATTAATGCAGTGTTGGAAATATCCAAAGGGAAGAGCCTACTAAGGTCCACACCTTAGGGTTCTGCCTCATATAGGATTAAGTTGTTGTTCTTTTTTGCTTCCATCAAATGATCATAGGCCAGATGTGACTGGCTGCTGGTTTCCACCTCGGTAGGTAATGTAGATCGAGAACAAACACTTGTAAGACAGGCATTTAATATGTGGACTGCACTTTAAACCACTTCCCAACCAAGCATGTTGAGACTGGTGGATCTTATCGAGTGTCATTGTTGGAATGTATATTATGCTTTGTTTAAGACATGCCAAATGAGGAGCTTTAGCAGCACATTGTACTCTGTCCAGAAAGGTCTTGGTGCCCAATGACCTTATGTCATCATTCCATCTGGAACAAAAGGAAGCATTATCTTTGATTGTGTTAATTGCTGCTGTTTGCATGAGGAAACAGAAAGCAGCTGTAAGAAATAACACTGTGTAGAAAGAGAACCATAATTTGAGGTAGTCAGGAAGTTTATGGTGTATTCAAATAAGTTTCTATTCTTCTACTGAACTAAAGGTTTCATCAATATCTACTGCATCTGCAACTGCTGGTTTACTGCCCAAACTATATATATGTGTTTTCAATGATGTACTTACTTTGTGAAGATGCATTCAGAAGCTTAGAACTTAATTATTAAGCTGGAGCACTGAAGAACATATTGGTGATCTTTAGATATCAAGTGATGCAGTAGTGGTGTCTTAATAGAGTATTTCTTCAGTGCCAAGTGTTTGCAGTAACTATCAACCTCATTCAAGAATACAATGTAGTTTGCAGTTCCCTTAAGCTGAACTTTCTAAGTTGTATGACTGAATGCAAACCAATCAAGAGGCATTAATTCATAACATTTTTCATACTATTAGCTTGCTATTTTTTGTTGCAGCAGTGAAGTGTTTTTGGTGAAGTTGCTCTTTACATGTTCTTAAAAATGTAAATTTACAATTATTTAATTTTGTGCCCACAAATGACTTGTTCATAAACCTCTTTGTAACAATTAGTTTACTTAGGAGCAATTAATTGTCGATAATGAGTTGTTTACTTGTAAAATTCGTATGTTTGATTAAATGCTATGTATGATAAGTGGATATGAAAGTAAAATATGATGTATTATACTGGTAGAAGTTTCCACAACTTTTAGGATTGGTTTTGGGAATCTAATGATACACTGATTTGTAAAATTCAATATCAGTGAATACACAGAAATTTTTTTTTAAAAAAATATATGTTATGATATCATTCGATATCATTATCAATATTTAAAACTGTTTTTTTACAAAGATAAATGACGAAGACGAGATATATTAAAATTTAAAAGTTAAAATCTTTATCGACTAAGTCGATCGATATTTTCAATAATTAAAACTTTGTTCCACATGATCTCCCCTTTTTTACTTTTATTTGAATTTTGATTGTTGTCTTTTTTTACCTTAATTACAATACTCCTATTTTATAATATTACAAATAATTAGATATATAATTACTATTTATAATATTTGATTTTATATACTATTTATACAATCCTTATGATTGTGATCAACCAGGAGAGCTTGACATCAAGAATTCAACTGCCTTGTGTGTAATTATCAACATAGGGTTCCTATCTACCACATTTGCCTTGAAAGCAATCCAAAAAGCTAAAGACATCTCCATCACCATCTATCTTGTCTCACATCATTTGAGTGATTGCTACCAAACATACACCAATACATGGTATCAGAGCAAATATCATACCCTTTCTCTCTTTAATCACTATAATTCTTCATCTCCATCGATTGTATAATTATGATTGGTTTTCGTAAGTCTCAAAATCGATCGATTCAAGTTAGCTCCGATCTCGAGTCTTGACTTGACGTATAATAAGAACCATCGCTTATTATAAATCCAAAAATTTTCGACATGAAGCCTATAAAATAAATAAAAACTCGTATCATCATCATCATTATATAATTTTTTTTATAAAATATTTCAAATCATTAACGATTTAAAAAATATTTTCTGTTGTGATTTTTTTATGATGTGACAAAATTCAATGAGCCTATTTTATCCTTTCTATCATGTTGATATAGAACAATAAATATTATCCCTGTACCATTCAATCTTAGCCGTTGCATCACCATCACAGGGTTTCACCACCACAGCTTGATCAGATGAGTTGCGGGCCGTCCGATCACCATCCGATGATTCCTTTTTCGCTTTCGCCATCACCACAAAAAGAGGGAGCGGAAGCGCGGAAGAAAGAGACAAAATCCACGCGGCCCTTCCCCCGCTTCCTCCCTTTATTACCCTTTCTTTATGGTGATCGCCGCTTCGCTTCTGCCACCGTTCTCGTCTTCCTCTTCCTTCTCGGCCCTCCCTCCGTCCTCTTGGCATCGGCAGTGCTGCCTTTTCTCCCCTTCTCGTTTCTTTAATCGGTCGTTTTCCCTGTAAATGGATCGCGATACTTTCCGAGTTTTGCCGCATTCTCCTCCTCGTTGCTGTTGACGGATCCGTAGTATTATTTGCGTGATGTAGATGTGAAGGTTTTGATGGCGGTCTTGGTGTTGTGTGATTAGGATTAGGGACGAATGGCGGATTTCCGACACAAGGAAGCCGATCGGGGGTGCCGGCGCGGCCTGGAGGAGTTGCTGCTGCGCGGAGGACGAGGGGATGGGTGCGTGGGTGAGGAGGCGGAGGAGGCTAGCGCTGGTGGCGGCGATGGCGCCGACCAGCTCGCCCGCCGCCGGCGCCGGTCAGACCTAGAGGGGGATGACCTGGCCGAGACGTCGGCCGCTGCTCGCCGCCATTCGCGGATCCTGAGCCGGTGGGCGGCGCGGCAGGCTGAGGAGATGATCACCACCATTGAGAGGAGGAACCGGGAGTCGGAGCTCATGGCGCTCGCGCGGCTCCACGCCGTTTCCATGCTCGACGCCTCCTTCCTCCGTGAGTCGCGTCGGGCGCAGTCCTCGGTCGAGCGCCCCGTGGCTGCGCGTGCCTCCTCCGTACTCCGGATGTGGCGCGAGCTGGAGGACGAGTCTATCGCTGGGGATCGGAGGAATCCTGCACGCACTCCTACCACCGCGTCCAACAACCACCGTAGTGCGCCGGAAACCCATGACCCTATGGTGCGGCTGAATTCTTTGGACGTTGCCAGCGAGATCAACGCTAGCGAATATTCTCAATGGCCTGATAGGCCGACGGCCCTAGGAAGGCGAGGTGCGGTCGAGGATTCTGAGGATTGGAGATCAAGCAGGGAGCAGTCTCCTGATATTGGAGGTGGTGGTGATGGGGAGAGGGAGAGGGTGAGAGAGATTGTTAGCGGGTGGATGACAGAGATAGGCATTACAGACACTGCATCACAAATATTGCCAGGGAATGATAGCCCAAGGAGTGAGTGGCTTGATGAGAGAGAGCGTGAGAGGGTGAGGCTGGTCAGGGAGTGGATGCAAACTGTGAGCCAGCAGAGGGATGGTTGGGCTAGCAGGAGGGAGGAACGGGATAGGGAAGGTCTGGTTGCAAATCAAGAAAATCGTCAACGACAACATGTCCAGAGGAACTTGCTGAGGCTCCGTGGAAGGCAGGCTCGCCTTGATCTGATCATGAGAAATGTCAGGGAGAGGGAAAGGGAGCTTCAGGCTTTGTCAGATCACCGGCCTGTTTCACATTTTGCCCACCGCAATCGCATACAGGTCAGCACTTGTACTATTTGTTCTCAAACTACTGAATTTCGTATAATATCAATTGTTTTTCTGCGAACAAAACTATTGCTAGTTTTAAGCATTTCTTTTATGTGTTGCTATCGGTAGTCAACAACTCAACATTATGTTAAGTTTGTATGTGTACTTCCAAGTTCCAATAGTATCGATCTGATTCCTTTCAATTTCAGTACTAACTGTAATTATCTTTTGTTTATTACAGTGATACATATGCATCAGAAATGACCATAATAGATTCTACTTTACCCATGATCCACTAACTATCCTTGTTAAATCTGAATATTTATCATTTCTTTGTTTATACATTATTCTGAGTAGGTTATTTCTGAAGAAGTTCTATCATTTCTTACTTGATTGTTATATGTATTTTCAATGTTTGCTTTGATGTTCAATGTTTGTGTTGGCCGAAAAGAACTCATATTCTAGATTTGGTAAATTTTGTTACGTTCCTAGTGCCTAAAATGTTTCGACACTTTGATATGAAGAACCTAGTGTAGAGAGTTTTTTGAATTGTTTTGTTCAATTTTACTCTTGACAGGGTTCGCCTTACCGGTCCATACCGATGTATCGACCAGTTGGTAGTATGGTATGTACCACTATTTAATGTACCATATGTTGGTACGACAGGGCATATTAACGACACAGAAAAATTATCAAAAAAGCTCAAAAAATTCTTGAAAAATACAAAAGTTAGATTAGGATTTTTAAGTCAAAGATAAATATAAATGTAGAATAATTTTAGCAAAAATAATTTAAATTATGAAAGAATTAGCTGCACATATCTTTTTCGAACATTGAGGAGTAACTTTGTGGTATGTTTTGGGCCGTCGTTATGTTGATATTGAATTATTTACAAAGAAATGATTTAAATTGTTAGATTATTTGTTAAACAACTTAAACTTTAATAATCAATTAATCGATCGATAGATATACTTGGTTCTACCATCAAAAAGAATAACGAAACTCTACAAGCTATGGATCATGGTCCTTGATCTTATCTATATGTATATCGATTTAATATGTTTGTCGGACCCAATCCTGAAATTGGCTTCATTACATAATATATTAATACATCGTATGTTATTGGTGCATCAATGTGATGATGATCGTAGTTTAATCGTTGTGAATCATACGCGTCGGAGGCGGCTCTTGAAGTAAATACGATTGTGGCATGTATTGGTGCGGAGGTGGGAGAATGTCGGAACTTCTACTTTTGCTATTGATCTATTGCTCTGCATCATAAGATCGATCAATGTACTGTTGCTTTGAGAAAAATGATTAACTATTACCGTACTATTGTTGGTCATAAGATTTTTTATAATATAATAGTTGTAAATACGATAAACTCCACTCTATATCCACGTCGTGTAGGTTCTGTCACATCTATCCAAAATCATCTATTGTCTTCCTCTTTCCCTTCTGTGTATAAATTTACCAGTACCTCATCAAACTCTAGGATCTGAATCTCGAGTGTCATGCGTAAAATACCATTCCTCGGTTCATGCATCACCCTTAAACGATCAAATGAGGGGTAGAAAGGGTTTTAAAACCCTTAGTTCTGGTTCAAATGATCAAATGAACCATTTAAATTCAACAAATCCTAGTCATTGATCGGTATCGATTGAAATCTGACCGTTTTTGATCGGTACAGGTCAGTAACGGTTGGATTTCGATCGTTTTGGCTGGTGCGAACCCCGTATCGAGCAATATGGGGTCCCCTGTTATGGATTGTTTGGTATAGAGCAATCCACATACCGATCCCCTATCAAATTGGTATGTACCACCCGTACCACCTAGTATAGATTGGCACAACGAACCCTATCCTTGAGCATTGAGAACATGTGTTTTGAGCTTTGTATGGATTTTTTGTTATTTGTGCATATTTCTTATGAAAAAGGGAAAAGCTTCCTCGAGGTAATATTGCAAGATACGTACTGTGCATTAGGAGATTTTTTCAGTACTACTTCCGTTTTGGTGTAAAATACAATTTTCATAAGTGATTCCGTAGGTCAATCAATCAGGCTTTGAATATCTATTATGAAAACTTATCGATGATTTTATATTTTTAAATTGCCATGACTAATGCACTTGCATTAATCTTTGTCATATAAAATCATTTGATTATTTGTAGCGTAAAAAGCCTTGAGTGGCCATGATATATGTTTTTGGTATTCATAAGTATTCAGGTGTACTGCCATCGAGTTAATTTTAGCCTGGAGTCTTTAAAATGTATTGCTTTTGGTATATTCAAATTTGGAGGGAGTATATGGTATCATTCAATAACCTCAAGCCCTCGTAAGTGAATAAGAGGTGGTGGTGACTTTAAAGTTGAATTATTTTTAAAAACTTTGATTTGCTCTATTTTTGGTTTCATTCTCTAACATTAAATTAACTTATAAGTGTTTACGTAATAAGTTTTTTAAGTTTGCATGCATAGATTTGATTTTTTTTGTTTTGTGCCCATTCATCCCTTAAAAGCTTTTAGCATGTAAGCATGATGTGAGGATTGGAGTCTGTATTATGATAACATTTTGCTGCCTTGTTACAGAGTTCATGTGGATCCATGTCCATTGGCATTTGTTGTGTTGGCATTTAACTGATACAGTCCTCTGCCATGAAATTTAAACTTTTAGATAATGAAGAAGTGCACTAAGAATCGTACCCACCTAATTTGAGGTCCCATGTTTTGTTCTGTGCAGAATTTCATTTCTGATCCTGGGTTCTACTACATATCAATGAAACCAAAATTTTAATGTTTCGGCAATTGTCTGCCTGAATTAGAGACATGTACTGTTGTCAGGCAGTATCTCGCTGTGTTATGTAGTATTCAAGTGTTTGATAACTTAAGTACTTGTTGTATCAAGTGTTTTGACAACTTATGTAATCCTTTTCTGTTTCTAAGAAGAGAACTTGTCTTGTCTATTAAAAACTTAAATTTAGACCAGATATTTTCTAACATGTAGAGGTATGCTTCGATTGACCTGCTGAGGAGGGAACTTGTCTTATCTACTAAAGCTTAAAATATTAAATGAGAAACTTCTTTAAACTTGAATGTATTATTTTATGGAACTGTTGTCTATCTCTAACAAAAATTACTTGGACGAACATTTGAGGAGCAAGATGAGGCTTTAATTAGTTTCATATGAATGCTTACTTTTGCCCCTCTGGTAGGTAAGACACTTTGGTTTGTGTACCTATTGAATGGTAATTTCTTAAAGGCTTAGATAAATTTGCTGATGTTAAAAGGGATTATTTATTTTATAGGATCTGCATGTCTATACCGTAGATCACCTGGTGTGCCCACAAGTGGCATTATGTAATTAGGACCACCACAAACTTTAGCTAGTTCTTTAATGAATTTGTAAATGAAAGCAGATTTTTTTTTTTGAATGAACAGCATGTGCTCATCATGAAGAGAAGTTGAGAATATACTAGCACATTGTATAAATGTATGTTTTCTTATAAAAAGAACTTTGGATAGTAAACTAATTTCATATAACATAAAATCCTTGCAGGTAGGATGAATTCTTTTACAATTATATATAACTTTTTAACAAGTTGTTGAAACTAAATTATGTCAACTTGTTAATTTTAACAATTATAATTCTCTAGGCTGTACTCCGAGGTAGATTCCTGAGAAATGGTGGACCAGTCGAGGATGGGCAGAGGCATTCAGTTGCAGCTGGAGAATTAGGTCAACTTAGACAGCATCATACGGTATCTGGCTTCAGGTATGGTTTCCTTCTGTCATTTCTGTAATAGGGTGATTTTACCTTTATCATCATTCTGCAAGTGTTGTTTGATGTCAAAATTGTTCAATGATTGTTAAAGTATCAGCCTATATAATGATTGTTAAACTCACATAGTATCAGCCTATATAATGATTGTTAAACTCACAGTTGAAGTGAGCTGGACCATGTTTCTTGTGTCTGAGTATATGTCAGGCATTATAGTTGAGTACGAAACACAGGTACATGCTGATCTATCGTGCTATGAGTTAAATTGTGCTGGCTACCTATGGCATGCTATCAGATTTTTATGATCTAGAGTTGCTTAAAAAAGTCATCAAGTTAAGCTGATATCATTTAACACTGAGATTGTAGGGAAGACTCCCACTCCCATTCTGGAGTTAAGATTCACATAACCAAAGTTGTCCAAAAATTTTCTCATGAGGTTGGGACTATCTCACAAAGCTGATCCACTGATGACACCATACCAAACACTTGTGGGCTCCACAAGTAAGGTATGTGAAATAGCCACCTCATATGATAAAATCTTTGGGACAAAATTCTGGACAACATTTCCAAGTGATGGAAGAAATGTTGTTTAATAATCACAGAAGGATTGTGCTACAACTTCCTAGTTGTGGAAGAAATTACTAGAAATGGGTTGATCATCAAGACCTGAGAGGCAGCAAGAATTGTGAAATTGTGGTGTCAAGACAAGGCAAGATAGTCTAACCTGGTTAACTGGTGAGTATCTGGTTGGTTGCTTTCTGTGGGATAGCTTGTTCCAACTTCGCCTAAAGCCTATGTTGGTGGTTAACATGTATCAGTCAGAATTATCCCAGCTGGCCTGTGCAAATTTTGGCAAGATAAACCAGTCACTCACTTGATTTAACTGAACCCTGAAAGATTTGCAGCTTAATGAAAACAATGTTGTCATCAATAAATTAAGTGGTTAAATGGTTCCTAACAAATTTGTTTTTCTTTTTGACTTCTATATTCAATTGATAATCACTATGTCTTGAAATAGGCCAGAGTGTGCTGAAATGCATATTTTGTGTGCCTTGTGATGATGAAATTGTTGGATGCTAATTGGAGAATCACAGTTTAAATGAGAATGCATTTATAGCAAGAAAACAATTCTATATAATATGAGAGTGAAGTTTTTGAGATTATTATTTCTTGCATGCGATGATGCACAACGAAAAGCATTGTACCACATATTATGTCTGTAACATATGGATCTTGTTGCTTTCAGTGACTTGTTACTATTGTTAACTTGATGATTTCATTTGCAAAATTTGACTTCTATATTACTAGATGGTCATCAGGATTATCAAAAAGTTGATAAATCCAATTTTTGTTTCTAGGGAAGGAAGGATTTCGCTCCAGAGAGGATGGTATTGTCACAGGTCCAGCAAGCAACCAATCTGATGGTATTGTCACAGGTCAAGGTCCAGCAAGCAACCAATCTGATGGTATTGTCACAGGTCCAGCAAGCAACCAATCTGATGGTATTGTCACAGGTCAAGCAAGCAACCAATCTGATGGTATTGTCACAGGTCCAGCAAGCAACCAATCTGATGGTATTGTCACAGGTCCAGCAAGCAACCAATCTGATGGTATTGTCACAGGTCCAGCAAGCAACCAATCTGATGGTATTGTCACAGGTCCAGCAAGCAACCAATCTGATGGTATTGTCACAGGTCCAGCAAGCAACCAATCTGATGGTATTGTCACAGGTCCAGCAAGCAACCAATCTGATGGTATTGTCACAGGTCCAGCAAGCAACCAATCTGATGGTATTGTCACAGGTCCAGCAAGCAACCAATCTGATGGTATTGTCACAGGTCAAGCAAGCAACCAATCTGATGGTATTGTCACAGGTCCAGCAAGCAACCAATCTGATGGTATTGTCACAGGTCCAGCAAGCAACCAATCTGATGGTATTGTCACCAATCTGATGGTATTGTCACAGGTCAAGCAAGCAACCAATCTGTTGATGTTGATAACATCAATGTATCTAGTAACAATCTCTCTGTCTCAAGCACATTGGAGGTATCGGATGAGACCCATGATCAATTCCGAGCACATGATACTAATGTTGATGAACATCAACCAGAAGAGATGTATACTACATTTCAGATGGAAAGCAGCATGCAAATCAGTGATATGGTTGGGAGAGGGTCTGCAATTCAGGAAGATAATTGGCTGGCAGATGATGTTGAACATGAGCAAAGGGATTCACAACAGCCTAGTGAAGTGGGGTCTACTGTACAGCATGATGGCCCTATCGAAGAACATAATAGTAACTGGCATGAAAATGAAGACCAAGAATGGCTTCATGACGCCCCTGAAGATGAAGATGGACGAGATAGCCATCTTCTGGAAGCACATGAGCATTGGCATGAAGATAATTCTCAAGTGACTGAAGCAAACTGGCAAGATGGACCATCGGACTCCTTCAATGAGCAACATTCTTTTCCTGTTATAAGGAACACATTTGTTTCATCAGAGGATGGTGATTATGTGTATAATGTGGAACTTCGTGAACTCTTAAGCAGGTATTTGCTGATATTATATAGTTGGCTAAATTGTAATGAATTGATATCTCGGGTCTTCAGCTATTGGAATTATTTGATACTTGTGCTGCAGGAGAAGTGTATCTAATCTTCTTCGCAGTGGGTTTCGTGAAAGTCTAGACCAACTTGTACAATCCTATATACAAAGGCAGGGGCGTGATCCATTTCAGTGGGACATGGAAAGATCAATGCCTAACCATGTTTTACCAGGGGAAGATCAGAGCCAGCAAAGAGATCTAATTCATGGCCAACGCGATTCTGTTACCAGGCCTCTACATGCTACACCAATGCCACCAACACCACCTCCACTGCCGCCATGGCACTCAGAATTACATCATAGTTGGAGTCGGCAGAACATTCGCCGCCCAGAAGTTGTGAGCTTTATTTCTTTGATCCTATGATTTATTTAAATCATGTTGGAATTGTATGGATATAACATGCCAATTCATTATGGATGATTAGATTCCATGTCTTATAAGAGAACTTTAATTCCAACCTCTAGCTTTTTGTTACCTCTGTGTTTATGCTTTTCTTCTAAATACATGATATGTGATTGAGTAGTTATTTTACTATTTTGATTTTATCTGTTGGATATGTAAACATGAGATTCTCTATTCTGAAACTCATCTGGCTTTATTGGTGCAGGAATGGGATATGATTAATGATCTAAAGGCTGACATGGCTAGGCTTCAGCAAGTTATGAGTCATATGCAGCGGATGTTGGAGGCATGCATGGATATGCAGCTAGAGTTGCAGCGTGCTGTTAGACAAGAGGTCTCAGCAGCTTTGAATCGTTCTGTTGGAGAACATGGTCAGTAGCTTCCTTTTAGTAACGTACTTTCTTTTCATAAATTAGGAGAATGCTTCAAATCTACATTTTAGATTTATTTATCATGGGGCATGTCGAAGTTTGCTGTACTCTTTTTAAGGATAGATCATAATTGTTCTGTGCTACTATCTTGCTTAGTTTATGAATACAACATGGAGTTATCGGTCATATATGAGTATTAGATGCATATCTTTAGTGTTAGGCATGAAGCCTGCTTTCTAGCAATGGATCTTCAAATGAAAGGGTGTGCCAAATTGGGTCATTTACCCAAGAAATTCAAATTGATCAAGATGAATATAGGAAGAATGAAGAATGAAAAAGTATCAACATAAAAAGAATCTCTTATGAATATATGGCTTCTTATGAATTAAACTTCCAAGTGTATTATTTTTCCCAGCATTCTTACATAAGAATCGTATTTGCTTATCAGTATCCTTCCCCGACATATTTCTGTGTCCTTTTGGAATCAAACACTAGGTTACACATCAAATTCTTGTGTGTGTGTCCTATGCAAGTTTGTCATCAGCCACATATGGCTACAGCAGCAGGCAGAGTTAACATGCTTTAACCAACTTCTAAACAGATGCCTATAGCCAACCAACTATGCCTCTGCTCAAACTCAGTTTGTTCTGCTTCTGCTTCGTAAAGTATACCCTTGCTTTTCCAGGAATGCATCTCTTCTTTCCCACTTCAAAAGCATGAGTTTTAGTTGGTATTTGGCTATCTCGTGGCCAGAGATGTTTTGTTTTGCTTCTCATTGCTATGAAAGAACTTATTTTTCTGTTGAAATTGTTGTTGGATCTCATGTACTGCTTGCTTACTGCTGAAAAGTTGAGTCTAATCTTTTCATGTGAAGGTGAAGAGTCGTCACAGGATGGAACAAAATGGCGTAATGTGAGAAAAGGGGTTTGTTGTGTCTGCTGTGATAGTCATATCGATTCTCTTCTTTACAGGTATTAATTTCCCAAAAATCATCTAAATAAGAGCATATAGATAACAGAGATCGGTTCTTATTCTTTGTTTTCTTCTGTTCCATCCAGGTGTGGGCACATGTGCACTTGTTCAAGATGCGCGAATGAGTTGGTTCAAGGTGGAGGCAAGTGCCCTTTGTGCCGCGCACCCATTGTTGAGGTGATTCGTGCTTATTCCGTAGTGTAGAAATAATAATAAACCAGGTTGAAGATGAAGGTGCCATCAACTTCGTTAGCGGTCAACTCTCAGTTTCATCAAAGATGTAATCCATGGTTATCGTGGTCTCTTTGGCTGAGGTATTCTTAGCAGAAATTTTTGAGACGTCAGGAATGTTTGTAATGGCACTTTCTCCACTGATTTGCAATAAATAAATTGGAATGAGAGGAAGAGATTGGGAGTTTTCTCATTTTCATGTTGGAGATTAATGCATGCAAGATTAGCAGCTTGCTTATTCTCCATCTTATACCTAACATGCGCTCTTGGCACTTGTAGGCATTATACATATGGTATAACCTAAAGTAAAGCTGACGTCTAGTAGTAATATGAGCAACCACTTCATCTTAAAATGTCTAATTTGCATTGAAGTTAACAGAGAAAGAGGGACGATGGGATGTAAGCTGAACGAAGTAAAAGATGCAGACTCAAAGCTCGTAGGTTCGAGACACAGTATTGACCTCTGTTTCCAAGGAGCTGTCGGACCGGCTGATGTTGTAGCAAGGATGTCCGCTCCGTAATATGATTCGCAGCAGGTGCAACTTTCCAGGAAGCCACAGGGTCATCATCTAAAGCACCATTTCATCTAAAAGATTTTATTTCATTTACCTATTTAATCATCATCATAGACAATATATATATATATATATATATATATATATATTATATATATATATATATATATATCCCTTCGAGATTATTATTTTTAATTATGAGCATTAAGTATATATCTTTATTTATTGTTAAGTACAATATTTGGGTAGGGAGATACATAAGCGTCTTGAAACGGCAGATTTGTATGAGAACCCCTGAAAGGACTCCCCGTGGCTCTGTACCTATATTTCCTTGGTCACCGGATCCTTCCTTCCTCTCCGAGCACCGGCCCCAGGAACTACCATTCTCACTGTCAGGTATGCGTCTCTCTTCCCTCCCCTCCCTTCCCTACTCCAGCGGCCGCTTCGATCGCTGCCCTCTCCCTCCCTCCCTCCCTTCTCCAGTCGACGGTTCGCATCCCTCCTCGGTGAAGAAACCAAAGCTTCCGCCACCTCCCTGCTCTCTCTCCCTTCGGACCTCCCTCCTCGGTGAAGAAACCAAAGCTGCCGCCACCTCCCTGCTCTCTCTCCCTTCGGTTCTCCCATCTGCTACTCCTTCCCCTCCCTCTCCGGTCTGATCTCTCTGCGTCTGTTCTATTTCCATGTTCTGACATAGAACATGCCACGCTAGATCTGTGATGGAGGCAGTGAAGTCACCGGGCGCTCGCCTAGGCGAAACCTGAGCACTTGGTAAGTTGTCCGGCGCTTTTAATTGGGCGGAGCCCAGGCGCACGCAAACCTAATCGACGAACTATGCGGCGGCGTTTTCCTCTCGTCGGCGAACGGCGACGGCATCTTCCTCCGGGGAGAGGCTTTCGTACGAGTGCTATCTCCGGCGGAATCTTTCTCGATTTCTCTCTCTTCTTCCTCCTCCTCCGCCGCCGCCGCAGCCTCCGACAGCACCCGTCTCCCTCTCCTCCTCCTCTGCAGCCCCCGACAGCATCCCTCTCCCTCCTCCTCGGCAGTCGCTTCCTCCGCTACATCCCCAACTGCAACCCTCTCCCTCCTACTCCACTGCAGCCACCTTACCCCACCGCATTACTCCGATAGCATTCTCTGTTTTCTTATTTGTATTCATGATGATACACATTGTTACCATGATGTTTGTTTTCATTAATCATGGATCTGATACTCTTCTCCCATCTGAGTTACGTAGTGTAGGGTTGTGTTTTTCTTGATGTTGATCATGTTTCTTTCAGTTTTGAGGTATGTCTTCCTGATGCTTACTTTAGCTTCTATTTATTCTGTTTACAGCTATGGTAATGAGATAACAATGACGAGAAGAAAATGTAGGCTATGGTGGCCGGAACAATTTTTGTCTTGCACATCCAGTTCCAACCTGTTTCTCTTTGGCTGGTTCATGGATTCTGTAAATTCCCTTGACATTGTTGTAGCAGCTGCAATTCCTTCACTGAATCTCTCGGTCCATCTTCTTCAGACTAATCTTGAGGTAGAAATGCTGGAACTGATTCTCTTAGCTTTGTCATTTATGCATCTTTAATGTTTGAGCACATTTACATCACACGGTAATAAAAAGCAAGGTTTGCGATTTTGAATCGTGCCACCCGTGAACCGATGCGTAGAGGGCAGTCCGCTCGTCCGATATGGGGTTGTTTCGGGCGGTAATGATTGAAATTTCGACTGTTACCGCTTGCTACCAAGCGGTATTAGCTTGGCTGCGGTTTGGCTGAGGGAGAAGCATCGAAGAAGGAAGAAGAAGGAGAGGGCGTTCAAAGAAGAGGAGAATCGGGAGAACCACAACACGAACTTATTTTCACGCCCTTTCTCGATCTCGATTTGGCATCGTCCTCTCTTGACGATCCTAATCTAGGAGGTAACGGCAAGGAGAGTCATAAAGAGGAGGATTTGGAGGTGCGGGGTTTAGGGGAGGTGGTGGTTAGAGTAGCGAAAGAGGCGGTCTCCTTCATCGCCTCGTTTGCGACTCTGTGGCCTTCTTCTTCGCCGAAGTGTCACGGCCTTAGCTGGAATTGCCTAAGGCGTGAGGCACCCTTGCGGCTAAAACGCGAACTTAGCTTGCGTTGCCTAAGTCGCGCTTCGCCCTTGCGATCTTGCTCCACAAGGATCAGCCCACTTTGTAACCTCTCGAAGGTCCCGAAGGACCTGTAAAAGAGAAAGTTGGTTAGTTCGAAAGAACGAGCGACGGACAAGTCCCGAAGTCTCGCGGAAAAGGGGAAGCTTTACAAGCAATTCGACGAACACCTTGTGTGCACAAGAGAAAAGAGGGAGAGGGAGAAAAACAAGGCTTTCAAGGATGAACGAACAGCTGCAAGCCCACAAACAGCCGCTCACCTGGTCCCGAGCGCGAACACAAGTCCCCGTAAAGGTCACGTGCGAACTTGCGAAAGAGACTTCAACGCCCGGTATATAACCGAAGCCCCATCTAGCCCTGTGCCACCCGGGGGGTTCCTAGGGGCTGAGATGGCTGACGTTTTGGTGAGCGGAGGCAGATTCCAGAAATCAGCCCGCGGCACACGAAAACAGAGCTGTTTTGGGTTGTTTTGGGGCTGTTTTGCTCGGTTCGGTGAGCGGTCGCTTTGTAACGCTGCAGCAAGTTCGAACTTACATTTTTACAAGCAAAATGACCTAAAACCAAGAGAAAACATACTGCCAAGCAGCTGTACATGTTGGGGTGAGCGACGAACGGTTCGTTGAACGAAGTTGTTGCGGGTGCGAAACGACCGTTCGTGACATTCTCCCCCACTTAAACTGTCGACGCCCTCGTCGACGCTTGTTGATAGTTGTTGATGATTGCTTCTTCATGTCGTAGGGCGTCCTCTGGCTCCCAGCTGGCTTCGGTTCGGGGAAGCTTTCGCCACTTCACCAAATACTCTGTCTGTTCAGCTCCATTTGGTAGCTTTATCTTGCGGTCCGCCAGGATTGTTTCAACTCGCTTCTCGTAGGAGGCAGTGGTGGGGGGTAGCCGAGTTGGTATACTTCGTGATGCATCTTGCGGATCCAAGTGGTAGGCTTTCAGGTTGCTGGCGTGAAGAACATTGTGAATTTTGAACCACGCCGGCAGCTGCAACTTGTAGGAGACATTGCCTACCCTGCTGATAATTGGGAAGGGCCCTTCATATTTGCGCACCAATCCTTTGTGGATTTTGTTCCGGAAGAACTGGAGTGATGCTGGTTGAAGCTTTACCAACACCAAATCGCCGACCTTGAACTCTTGCGGTCGCCTTCCCAAGTCTGCCCACTTCTTCATTCTTCTTGCCGCCTTCTCCAAGTAAGCCCGCGCAATATCTGTATTTCGATGCCACTCCTTTGCGAAATGGTAAGCTGACGGGCTACTCCCAATGTATCCAATTGCCATGGTGTGCGGAGTTGACGGTTGTTGTCCTGTAATAATCTCGAAGGGGCTCTTGTTGGACGCAGAGCTCCGCTGCAAGTTGTAGGAGAATTGGGCAATGTCCAACAACTTCACCCAATCTCGTTGGTTGGCATTCACGTAGTGCCGAAGATATTGCTCCAAGAGCGAGTTTATCCTTTCAGTCTGGCCATCCGTCTGGGGGTGGAGGCTTGTGGAGAAGTATAACTTTGACCCCAACAACTTGAATAGCTCGGTCCAGAATCGTCCCAGGAACCGAGCATCTCGATCACTAATGATGTTGTGCGGGACTCCCCAATACTTCACCACATCTCTCATCATCAGGTTGGCCGCCTCCTCTGCTGAACAGTGTAGGGGAGCAGCAATGAACGTTGCATACTTTGAAAACCGATCGACCACCACGAGTATCGATCCGAGTCTCCCTACAAGTGGCAAGCTCGATATGAAGTCCAAGGAAATGCTCTCCCACGGCCTCTCTGGTACGGGCAACGGCTCCAAAAGTCCCACCGGCTTCCGTTGTTCCGCCTTGTCTTGTTGGCAAGTGAGGCACGTTCGAACATATTCCTCCACATCAATCCCCATCTTTGGCCAGTAGAAGGCCCTCTCCACGAGAGCCAATGTTCGGTGAATACCTGGGTGTCCAGCCCAAAGGGAATCATGACACTCTCTTAAGAGTTCACGCCTCAAATTGTCCACTCGGGGAACATAAACCCTATTCCCTTTTGTGTAAACAAGTCCCTCCTGGACCCAAAATCGTCGTGCCTTGCCTTCTTTGATGAGCTGCATCAGGATGACTGCCTGGGGGTCACTATACAGTCCATCCCTGATCCTGGAAAGGAAGTTGGAGTGCAACTGACTTGCTTGGCCTCCGCCCTCTAATTGTATGGCATTCATGCGCTCCACTTTCCGACTCAATGCATCGGCCACGACATTTGCCTTCCCAGGTTTATACTCCATTGCCATATCAAATTCGGCCAAGAAGTCCTGCCATCGTGCTTGCTTTGGGGAGAGTTTCTTCTGAGTTTGGAAATAGCTCAGAGCGATGTTGTCTGTCCTCAGCACAAATCGTGATCCGAGAAAATAGTGTCGCCAAACTCGTAGACAGTGGATCACCGCCGTCATCTCCTTCTCATGCACTGCACCGGATACCGCCGCTCGGTCTCGTTGAGTTTGCGGCTCTCGTAGGCCACCGGATGACCCTCCTGCATGAGCACTCCCCCAATAGCGAAGTCTGAAGCATCTGTATGGACTTCGAAGGGCTCCCCATAGTCCGGCAATTTGAGCACCGGTTCTTTCAGAACAGCAGCCTTCAGATCTTGGAATGCTGTTTCACATTTGTCAGACCACTTCCAAGGCTGCTCCTTCAGTAACTCCGTCAGTGGAGTTGCACGCTTCGAATACCCCGCTATGAAGCGTCGATAGTAGTTGACGAAACCAAGGAAGGATCTCAACTCTGGCACTTTCTTTGGAGTTCGCCATTCCGCAACTGCTTGCACCTTTGATTTGTCCATCCGAATGGAGCCATCACCGATTCGATGCCCCAAGAATAAGATCTCCGTTTGGGCAAAGTAACATTTCTCCCTCTTCACGAACAAAGTGTTCTCCCTGAGAACCTTGAAAATTGTCCGTAGGTGCTTGACATGCTCCTCGAGCGTTTGACTGTAGACGACGATATCGTCTAAGTAGACGACCACGAACTTGTCCAAATACTCCTTGAATAACTGGTTCATGAGAGTGCAGAACGTGGCCGGAGCGTTGGTTAAGCCGAAAGGCATCACCAGGAACTCAAACGCTCCATACCTGGTCACACAGGTAGTCTTCGCTTCGTCGCCTTCAGCAATGCGCACCTGCCAGTACCCCGACCGAAGGTCGAGTTTTGAGAAATACTTGGCTTTGCCCAACTGGTCGAACAAGTCCGCGATGAGCGGGATGGGATACTTGTTCTTCACCGTCACTTTGTTGAGGGCTCGATAATCAACGCATAGTCGGAGGCTCCCATCTTGTTTCTTTTGGAAGAGAATTGGAGCTCCGAATGGTGCTTTAGAGCTGCGGATGAGACCACCGCTTAGCAGTTCACCTAACTGCTTTCTGAGTTCGGCCAACTCTGGCGGGGGCATGCGGTAGGGTGGTCTCGCTGGAGGCTTCACTCCTGGCTCCAGCTCGATGCTATGATCTACGCCTTTGCGTGGTGGAAGAGTCTTCGGCAACTCGGGTGGCATAACATCATTGAACTCCTTCAGGACGTTCGCCACCACAGCAGGTTCTTGAATGACCTTCTCGTCGAGTGGCTCTAGCTTCATAGCGGCCACGAATGTTAGTTCACCTTTCCGCACCCCTTTTTTCAGTTGCAAAGCGGATATGTGTTGGGGTTCCTTGGTTCCTCTCCGAGAGACGGGAACCACGCAGGGATCGTCACCCCCCATCATACACAAGGAGTTTAGGAACGGCATTGGCACCAACTTCGCTGCGTGCATTAACTCCATTCCAAGAATCACTTGGAAGTCGTCCAGTGGCACCGCCATCATGTTGGTATTCCCGCTCCATGTTCCGATCTTGATGGGAACTCCCTTCGCCAACCCGGAGATTCACCTGGCCTCCGAGTTCACCGCCTTCATTCGGCTTGGGCTCTTCTCCAAGATCAGCCCAAGTCGCTTTGCTTCTGAATTGGCAATAAAGTTGTGGGTGGCACCCGTGTCCACCATAGCACGGGTTGTTTGGCCATTTAGCTTGATGTCCACATACATCAGCTCACCAGTTCCTGCTTTTTGTAGCCTTGTCTTCGTGTTCTCCCCCACTTGACCCCGCATGGCGTTCAACAAACGCATTGCTCCCATCCGGGGCCCTTGCGACTCCTCGCCATCGCTGCTGGATTCAGAACTACTCGAACTAAGAGCGACAGCCTTGCCCTTGTCCGATTTGGGGGGGTTGGATGGAAGCTGTTAAAGCATTGAGTGCCTGTTTTTGTGGGCACTCCCTCACCATGTGCGGCCCTCCGCACAAGAAGCATCCGCCAGGTTTCGGGGCCTTGCCTTTCGGGCTTGGCCCTTTATGGGAACTCTTCTTCTTTTGTTCGCCCCCGAGCTCCTTCCCTCGAGAATATTTTGGAGGGCGATTGCTTGAAGATTGTTTTCTTCTTCCCGGGTCTTCTGAGGAAACAAAGTCGGTGAGCCTTTCTGCGGCAGCAATTGCCCCGACCAAATCGACGACATTCCTTCGATGAAGTTCTTGTTGCGCCCATGGCTTCAAACCATCAAGGAAGCTGAACAGCTTATCTTTCTCGGACATGTCTTGGATGTCCAGCATCAGCGCAGAAAATTGCTTCACGTAGTCTCGGATGGAAGTATTTTGGCGGAGTTGTCTCAACTTCCTTCTTGCGACGAACTCGGTGTTCTCCGGTAGGAATTGAGTTCGCAACTCCCGCTTCAAGTCCTCCCATGTGTCAACTCGACACCGACCCTGTTGGATCTCCTCCCAACGGGTTCTCCACCAAAGTTTTGCATCTCCGTTCAAATACATTGTTGCTATAGAAACTTTGGTTTCTTCAGAATCGGGCCTCGTAGCTCGAAAGTATTGTTCCATGTCGAACAGAAAATTCTCGAGCTCTTTGGCATCTCTGGCCCCTCTATAACCATGAGACTCGGGTGCCCTCAAGTTTTGTGGTGGTGCAACGCGGGTGTTGCTTCCTCCCGCATTTAGTGCTCTTGTGAGCATGGCCACCCTTGAAGTGAGTTCCGCCACAACTTCCTGCAGGTGTTGCACGGAGTCTTTGGTGTCATCTGACAATCGATCGACTAGAGCCTCGACCTTGTCGATCCGGGACTCCGCTTCCTCTTGCGAGCTCTCTACCCCAACGAGCCTTTGTTGGCCATGGTAGAGTTCCTCTAAGCTCGCTTCAAGAACATCCAAGCGGTTTTCCGCCGATGTGAGTCTTTCCTTGTGACTCTTTTTCCCGGTTGGCGCTCCAGATTGCGCCTCCTCCGCTCGCGGCGAGTAGCCAACTTCTCGCTCGTCATGTTCGCTGTCGCGCTCCTCTTGAGCGGCTCCAACAACATGAGAGCGAGTGTGCACATGCAGCCCACCTGCGGCTGCTTGGGGCAAGGGTCCGGCTTGCCCCGTCTTGCTTGATTCGCCACGATGCTTTGCCATGGCGAAGTTGCGAAGTTCCTTCGCTGCTCGCTCGAAGTGCTTGCCCGCTCTGATACCACAATGTCACGGCCTTAGCTGGAATTGCCTAAGGCGTGAGGCACCCTTGCGGCTAAAACGCGAACTTAGCTTGCGTTGCCTAAGTCGCGCTTCGCCCTTGCGATCTTGCTCCGCAAGGATCAGCCCACTTTGTAACCTCTCGAAGGTCCCGAAGGACCTGTAAAAGAGAAAGTTGGTTAGTTCGAAAGAACGAGCGACGGACAAGTCCCGAAGTCTCGCGGAAAAGGGGAAGCTTTACAAGCAATTCGACGAACACCTTGTGTGCACAAGAGAAAAGAGGGAGAGGGAGAAAAACAAGGCTTTCAAGGATGAACGAACAGCTGCAAGCCCACAAACAGCCGCTCACCTGGTCCCGAGCGCGAACACAAGTCCCCGTAAAGGTCACGTGCGAACTTGCGAAAGAGAGTTCAACGCCCGTATATAACCGAAGCCCCATCCAGCCCTGTGCCACCCGGGGGGTTCTAGGGCTTGAGCTGGATGACGTTTTGGTGAGGGAGGCAGATTCCAGAAATCACTTGGAAGTCGTCCAGTGGCACCGCCATCATGTTGGTATTCCCGCTCCATGTTCCGATCTTGATGGGAACTTTGGTTTCTTCAGAATCGGGCCTCGTAGCTCGAAAGTATTGTTCCATGTCGAACAGAAAATTCTCGAGCTCTTTGGCATCTCTGGCCCCTCTATAACCATGAGACTCGGGTGCCCTCAAGTTTTGTGGTGGTGCAACGCGGGTGTTGCTTCCTCCCGCATTTAGTGCTCTTGTGAGCATGGCCACCCTTGAAGTGAGTTCCGCCACAACTTCCTGCAGGTGTTGCACGGAGTCTTTGGTGTCATCTGACAATCGATCGACTAGAGCCTCGACCTTGTCGATCCGGGACTCCGCTTCCTCTTGCGACGAAACTCGGTGTTCTCCGGTAGGAATTGAGTTCGCAACTCCCGCTTCAAGTCCTCCCATGTGTCAACTCGACACCGACCCTGTTGGATCTCCTCCCAACGGGTTCTCCACCAAAGTTTTGCATCTCCGTTCAAATACATTGTTGCTATAGAAACTTTGGTTTCTTCAGAATCGGGCCTCGTAGCTCGAACGTATTGTTCCATGTCGAACAGAAAATTCTCGAGCTCTTTGGCATCTCTGGCCCCTCTATAACCATGAGACTCGGGTGCCCTCAAGTTTTGTGGTGGTGCAACGCGGGTGTTGCTTCCTCCCGCATTTAGTGCTCTTGTGAGCATGGCCACCCTTGAAGTGAGTTCCGCCACAACTTCCTGCAGGTGTTGCACGGAGTCTTTGGTGTCATCTGACAATCGATCGACTAGAGCCTCGACCTTGTCGATCCGGGGACTCCGCTTCCTCTTGCGAGCTCTCTACCCCAACGAGCCTTTGTTGGCCATGGTAGAGTTCCTCTAAGCTCGCTTCAAGAACATCCAAGCGGTTTTCCGCCGATGTGAGTCTTTCCTTGTGACTCTTTTTCCCGGTTGGCGCTCCAGATTGCGCCTCCTCCGCTCGCGGCGAGTAGCCAACTTCTCGCTCGTCATGTTCGCTGTCGCGCTCCTCTTGAGCGGCTCCAACAACATGAGAGCGAGTGTGCACATGCAGCCCACCTGCGGCTGCTTGGGGCAAGGGTCCGGCTTGCCCCGTCTTGCTTGATTCGCCACGATGCTTTGCCATGGCGAAGTTGCGAAGTTCCTTCGCTGCTCGCTCGAAGTGCTTGCCCGCTCTGATACCACAATGTCACGGCCTTAGCTGGAATTGCCTAAGGCGTGAGGCACCCTTGCGGCTAAAACGCGAACTTAGCTTGCGTTGCCTAAGTCGCGCTTCGCCCTTGCGATCTTGCTCCGCAAGGATCAGCCCACTTTGTAACCTCTCGAAGGTCCCGAAGGACCTGTAAAAGAGAAAGTTGGTTAGTTCGAAAGAACGAGCGACGGACAAGTCCCGAAGTCTCGCGGAAAAGGGGAAGCTTTACAAGCAATTCGACGAACACCTTGTGTGCACAAGAGAAAAGAGGGAGAGGGAGAAAAACAAGGCTTTCAAGGATGAACGAACAGCTGCAAGCCCACAAACAGCCGCTCACCTGGTCCCGAGCGCGAACACAAGTCCCCGTAAAGGTCACGTGCGAACTTGCGAAAGAGAGTTCAACGCCCGGTATATAACCGAAGCCCCATCCAGCCCTGTGCCACCCGGGGGGTTCCTAGGGGCTGAGATGGCTGACGTTTTGGTGAGCGGAGGCAGATTCCAGAAATCAGCCCGCGACACACGAAAACGGAGCTGTTTTGGGCTGTTTTGGGGCTGTTTTGCTCGGTTCGGTGAGCGGTCGCTTTGTAACGCTGCAGCGAGTTCGAACTTACATTTTTACAAGCAAAATGACCCAAAACCAAGAGAAAACATACTGCCAAGCAGCTGTACATGTTGGGGTGAGCGATGAACGGTTCGTTGAACGAAGTTGTTGCGGGTGCGAAACGACCGTTCGTGACAGAAGGTTGGAGATATCTGCGGCCTTTGACGTCTTCGCGGTCTTCTTCACTGAATGGCACAAACGAGGCAATGAGGAGGAGGCGACGTCATTGAGGCTATGCACTCCTTTTTTTAAAATATTTTTTATATTGTTATATATATATATATATATACATATATATACACACACATATATATATATACACATATATATTTATAGGCATACTACTCTGTACGTCGTACTGTACTGTACCGAGCAAAGCTTGATACACTGGTACAGTATGAAATTTCAATCCTTGATATAAAGTTTATAAAGGGTGATCCTTGATGCTGTAGTGAGGTTGCTCATTTACAATTAGGGTGACTAAAATTTGAGTCATGGTATACATCTCCTTTATGACAAGTTCCCTTGTGCATACTGGGCTCTCTTTTTTGTTGTAGAGTTTTGCTCTGTTGTATAAACAACTTGTCTGTTATATTTCGTAAGAAATCTGAGCATGTCAAGGAATTCATCCATAAATTGCAACTGAAGACAAGAATTCAGCAGATTGTACAATTGAGGACACACATTTGCTTATTTTGTCACAAATTACTCACTTCTGTTGAACTATGGAATATAGGATGCAATGAATGTGCTGAAACTATAATAATTTACGAATGTCACTAAATGGTGAGTGGCTATTCAAATCTGTATTCCAAGTTGATGCCCTTTTCTTATTTTTATTTTCTGTTCTTTCTTCAGACCCTCAGGAAGTAAGCTCACATCAGATGGGTTTTGTTTGTTGGGTAATTTAGAGGTCCCCATTGCTTCTCTGAGCCCTTAATTAGCTAGTGAATATGTTGTACTTCTACTTCAGAATACGCTTTATAGCAGAGTTTGCCAAACTGGGTATCGAACTTGACTCAGAGATTTGTTAGGCTGTTATATATCGATTTGTACTGGTGTATCGACACATGGTACATTGGTAAGTACCAATGTTTCGGGAGAACAGGAAGGGATGGTGGAGAAAGGAGGAAGAAAGAGGGAAGAAGAGGAAGTGAAGAAGGAAGAGGAAGAGAAGAAGAGACTTACTTGAGGTCGTGATAAGCGGAGGTCGCTAGTAGCCGCCTGCGTGAGAAGCATCAATCGCAGCATCAGAGGAGACGCTCGCAAGCTTTGCGGTGGCGAAGGCGGAGGCGACACTCGCGAGCCTTGTGGAGGTGGTGCTCGCGTGAGAAGTGGGAATTAGAATTTCCCAATTCCCTTTTATACAGTGGACCAGACTGGGGTGGGCCGCGTATCGGTACGTGCCACCCGTTACATACTGGTCTTGACGAAACGATGATCACTGCTTTATAGTGTTATGGAAGTATTATTAGGTCAAAGTGCCCCTGAAAGATTGCTTGACTTATATATAACTTCTTCGTACAAGTTGCTCTCTTTCCATTTGCTGGTCTCTAAATTATAATTTATAGCAGTAATTGATACTTCAGTGCTATATTCCATTGAAAGAAGGTTTAGAGGTGTATTAAATTAAAGAAGTATCTGCTTTGACGAGATGTATGAACTGAGAGTTATCTGGTCTCTGCATGGTTAAATCTAGCATTTAATTAAACAGTCCACATCTATATTCAGTCCAAAATTCATATATGTATTAGACTAAATAAACATTTCTCTTAGTTGCATATGGTTTATGGGGTTGTGGTTTATTGGATGTACTTGAGCAGTATCACTTTGTTCTATAAATGCACTAGAACTTTGTGAGCTGCTTTAGATGGCTGGCCTAGAAGTTTATCTTAAATTTCTTTACCTTTGGATGAACTTGAGAAGTATGGTTTTGTTCTATAAATGCACTGGAATTCTGTGAGCTGCATTAGATGGCTTGAGATTTTATCTTTAAGTTCTTAAGCTTTGGTTAGAAGATGTTGCATGTCTGGTTGTGATCCTGGGATGTCTTAGAAAAAGTTATGTTTGTTTTTGACAAAGATGATGACCATCAAACTTATTTTTCAGAATCATCTGTGTAATTATTCCTACCATACCATCCTTCTTCTCTGGTCACTTCCCCATTTCACTTGTTAATGGTCACTGTTTTATCATTTTTATGAAGCATATCTATTACTTGAACGTAGTTGTTTTTTGAGCGAGACAATCATCTACTTTTATATGCCTAGTCTATATTTTTAGGTATGTTTTCTCTTTCTGAAAAATGTTTATAAGATATCCTTTCATGGGAACTTCGACAGCTCTGTCATTTGCTGTTGCAATGACTGACCTTGTAGAAAAATATGGTAAGTAGGTTTGGATAGTTCATGCTAAGCATCTTTATTCTTAATTGTTTATAGAGTTGCTTGCATTGGATTTGATGACCATCAGTTTTGAGTAGCAGATTTGCATCAAATCATAGAAATTCTTGGATCTTTTGGAATAACATTGCCTGTTTGATTCTGAGTATTGATAAAAATCATTATTTAAACTAATATAAATCTTTATAAGCAATTGCCTGGTGGTTTACCCAATCCTGTTTATGACTGCATGACCTACATAGCATGAAAGTGTCTTTTATTATCTTTATTGTCAATACATCTATATGCATTGCCTTTTCTTGGCCAGAAGATTATGCTAGTCATGTTAGAGCTATTGTTAGAATGAACTTTATAACTAATTTCCTTATTAAGGTTCATTCTTTGGTTAAGTGGATTGATGATTGAATCTTCCTAAAAATCACTCGCCAATTCTGATTATTTTTTATCGATTTAGGAAATCCTTAGATCTGTGAATGGGAACATGCCAGTGGGATTTCAGGAGTCCTCAACATTTTCAATGCTTGGATACTACACTGCAGATGACCCTGATAGAAAACTGAAACCAGTGGGAAATCAAAATGATGAAAATCCATCAAAGACGAAAGACCATCTACATTGTCTTGGAGTAAAAGATTCACCTGTAAAAACAAATATCTGTGATATTGTCAAGAAACAGTGCAATCAGGAATCCTATCTAGAACCGACATCCAGTGATATCTACAAAAGATGGAACTGTGGATGCAAGGAGCTCGTAGAACCTCACAGGCAATCTTTGATGAGTTGTGATTATTGGATCCTACTCTTCTGTAAACCTCGAAGAATCCTGTATAAGAACAAACAGATTCCATGTTTGCATCATATACATCACAATGGCGATGTTCTGTCTCCTGTTGATGTCCACGTATGTAAGTCAGGATAACTAACATTGTCATTCTTGTTTCTGATTAATTTGTCATCAGTTATCTGTGAAGTTTTTTCCTCTTTTCATTTGTTTCAGATAATCATCTATGAACCCCCAACCTATGGTGTAAGTCATTTATCTTTGAGCTATTGGCATTCTCCTGAGTGTGTTGGTTTGCCATTAAAGAAGCCTAACTGGGTAAATGAACTTCACAAGAAACCCCTACTCCTTGATTTGGTATGTCCATGAGCATTTCTATTCTACATTACCAAATTTCCTCTTATTTTATAATTTTTTCCTATCAAGTGTATCTTTCTGCATCATTAAAATATCAATTACAGAACAGAGTTCTGATGGCACTCAATTGTGCAAATGCTGCTAAAATATTGCTGGAGCAAAGGAAGGGCATTTCTGGTCCTACAAGCCACTTCTTTATGTCAATGTAAGATTCTTTTTGACATTTTGTCTCAAAAAGAATTCCTCGGCATTTTTTTTTCTCTAAAACTAAAACCTACTCTTTCTTTCTTCTGATGCATTCTCAGACTGCTTAGATTGGCATCCATTGTATGGCATATGGTGGCAGCACTTGTGGCTTCAATCTCTACTGTTGTATTCATCTTCCTTCAATTATTCTACAAGCTCTTGAGTTTCAGACCTAGAACATTATCATTTGTATTACCAAAGATGTTCAAGCATACATGGGAGAATGTGCACATCCGCAGTTGTCAGTTTCTGTATTGGCCAATTTTTCTCCAAGATACTGGTGTCAGGTAAACAAAAATGATAGAAGTAAACTTTTCTTATCTTCTGGATCCTGGAGTTCGTCTTATGTTATAGTGTTACTTATCTGTAGTTCCCAAACCAAACGTTGAGTATGCTACAAAGTGCATAAGGAAGCACTCATGTGTCTAATGTTTTGATGGATGTTCTCTTTGGAACTGGTTCTTGGGGTTCTGTTGTTGACTAATGTTGAGATATTTGCACTGGGTTTGGTAACTGTTGGTCTATTAACAAATGATCTGTTGGCTTCTTTGTGGCTCCTATTCCGGTAAGATCTCTATTGTGATTTAATGCAGTTGATTGGTTATGTGGGAAATACTTCACATTATATGAGTTGATAATTTCACTTTCTTAAGTAAACTTGTACAGTCAATAATCATAGCTGTCCACCATGAATAGGTTGAATTATTAGAGTTCTCCATGTGTGTCTGAAAATGGTTCTGTTCACTTGTAGTTCTTATAGTAAACTCCAGTTACCAAAGCTGCTACTGTCATTGTTGGTAACTGTTGGTCTATTAACAAATGATCTGTTACGTTCGGGTTGTGTGTGGTTGATGGGTGTTCCAGCAGGTTTTAAGCTGAATAATGAGTTGGCAGAGCTTGTTGGCATGATTTCACTCAATGCAATTCAAATATTCTCTACCCTTTGGTTCTTTCTGGGTGGTTTTCTCCGGTTGTACATTCAGGTGCTTGCAGTATTGGGGATTGTATTTGGCTCAACGGTACCAGTAGCTTTGTGCATTGACATGCTTAAACTTGTGACGTTGCATGTCTATGCTCTGCATTACTTAATATCATTTCTCTATTCACAACAGATCCAGGCTTTGGCTTCTTTGTGGCTCCTATTCCGGTAAGATCTCTATTGTGATTTAATGCAGTTGATTGGTTATGTGGGAAATACTTCACATTATATGAGTTGATAATTTCACTTTCTTAAGTAAACTTGTACAGTCAATAATCATAGCTGTCCACCATGAATAGGTTGAATTATTAGAGTTCTCCATGTGTGTCTGAAAATGGTTCTGTTCACTTGTAGTTCTTATAGTAAACTCCAGTTACCAAAGCTGCTACTGTCATTGTTGGTAACTGTTGGTCTATTAACAAATGATCTGTTACGTTCGGGTTGTGTGTGGTTGATGGGTGTTCCAGCAGGTTTTAAGCTGAATAATGAGTTGGCAGAGCTTGTTGGCATGATTTCACTCAATGCAATTCAAATATTCTCTACCCTTTGGTTCTTTCTGGGAATTTCACTTTCTTAAGTAAACTTGTACAGTCAATAATCTAGCTGATCCACCATGAATAGGTTGAATTATTAGAGTTCTCCATGTGTGGTCTGAAAATGGTTTCTGTTCACTTGAGTTCTTATAGTAAACTCCAGTTACCAAAGCCTGCTACTGTCATTGTTGGAAACTGTTTAAAAGCATATATCAATGAGCCATGTCAATTGGAACATAATCTTAGATTTAGAATTGTTTTTTAAGCATAATCTAGATGGTTGGATTTACTAATTATTGCTATAATGTTAAGTTGAATTGTGAAGGTGGGATCGTTTTAAACCATTGAACTCACAATGGTGATGTACAAATGAAATGAGAAAAAGAAAATGATGTGTGTAACCCTTCTAATGATTCTATGCCTGCAAACCCGAGGAACTTTCATAATTTTCTTTCACTTATCAGTTGTCAACCATCTGACGATCATCAACCAACCAAATGACCTTTTAGCTTGACACTTTTCTTCCCATTTTTCACTTCTCCTCTTGTAGTTCTGTTCTCTCTCTTCTACCTACCCCATCCGTTGCCCCTCTCTTCTTATTTTCTTCTCTTTCTTTACCATTTGGCACAAGACCAATCTGAGCTTGTGCAATTGAGTTAAAGATCAACAGACAGACTGAGGTTAGGAGCGGCCATTGATAGAAAATGATGACCTTGGAGCTGGATAGGATGGAGGATGTTTGAAACTCATGATATCCACTATTACCTCCATGAGCCAAGTGTTGTTTCCACAACTCCCTAGTCTTTATGATCAAAAGGTAGCAACCTTAGCATGACAGCAAAGCCCACCTTGCAAAGGAGCAAATGGCCGTTAAGAGTCTAGTTCTGCAAACATATACTCATTTTATAGGTCTAATTTCTATAAGGAACCATTTTTTCTGGTGCTTGCATCAATAGTCATGCTGGATGGAAAAACTAGTCATTTCTGATAATCTGAACATGTACTATAATTGGAGATATAACCTCCACAGAGCTGAACAACACCCTTTTGGTTGCAACTCTCACCATTATACAAATACTCTCACCATTATTTTGTCTTGTTACTATCTTTCTTGAACCTATATTGCCCTTCTCTCTCGTAGTTTATTTTTCTATCATGTCAATTCTTTAACTGCATTCATGGACATGCATAAAGGTCAGTGCTTGCTAAGTGTATAATGTTCCTATTTTGTAATGAATCCTTCTGATATGCCAAACTTTGTACAAAGATGCATGCATAGATCCACACGGTAGATGAATACGTGAATGCATTTTAGCTTTCCATTAGATTCTGCTGATCCTTTGATTTCTTTTTCTTTTGTTTTCAATGAATTGACCATGTTGCTTAAATAATGGCAGTGGACGAAAGCGAAATCCGCTTAGGCAGCGGTTGGATAGTTATGACTACACGGTTGAGCAGCATGTTGTTGGTTCGCTTCTGTTTACACCACTCCTGCTGCTGATTCCAACTACTTCCGTATTCTACATTTTCTTCACCAGTCTGATTACTGCCATTCTTTCCCTGTGCATCACATTTGAGATCATTATTTCACTGGTTCACGCTACTCCTTATGCCGAGATATTACTATGGATCATAAGTAGGAGGAGGTTTCCTTCTGGAATATGGTTCAGAATCAAATATGCTAATTTTGAAATGTCAGTTGAAGCTTGTTCACCTACTTACCTTGATATTAGGAACAAGGATTTCTTTGTTGGAGGATCAGAATCTTTGGTTTCAGTTCTCTGTAGTAACTATGCTACAATAGGTAAAACAACTACAGTTTTTTTCACGATTTGTCCTTATTATCTAGAAAATTGCAACTGTATTTATCTGTCTGTAGTTTGTTGCAGGATACTGACCAGTAACTATGAGTTTGTCTTTTTGGATCAACTTTGTGTCTAGCATACATATATAATATAACTTATTAACTGCATAAAAGGACTTTTGTGCATACAATTAACTTATATTTAATTATCACTAAATTCATCAGAGGGCCGTGTCATTCTTGTATATGTCAAATGTTAAGTTTTTCTTTGCTTTGTTAAATTATTTGTCTTGTTTTCCTCATAACTAAGATTTCCATACCAGTAGTATATGAAATAGTGTTAATAACATTCTAAGGCGTTTAGCATTAAACTAAAGATTTTGGTTTGACTGTATCCCTTGAAAGAAGTTGTCCTTGAAAAATGAACAAGAGGAAGATAATCCACATAAGGTGGAAATTTCTGGCTAAATGCCTAATTCTAGTGATGGCTGGTCAACAGATCATGCGAACTAAACTGCATTGATCTAGCTGGGGCCAACCTAGAATACTGGCGGAAGTGTTAACTATGCAGCAATGACCTTTTGGAACCATCAATATGCTAAGTGAGGAGGAATATTCTGATTCAAGCTTGATTGTTCATATTTTCATTCCATTGAGCAAATAATGACATACTTCTTCTGCTGATGCTTAACGAAAATGGGATATAGATTCTTGACATTCATCAGAAAATTGATGCCAGCTCTGCTTCTTAGCTTAACACTCTAGAGAAAGTATTTGTGGAAAGAAAGAGTTTGGTCTAAAGCACATAAAAGGGAGCTTCTTGCTATTGTTTAGTCTTCACTGTTTTGTTTTTTGTGTGTAAAACTTGAGAGTATAACTCTTTTATTTCTTTTTAAAATTAAACACTAGTACTAATTTTGAATACAATTAATTGCAGGCCAAGTTATTAGACCTTATTATTCTGATATATTTTCCGAGGTTTCTCCATCATTTTGCACATCACTGGCACGTGGAATGCTGAGCGGTCAAAGGTGATATGGATAACATTCATTTACTCATCTGCTACTTGCCCTCCTTGTTCTGCATTGAGAGCTTGAGTATTCCTGCAGGTTTCCATCTACTTTGGGAACTCGTATGCCTTCCACAATGCGATGGATGCAAATTACTTGGAGAGAGTATTGGAAGCTATCCTATACTGCAGTGCTTTCGAGCAATTGTAATGTTGGAAGCCCATGGTAGTCAGCTACTTCTACCAGCATTTCAACTCCACGAATTTTTTATCGACCTTTCTAACATTTTTTATAGTAATTATCACATGTCGCTCCTAACAAGGTTTCATTTGAAACTATGGATAGGACCTGGGAGCAGCCCCAGATTTTGTAGTTTGATGAAGACATCAGGTTTTATTAGATCTTATTTGATGGAACGAAATGCAGCCGATGAATTTTGTGTTCCAATATGACTTTTGTTTTTTTATTGCTTATGTTGCATGTTCTTTCTAATATCCTGAATGTTCATTTCTGGATCTTCTGTAAGCTAAGATTGGTGCTAATTGAATGCATTAAAAGTTCATCTTTTGTCAACTATGTGGGATATTTGTTTCCGTAATAACTTTGATACGGCGGTGAAACACTACGTGATGTGAAGGAATATTGCATCGGACACTGAACTTTGATTTCTTCTTCTCTTCTTTTGGATCTTTAGTCTAAAGTTGATTAAACTTGTTTTAGTAGTAGAATTGACGGGGATGAGATGGAAATTCAAATCAGATTGTGGTTCTTTTGTGCAAGGATCATAGGTTAAATCGTTTATAATGGCAGATCAAGACCTAATATGTATAACATTGTGATATTACAAATACAATATCTACATTATTCAATCTTATTAAGAATCAGATCAGATGAAGTCACTTAGGAGATGTCAGAATGCACACGATTCGTATCCTGTTGAGATATTTTAAGTTGTGACATGTGTCTCAATCTAACTAAAATTTTTTTTTAAAGTTAAATAAAAAAATTTATTGGATTCATTATGCATAAATATTAAGGTGTAAATTATATTAGATATGCATCCACTTGGACCGATAAGAAAAATTCAATAGTTAATAGATTTGATAGTAACACTTAGTTAATTTTTATCTCAATACGATGATACAATGGATCGAGGAGTGTGAGGAGACATTTGAAAAGTTAAAAGATCACCTTACTCAATTGTTGCAGCTCACTTTCTCTACTTGGGCAAAACTCTATGCCAGATAATAGTACAAGACAATATAGGAGTTTAAAAGCTCAGATACTATGTCAATCACATTTTGAGCAGACTCGAAGAGCGATACCCCCCCTATTGAGAAGCTCACATTTGCGCTAGTCTTAGTAGTAATGATGCTTCGCTCCTATTTTTAAGCACATGATGTACATGTGATCATTGACTAACTACTCAGATAGGTTCTCTCTCGGTTTGATGTCTCGGGTCAACTATTGAGGTGGTCAATAAAACCGAGTGAGTTTGACATCCGATATGTTTTAATGACTACTATAAAAGCTCAAGCATTAACAAACTTTATCTTAGAACTAACTCCTTCGCTCAAGGTTGATAAGCACATCCCACCTACATATACACTATTTATTGATAGTTTTACTCATCTCGGATGGAAGTAGTGTTAGACTTGTCATGAAAGGCCTGAACAAACAGTGTATAAGTAAGCATTCCAATTCAAATTTAAAATCTACAATACCAAAGCTGAGTATGAGGTACTTCTTAGGGCTTTGGCTCGCTTGAGAGCTTCAAGTCTAAGACCTGATGATATTTAATGACTCATAGCTAATTGTTGAATACCATGTTAAGGGGAACTATGAGACCCATGGTAAAGTACATTATTAAGATATATAAATTGACCCATAACTTCTCGTGACTTCATGTGTTATAGGATCCCCATGAAGAGAACGCATAGGTCGATGTGCTTGCTAGATTAGCATTGGCCCATGTCTCAAAGGATGACTAACTTGTCATGGACTTAGTTGGAATTGTTTTATTGTGAGCCATCCTTACGTTATCTATCCGCAAAGGGTCAACTCAATTGCAACCTCGCTCAAGTCCCCAAGGACTTCTAAAAGAGTAAATTGATTAGTTCAAAAATGAGCATTGAACAAGTCTTAATGTCTCGTGAAAAGAGTAGATTTATAAGCAATTCAGCAAACACTTGGTGTGCAAGAGAAAAAAAAGAGGAGAAAATAAGGATTTTAAAAGACAAACGAACAATTACAAGCCCGCAAACAACTACTCATCGGGTGTCGGGCTTGTTAACAAGTTCTCGTAAGCTTACTATGTGAACTTGTAAATTCAATCAATAATACCCAATACTACCCTAAACCCTCATTCAGCCAGTGCCACCCGAGGGGTTCTGGGGTGCTGAAATGGTTAACATTTTTCTCTACATCATAGCTGATAGAAAATAGACTGTGATACATAAAAACTAAGCCATTTTGGGCCAATTTTGCCCATTCTGATAAGCGATCACTCTATAGCCTTGTAAATTGTTCTTGCTTATAGTTTTCAAGTAACAACACATAAAAACAAAGCAAAACACACTATCAAATATATGTACAAGCTATTGTAGGTATTATAGGTGTACGACGATCATCTATGACATTTTCTCCTACTTAAACTATCGACGCTCTCGTCGATGCTTGCTAATAGGCTTTGACGATTGCTTCTTCGTGTCGTAGGGCATCTTCAGGCTCCCAACTAGCTTCCATCTAAGGAAGTGTTCACAACTTCACTAAATACTTGGTCTACTCTACTCTATTAGGTAGCTTTATCTTGTGATTCACTAAAATGATTTCAACTCACTTTTTGTATGAGGCTCTAGTGGGGGGTAGCCAAAATAGAACACTTTAGAAAGAATCTTACGGATCCGAGTGGTAAGCTTTCAGTTTGCTTGCATAGAAGACATTGTGAATTTGGAGTCATGCTGGCAGCTACAACTTGTAGGAGACATTGCATACCCCATTGAAAATTAGGAAAGATCTTTCGTACTTGCGTATTAGTCTCTTATAAACTTTATACTTAAAGAACTGGAGTGATATTGGTTAGAGCCTCATCAACACTAAGTTACCAACTTTAAACTCCTATGGTCACCTTCCCAAATCTACTTACTTATTCATCCTTTTGGCTGTCTTCTCCAAGTAAGCCCAAGCATATCTACGTTTTGGTTTCATTTCTTTACAAATTAATAGTGTAATGAACTACTCATAATATAACCAATCACTAAGGTGTGAGGAGTTGATGGTTGTTGTTCCGAAATGATCTTGAAGGGGCTCTTATTGGATGCAGAGTTCCACTGTAAGTTGTAGGAGAATTAGGCTATGTACAACAGCTTTATCCAATTTAGCTGGCTGATATTCACATAGTGCCAAAGATATTGTTCAAGGAGCATATTTATTCTTTCAGTTTGACTATCCACTTAGGAGAGGAGGTTTATGGAGAAGTATAACTTTAATCCCAACAATTTGAATAGCTTGGTCCAGAATCACACATCTTGATCGTTGATGATATTGTATAGGATTCCCCAATATTTCACCATATTCTTTCTTATGGAGTTAAATTAAAGTTCGGCTCGATAGCTCATCCTCAAACTAATTCTCCCTAAGCTCATCAACAACTGAGTCATTCTCGAAATATTAAAGAAGCAGGTTGTTGGAGTAAAAAAGCATTTTGATAGGCAAGCTACCGAATATCTTGTAGACCTCATAGATGACACCTAAGATCAGGTTGAGAGATTCATCATTTAGCTGAACCTTTGGCATCGAGGCTGTCCTGCCACCCAAGATAGTTTTTCTAACACATCAAGTTGAGAATTTTGATAAGAAAATCTCCAAAGGACTTCGGACCGAACTCTAGCTAATCAATGAGATTAAAGCAGAAGCACACTTAAGGGCACTAAGATATAAGAATGCAATAGGGAAGCTTTACAACTAAGGTGTTTGCCCTCAAAGAGTTAGATTAGGAGGCCTGGTGCTTTAGAAAACTGAAGTCAGCAATCCAATTAAATCCTAGGGTAAGCTAGTGCCAAACTCAAAATGGACATATCGAGTCATTGAGGTTATCCAAGACAAAACCTATTGCCTTAAGATAACATAAGGGGTAGTGCTACTGAGGATGTGACACATATTAAATTTAAAGAAGTTATACCCTTGAGGCATCTCTCGAGATTAGGTTGGGGTGATTATGCCCCAAACGTTAAGCCTTGGTCTACCAACTCTTTAGTGCCAATTGTAAAAGAAAATATTTTGAAGGTATAGATTTTGTAAGTTGAGGAAAGAAAGCTATATTATTTAAAAAGACCACCAACTCGGTCGAGCTTTTATATTCAAAATAAGACCATGACCTGTTGAGGTAGAGACTAGTCGAGTGGACACGCCTAACGATGCAGCAATGAAAATATACAATGACTAAGTTAAATAGGCAGACTTGATAACTCAGTAAAGAAAAGACACAAGAGTCATGCGTATGATTGAGTAGATTTAAAGTTTGAATGAGGTGTTAAAGGTTGAGAAAAGCATGATACCAAGGTATCAAGAGAAGGCGATCATCATCTACAAGGCCTACGTCAGGTTTAGGAAGGGCTTGGAGAGGTCAGAGGTTATCTCGTACCAATACGAGTATTATATCACCTTAGCCCATTTTAAGACGAGATATCCTAAGGTGGAGATTTAGGAAGATTGATTCACAAGTACCTCAAAAGTGATTGACGTGCAAAGACCACCTTGAAAATGTAGAAGTAATCGGTGTACAGATGATCACATCAAAAAGCATGAAAGAAACCTGATATGATAGGAGGCACGAGGTAAAATGTGTCCGCGGTGCGCAAGTTAGAAATACTCGACCTGCATAAGAAGAAACCCATCACGGTGGGAGGCATAGGACCAAATATATCTTTGGTACGTAAGTTGGAAAAAAACTGTCATAACAGGAAGTACAAAGAAAAATATGCTTGAGATGCATTAGTAGAAAAAACTAGACCTACGTGAGAAGAAACTTATTACGACAGGAGGCATAAGGTAAACTGTATCCAAGACACGTGAGTCGAGAAAACAAGCATAAGAAGAAACCTACCAAGATAGAATACACAAGATAAAATATGTCTAAGGTAGATGAGCAAAAAAAACCTAACTCGTAAAAGAAGAGACTCGTTATGGCGGGAGGCACAAGGCCAAATATCTCTAGGGACCATAAATCAAAAAAATCCTATCATGATGGGAAGCATAAAAAAAATATGCTAAATACACACGAGTTAGGAAAATCCAATACGAATCAAAATAAATCCACCACGACGAGAGACATAAGGAAACGAGTACCCAAGGTAGGGAAGTCGAGTGCCAAACCCTCCTTTTCCCGAGGTGGGTAGGTCATTTCCTAATATAACCAATCGGCTTGATAGCTCATGTAAGTCAATAATAACTCCTATTATTGTTATACCTTATTGACTCTCTAGAGGTGGTCAAAGTTGTCTCTGCCATTGGCGACCATGGCCTTTGATGGTGAGATTGTGTGGAGTTCCAAGAGAAGATTATTGAACACCATGGAGGGTTAAAAAGCGATAACCAAGAGTGATGCTGCCTCTTCCATAAGGTTAGAGGTTCAAGGCGATGACCAAGACAGTAATGACCAAGAGCCACAGAGGTTGGGAAACCAACTCTCATCATTGTTAACCTCCACACCTGAAGGAGGGTCAAGTTCACAACAACAAGATTGATCTTTTGTTAAGGAGGATTCATTAATAAGGAATGATCCCTTGTCGATGAACGAAGGTCATTGATTCAAGATGCAGGGTGGGCTCCCTCAACCCCTATCGGCATCCACCCGATATGTGAAGTCGAAGAACCAATCGAAAGCTTAATGTGTCAGATGAATTAAATATCGCACTTCATATCCCTCTTATGAGAGCTCTCGAAGTATGCCTTCAAGAGGAGACAAATGATAGGGAGAACATTATCAACCAATCATCATTCGACACATGACCTCCGTATGGTATCCAAACTAAAAGAAGACAGACTATCCCCCCACTTGTTTGCCCACATGGACAAGGGTCTAAGGCAAGAGTTTGTAGGCTGTCCTTCTCATATTGCTCACATGGAGAAAAAGCCAAGGAGAGATTGTTGAAGGCAGTTACAGACTATGTCTCCATAGAATATTTTACGAAATATTATATCTCTTTACAACTAGTTATAAAGCTCATCTTCAACACAATGAAAAGAAAGATTACCTTTTGACCACTCATGTTCATACTCATCTATCTTGGATTACTAACTTAAGTGTTAGAGAAATCGAGTCGAGAAACTTTTCTTGACTTCGATCTTCATGCATGCATGTGATACTTCAAAAATTCAATGTTTTGACCACGGATAATCCTATTCACATTACTCTGAATTATATCAAACTAATCAGAACTCAAAAACATCTCTTTATAATTCCAATAATGATGACGATGATAATGATGATGATAATAATAATAATAATCCCTCCTCCTCCTCCACCACCACCTCCACGCTTGTTCGGTATCTCTCCATTTCCCTTCGGTTGAACTCCACTTCCTGCTCCCCTTCGAAAGCCACACCGCACCACCTCGACCCTCCCTTCGAGGGGGATTTAAGCTGGCTCCCAGGCCGGAGCTCAGGCCATGTACTTTCGGCTGTTGCCCCGCTTCTTCTCGTCACATGAAGCTCCTGCCCAGAAGAGCTCACCTCCGCCACCACCATGACAAGGCTCTCCTGCTCACGAAGTACTACAAGTGGATCCTCTGGTCGGGGCTCTCCATTTACCTCTTCTTCTCCACCTCCTCCTCTTCCTCCTCCTCCTCCTTGTTCCGACCTCTTCCACTTCGAACCAGTCTTCCTCTTAAACTACTCCCCGAGCTCTGGCGGAAGCCCAGCAGCTCTCCTCCTTCACCCTCTTCCCCTCTTCTGCGCTGCTGCTCTTAGAATATATGTTTACGAGCTACCTTCGAGCTACAACAGGGACTGGTTGTCCAACCCGAGGTGCCGCAGCCACCTGTTCGCGTCGGAGGTGGCGATCCACGAGGCGCTGCTCGAGTACCCCGGCCGCGTCTACGGACCCGAATGAGGCCGACTTCTTCTTCGTCCCCGTTTACCGTCTCCTGCAACTTCAGCACCCTCAACGGCTTCCCCGCCCTCCACCACGCCCGCCCTCTCATCTCCTCCGCCGTCCTTTCATCTCCGCCGGCCTCCCTTCTGGAATCGCTCCCGCGGCCGCGACCACGTCTTCGTCGCCTCCCACGACTTCGGCGCCTGCTTCCACGCATGGTGAGTTCCCCCCTGTTCTCCCCGTACCATCAAGACTCCATCTTTTTGGAACTAAAACCCCGGCATCGATTAATGCAGGAAGACGTGGCGATCGCTGATGGGATACCGGAGTTCATGAGGGAATCCATCATCCTGCAAACCTTCGGGGTGAGCTCGCCGCACCCCGTGCCAGCAGGCGGAGAACGTCCTGATCCCCCCTACGTGGACGCCGGGACATCGAAGAGCAGTGGCCAGCGCCCGAGAAGGCCAAGCGCGACATCTTCGCCTTCTTCCGCGGCAAGATGGAGGTTCATCCCAAGAACATCAGCGGCCGCTTCTACAGCAAGTAAGCCATCGTAACCCACATGACATAAACCTGGGCGCATTTCATCCAACAGTTGTGCCACAGGAGGGTGAGGACGGGAGATACTGCGGCGGTACGGCGGGAACAAGAAGTTCTACCTGCAGCGGAAGCGGTTCGAACGGTACCGGGCGGAGATTGCGCGTTCCGTGTGTCTAATAATAATAATAATAATAATAATAATAATAATAATAATAATAATAATAATAATAATAATAATAATAATAATAATAATAATAATAATAATAATAATAATAATAATAATAATAATAATAATAATAATAATAATAATAATAATAATAATAATAATAATAATAATAATAATAATAATAATAATAATAATAATAATAATAATAATAATAATAATAATAATAATAATAATAATAATAATAATAATAATAATAATAATAATAATAATAATAATAATAATAATAATAATAATAATAATAATAATAATAATAATAATAATAATAATAATAATAATAATAATAATAATAATAATAATAATAATAATAATAATAATAATAATAATAATAATAATAATAATAATAATAATAATAATAATAATAATAATAATAATAATAATAATAATAATAATAATAATAATAATAATAATAATAATAATAATAATAATAATAATAATAATAATAATAATAATAATAATAATAATAATAATAATAATAATAATAATAATAATAATAATAATAATAATAATAATAATAATAATAATAATAATAATAATAATAATAATAATAATAATAATAATAATAATAATAATAATAATAATAATAATAATAATAATAATAATAATAATAATAATAATAATAATAATAATAATAATAATAATAATAATAATAATAATAATAATAATAATAATAATAATAATAATAATAATAATAATAATAATAATAATAATAATAATAATAATAATAATAATAATAATAATAATAATAATAATTCCTCCTCCTCCTCCTCCTCCTCCTCCTCCTCCTCCTCCTCCTCCTCCTCCTCCTCCTCCTCCTCCTCCTCCTCCTCCTCCTCCTCCTCCTCCTCCTCCTCCTCCTCCTCCTCCTCCTCCTCCTCCTCCTCCTCCTCCTCCTCCTCCTCCTCCTCCTCCTCCTCCTCCTCCTCCTCCTCCTCCTCCTCCTCCTCCTCCTAAGAATACATCGTAAATTTCTTCCGAGCCACTTCAACTGCTCCACATCTAACTGCTTACTATAATCACCCAAACAAACCACTCCTCCAACGCCTTCCATTCTTCTGCACCGAATCCAATAATTAAGTCGAATAAGTGTGTACAAAAAGGAATAGAGAATGGTTGATTAGGTGTGGGATTGAACACGATGGAATAATCACCCCAAAAAGCCCGAGATTTAATCTGGTGAAGGTGGAAAGCCTCTTTGAATGAAAGCTTAAAGCTACCGACAAGCGGTCAAAAAAACTAATAATGGCGTAATCCAACTTGTTGTTGGTGCTTCGTTCTCCTCGCCCACCCGAACTGGTAAAGAGGATAAAGAAGTGAGACGACAGCAAGCAACAGCGCTGGTCCCGCCACCACCAACCCTCATCGCCTCCTCCTCCTCCCACCACTCCACGCTATCTCTCCATTTCCCTTCGGTTGAACTCCACTTTCCTGCTCCCCTTCGAAAGCCACACCGCACCACCTCGACCCTCCCTTCGAGGGGGATTTAAGCTGGCTCCCATGCCGGAGCTCAGGCCTGTACTTTCGGCTGTTGCCCCGCTTCTTCTCGTCACATGAAGCTCCTGCCCAGAAGAGCTCACCTCCGCCACCACCATGACAAGGCTCTCCTGCTCAAGAAGTACTTACAAGTGGATCCTCTGGTCGGGGCTCTCCATTTACCTCTTCTTCTCCACCTCCTCCTCTTCCTCCTCCTCCTCCTTGTTCCGACCTCTTCCACTTCGAACCAGTCTTCCTCTTAAAACTACTCCCCGAGCTCTGGCGGAAGCCCAGCAGCTCTCTCCTTCACCACCTCTTCTGCTGGCTGCTATTAGAATATGTTTACGAGCTACCTTCGAGCTACAACAGGGACTGGTTGTCCAACCCGAGGTGCCGCAGCCACCTGTTCGCGTCGGAGGTGGCGATCCACGAGGCGCTGCTCGAGTACCCCGGCCGCGTCTACGACCCGAATGAGGCCGACTTCTTCTTCGTCCCCGTTTACGTCTCCTGCAACTTCAGCACCCTCAACGGCTTCCCCGCCCTCCACCACGCCCGCCCTCTCATCTCCTCCGCCGTCCGTTTCATCTCCGCCGGCCTCCCTTCTGGAATCGCTCCCGCGGCCGCGACCACGTCTTCGTCGCCTCACACGACTTCGGCGCCTGCTTCCACGCCATGGTGAGTTCCCCCCTGTTCTCCCCGTACCATCAAGACTCCATCTTTTTGCTCTGGAACTAAAACCCCGGCATCGATTAATGCAGGAAGACGTGGCGAGATCGCTGATGGGATACCGGAGTTCATGAGGGAATCCATCATCCTGCAAACCTTCGGGGTGAGCTCGCCGCACCCGTGCCAGCAGGCGGAGAACGTCCTGATCCCGCCCTACGTGACGCCGGACATCGAAGAGCAGTGGCCAGCGCCCGAGAAGGCCAAGCGCGACATCTTCGCCTTCTTCCGCGGCAAGATGGAGGTTCATCCCAAGAACATCAGCGGCCGCTTCTACAGCAAGTAAGCATCGTAACCCACATGACATAAACCTGGGCGCATTTCATCCAACATGTTGTGCCACAGGAGGGTGAGGACGGAGATACTGCGGCGGTACGGCGGGAACAAGAAGTTCTACCTGCAGCGGAAGCGGTTCGACGGGTACCGGGCGGAGATTGCGCGTTCCGTGTTCTGCCTGTGCCCGCTGGGGTGGGCGCCGTGGAGCCCGCGGCTTGTGGAGGCGGTGGCGCTGGGCTGCGTGCCGGTGGTCATCGCGGACGGCATCCGGCTTCCGTTCCCGGAGGCGGTGCGGTGGCCTGAGATATCGCTGTCGGTAGCGGAGGCGGACGTCGGGCGGCTGGAGGAGGTACTGGACCGGGTGGCAGCCACCAATCTGTCGGCAGTCCAGCGGAACCTGTGGGATCCGGCGCGGCGGAAGGCGCTGCTGTTCCGCCAGCCGATGGCGGCGGGGGACGCTACATGGCACGCGCTGCGGGCGCTCGAGGGGAAGCTCGGCCGATCTTGGCGGCGGCAGCGGCAGCCGGGGGACGCGGCATGGAGGTAAGCTCGCCGGCGTTGCTCGAGTCGGTGGAAGACAGCTGGTGGTTGCGTGGAGGGCGCCGGTTGTCTCGTTCGAGAGCAGACGATACGGGGGCGGGGCTTTCGGTGCGGCGGCGTCTTAAGTGCTGAGCTGGCGAACACGGATTGGTTGAATTATCCACCGCCCTTGCACGATATATTTTTATGTAGTATCCATCAATCTTCTTATTTTTTGGGTATTTTTATTGGTGGAGGCAGCAGCAGTGTTTGAAATGGTGTACGGTGGATCCAATTTGACCTAAATATACTCATTTTGTGAGGAGCCATATACCAAATGTGCGTAATAGGTAATGTGGAAAGGCATTAAATAGTATAGGCTTTCAAACTTGGTTTGCTCGGACGACATAAGTGATGGGATGTGAGGAAGGAAAGGGGGATGGCATGGCGTGTAGACAAGGGAAGAGAGCATGGATTTGGGGAAGAATCTTGCTGTCTTGGGAGTTCAGTTCCCCACCTCGTGCATGCCGATGCCCACCACGTGCTTTACCTTATACCAAACAAAAAAAAAAAAAACTAAATACATAAATAAATGTTAACTTATTCATTCGGGAAAACCTCTAATTTGTGTATTGTAGAATGTTTTATTTTGTGCATGAATTTAATTATTGACAGCTTGTTCATCGGATATAATACAAAGTAAATTATGATGTTCTATGTGGTGTGGACAAGAAGTAGGTGGTGGAACTGTCGGCCTTTCTTTTAATATCGACGGCATCGTCCGTAGAAAAGATGGAGGATGGCAGCTTCTTCTTCTCCACTAAAAAGCTGGCGATAGGTGTGCGGTCGCTCTCTACGGTGAGTGCTGCCGTGCCAGAAGTAGTGTTCCGGTAAATATAATGCAGTGGGGGTAGACGACAGCGATCTACCCAATTACCTACCATCCGAGTGTGTTCCACCAGATCTGATGGCAACTCTTCCCACATCTCGTTCTGGTTATTTTTCTTCTTTTTATCTAATGCAAATGACATGATGTCAGCATTACCTGATGGATGTCAAACCCTAAGCAGCAAGAGAAATTTAATGACATGATGTCAGCATTACCTGATGGATGTCAAAGCAAGAGAAAATTGAAGTCACTGAATTCATGAAAATTAAATACGAATGGCTTTTAATGCTGCAGAAAGAAAAAGGAAGATTGTTTTGAAGTATAAGAAAAATTAACACTTCAATGTTTTGTTTTGGAATTTGAGGCAGTTGTTTCTTTTTGTTTGAAATAACAGATAAATAAAGTATTTAAGCGAAACAGAGCATGTATTATGGAAGAGATCTACGCCTGGATGGATTAAACTTAACTCAGATGCATGTAAGGCAGTGGAGACTTATTTTTTTGGCATGTCACAAAGTCATGAACAAGTAGGAACTGAGCTCCCAAGACAGCAAGATTTCTTGATAAACCGAAAGCTGATGATCTCACCCTGATTAAAGTTATGAACAAGTAGGAATCACCTGCATGGTGCTTAGGAATTGTAGTAGCAATATTTCCAACTCTTCCTTTATTCATCTTTTGAATATATAGATTTCTAGTGTCTATAAATTGAGCATAAGAAATGCTCATTTACTGGCACTATACACTAAAAATTTTAAGATGAACACAGTTTGGAGGAAATATAAAGATTTCTATTGTCTATAAAGAGAAATAGAAATGCTCATTTATTGACACTATATACTAAACATTTTCAGATGGATACATTTTGGAGGATTAACTGACCTCCTTTTTTTATATATGATTTATGCTCTTAGAAGCATGGAGCTAATTGTAACAGAATTTTGACATAATATTTCTTCTTTCATGCCACAAAAATGAAAAAGGTGAGAATATGTTACAGAAACATTCTAATCAAAGTAGAAAAGAAACATGATTTAATGGACTTCATGAACTGGACACTCAAAAAATGGATCATAATTAAAAGAACCAACAACATATAATCATGAAACAGCATGATGTTGCCTACTTCCATATATCCTTTTTTTCTCTTCTTTCTCCAATGTCCATCATGATTGAATAAGTTAGAATTACAAACACTTAACAGTCAAGCCCTGCATCTTTCAGAACTTGGAATACTCCATATCCATTACAGAGGTACTCCGTTTTTCACAATTTCAAGCATAACTAGGAGAAATCAGTCAAAAGAACAGCAGTGATGTAGAGTCACTGTCATCTCTAACAAAGATTAATGTGCCGCTAAAAGAGCAAAATATGGCCTATGACGATTGAAGATAGACAAACTTAATCTTTTAAGCACTCTCACCATACAGTGATAACTAGAACACTTGAGCAATTGTGCATAAACTTCTATGCCAAAAAAAGTCTCTGATCTAGGACAGAAAATACAATGAATTAATTGTGATGCAATTCAAAATATAGTAACACTTCATACAGGTTGGTCATTGTTTTTAAGAGACATATATCTAAAAGCTGATTTTTTTTATAGAAATAGATGAAAATATTTCAGGTCCTCAGCCAGAAGAAAATTCCTTAAATTGATATGCCCTGCATCTTCCAGAGCTCCAAGTGCTAAAATTTTGAAGCTCAGAAGGCATCCGGATGTATTAGTTCTTCATACTGTCTCATCTAATGAAGAGTAATAGCCGGTAGAAGAGGTAGAATATGACCTATGATAGTTGAAGAATAGTTATATCTCTGCACACTTACTGTGCAGTTATATGAAAGTCCTACTAGTATCAAATAGAGAAGCAAATATATACAAACTAAATCATGAGTTTCTATCAACTATTTGATCACATATGTATATATGCACGTGTACTCATGTATGACTATGTCTGTTCAGATATATGAATTAATCATGCCAGAAACATAAAATCTTTTTGCTCCAGCAGATTTAAAATTAATTAATTAACAGTTGAAAGAAAAGAGAATAAAAGACAAAAGCAAAGCACCATATTTTTATGCCAGTACTGAGATTATATAAATAAGAAAGGGACTTATAATAACAGAAAGACAGCCAGCCAACCGAATTTAATCAAACAAAACCATCCAAGGTAATGGTCCAATTTTCAAGCAAGCCCTCAATGGGTTGGATGAATGTCCATCCGCATTGTTTTAATCTACACCATGATGGGAGAATTATGGACCTCTGTCTACCTAGGAACTATTGGAAATGCAACAGTTAAATATTACACTTCATAGGAGCTCTTATTTTTAGTGAATAATAAAGAATTCAAGACAATATGCTATTCAAGCAAAGAGTGACAAAAAGCATTCAATAACAAAGTGGCAACACAAACCATACAAGGATAACAAAAGAAAGAGAAATTTGGAACTGAAAACTCCATCAGAAAGTTTGACAACCAGATATAGACTTAGACATGATGTTGTGATGATAGAGGCATTGAACACAGCACAATATAGCTTTAGAAAAACAACTGAATATTTTGATGAAGAAGAACCATGAACAGAAGCAAACAAGATGCCTTGTAATCTTTCAATAAACCAAAGCATCTCCTTATAAGATATCCATTTCAGAATGAACAAATATAATATCAGAATTTAGGTCAAAAAATTGGGTTTTTTATCAGTAACAATGCCGCTTGATATCACGGATAATTCGATACGATTATTTATGAACTAAACTACAGAAAATCGGACACATAAATCATAAAGTAGTATACTATACCATGCTTGTAGTCCCCTTCCTATTATTCTCAACCTGACTGTCGGGATCCATGTGTTGATCGGTTCCAAGTTACACCAATGTAAAGCCGCATAATAATCATAATAAAAATTGGATTTTTCGTATCCGTTGGTAACCACCAACCTAAAATTAACTCAATAATTCAAAAAATTTGACGTCTAAATCAACCTGGAGTTGCGAAGCAATCTCAACTTGTGTTCTCAGCGGCTTTTGCTTTAGATTCCGCCTTGATCTTCTTCTTATTCCTCTCGATCGCCTCCGCAACCTCCTTGGGCATATACTTCTCATCATGCTTTGCCAGCACTTCGGTTGCCTTGAAGAAACACTCTCCGCTCCTCGCCTTCTCCGATACCACTGATCCAACAGGAGCCGACCGACCAGATTCGTTCAAGGGCCTCAAGAAACCCTCGACGACAGCGGAGTGGCCCTCGCGGAAGAGGTCGGGAAGGGATCCATCAAACCGGACAAGGATGTCAGTGACGAGGTCGGTGATGACGAACTCAATCTCGGGGGAGGTGGGGGTGGGCTGGACGACGCTGCCCTCGAGGACGAGGCCACCGAGGCGGAAGCGGTTCTTGGAAGGGTTGGCGGCGAACTTTTGCATAGCGTCGGATGGGGTGATGTAGAAGACGAGCTGATCTTGGAAGTTGCTGAGGACGATGACGATGAACCCCGCGACGCAGCTGAACGTCAGAGCGTACGTCCAGAGACGGCGGTTCTGTAGCTGCCGGGCTCGGGCGCCGATGTCGATGGTGTGGGACCGGGATGGATGCCAGCGGGAGACCGTAGAGAGGTGTCGGAGGAAGAGGGCGGCGGGGGAGGCGAGGGGCGGAGGGGTGGGAAACGGCCGGAGGAGAAGTGGCGGGTCAGGCGGCGTAGAATGACGGGTGACGGGGGCGGCGGCGCGGAGGAGGGGAGATAGTCGGGACCAGAGGCGCGGGGAAAGAACCCTAGAAGAAGCCATGGATGGATCTCTGGAAGAACGACCGAACAGAGGGAAGGCAGGTTAGGGCTTGCCCGCGGTGACGGGATCTGAAGAAAAGGCACTTGTTTACTTATTGGACACGGCACTGGAGGTTGGTGGAGGCGACTCGGACTCCGCTTCAAGCACCTCGTTGCCAATCCCACTGAATCACCCCTGCAATTTGCCGCGGCCTTCACACATGTGACAGAGGAACCACATCATCCCTGATTGTTTCCAAGGGTGATTCAGGCTGTAGGCGTCGAGTGGTAACGTACCCGCGATGGAGTGGGACCCAGTCACGGACGGCGTTGATGTAAGAACTCGACGAACACCATGCCGTGGCGGTGGCACGTGCAGAAGTATTGGACACTTTAATGTAATTTGTTCAAGATTGCTCTTAACATAATCCAGCATGGTCGACAACAACTGGAAATCTTCTCTCCGAGAGAAGTAACGGTAAACGCGAATCATATGTTTCACACGTGTCGTACATCTGAAAGCACACTGGCACCGACACACTCCCATCTGGCCGATGGATGTGCGCCACGACAACAGTCCGTACTGAAGTCGTGAAATAAGTGGGGGGAATATCAAGCAACGCTCTTCTCGGATGGAAGAGCCTCCACACATGTTCCCAGCTCGACCGTCTGTTCGTGAAGACCACGAAGTGGTTCGAGGGGGAAAGCAAGAAGGCTCGTACAACGTAGTAGTATAATTCCCTTCCTTCCCCTTTCTATACTCGGAAGAATATCTGCAATTAGCCTCAGATTTCTAGTTTCCTCGACCGATCCCACGCAAATTCTTCGACTTTTTTATTCTTCCAAGAGTTTTTTGAGTGGTCGATCGGTTTTTTTTTTCCTCTTGCTTTTTTCCATGTCGCCGTTGCGGAACTGATGGTTATCTTTTTTCTGATTGGACGCGATCTTTTGGGATTTTCCTCGAGTTTACTGACAGGGCATGTCTTGGTGATCCTGACGCGGCGACGTGTTGATTTTCTTGGATAAATCGTTCGTGGAGTTGCTACTTTTGGTTTCTTTTTGCTGCTTTTCTCATCTTTTTAAGGGTCGTTCACAATTGTTGTTCGTGATCTGTCTTCGTATGATGGCGGTCCTTGAATCGTAGCTCGTGATGTGATCAAATTAGGGTTTTCGACTGTGAGCTTAGGGACGATCACAGCTCGTGATCTGTTTCTTGTTGGATCTTGCAATATAGAGGACGCCAACTAAGATGAATGGGGTTTTTCTAGTTCATTTAGGTAATTTGTTGTGAAGCGTTTGAAAAGATTGCTAAATTTAAATTGATATGGTGCAAGGTTAAACTCTGAAGATTGGGCCGTGGATTCAATGTCTTCGAGTCTTTTAAATACGTAGCAATTCAGTTTTCAAAGAATATTTAATTGTCTACCATCTTCTAAAAAATTTGTTACTGACGTCATCATTCGGAATAATTTGCATTCAATTCTCTTGCAGAATGCTAATCAGTAGAGTAGTAGTAACCATACTAGGTAGATCGTGAGGGAAGAAAATGGTCTCATAAGGACTTAAAATATTTTTTGTATTATTTTTTAGCAATATGGCATGGTACCTCGTATTGGATTGTCCAATAGTGGATAGATATTTGTATATACCATGCTTAAATCCTTGGTTGAGAAATGTTCTAAAACCTTGTTTTATGGACTTACACAAATTTATATTGTGGAACAATTCATACTGAGCTTGTTCAGGAAGAAAGGTAATGAACACTGGCTTAGTTAGCCAAATCGTCGGGCTTCAAAGCTTTGTCCTGTTAAATCTCAATAAGATATATTATGCATGAGACTGTATCAAGTTTTTTGATATAGATTGGGTTTGTTGTTGTTGTTATTCTGTAGCCAAACTTGTTGATTTATCAAGCATCCATTTCTTTATCTTGTGTTTTGTATTACTAATTGAGTGCTACTTGCAAGCTTACAGCAGAGTTAGGATCTATTCTTCTTCAAAGTTTACCTTTTTTATGTTATTGTAAGAATCTTTTGAAGAGATTAGCCTGTGATTTTGATAGGGGATTACAACTTTATGTTGAAGCCTAAGATCCATGAGCCTGATTGTGTTGATATCAATGTTGTTTAAGCTTGATGAGCAAACTAAAATTGCAAACTTAAGATTGGGTTTCATTTATCAGAAACATGAATGTTTATCAATCTGCTTCTTTCGGTTTGGTGCTCAAGCATCAACAGTGTGACTCATTTGCAGGATTCAGCTATATGCTGAAGACTGTCATGAGGCCAACTTATTGTTGCTTTTGCCTCATTGATTGTGGTTCTTATGAATTCAGCTGCATGTGTGAGAACTTCTGTGTAACATAGGAATAACTTCTGCTTTTGATGCACAAGAGTTGATCTCTAATTTTTTTCCCGTGGATAATCTGTTTGATACAACAATATACATAGATTTATTCAGAGAGTACATGGATTTATTCAGAGACAACAGTGAAAATAGAATTGTTTTGTGGTTCACAAAGGATGAGAAATGTTAAGGATTGCACGAATGTGAAGTGGTGCAAGATATGAAAAAGACTGGCATTGCTCTATGTGGAATGACAAAAGATATGAAGAAAGGGAAGTCTTCATAGATGAACATTGAGATAGGATCTGAGAAATGTTCCCTTGATGTTGACATGGCTTAAATGAGAATGAAACATCAACATGCCCATTGTAGATTTTGCATATTGTACTTGCTTCTTAATATTAGCTTTTGACTGACTATAGTTTTTTTTTAATATTGAAACTTGGTCTTTTCAGCCTTCCCCAAATATTTGGGATTTATGGCTTGTTGTTATTGATCTTGATGTGAAACAGTTTGAGCTTGTTGTGTCTCAATGGTTCAATACTATGATTATATGGTACTCAATAAAAGTTTGGTTTATGGAATTAATTATTTTTCCTTTTGCATGTATATGGTTAACTTTTAGTTAATGTAGTATGTTTAAACAGTTGTCTTATAATCATGAAGCTTCATTGCTGTGAATTGCCAGTGTATTATGTGTTTATATGTGTTTGCTTTCCATATTGCCTTCCATAACATTTGACTTCTGTAAGATTATTCGTATAAAGTTAGAATAACAAATTTTCTGAAAGAAAACAATACTTTGTGCAAAGGTAGTATCAACTGTCCTTTACTGTGATACAGTTTTTGATATTAGTTTCTTTCAAATGAAAAACCTTTCCTGTTTTGCTCATCATATTTTTACAAAGTACCAACACAGGCTGCGAATTATTCATCCCTGAATGACTCATTTCATCTTTTACTTTATGAAGATATGTGTTCCTTGTCAGCTCTTGTTTTCATTAAGGTTGTCTAGAAATCCTTTCTACTGTTCTTACAGTTTGATTATATTGTGTAGATTACAAAGGAACAGGATGATAACTTCCTGACATTTTGCTGTGGTAGAAGTGTAAATTCTTCATAGTGCCATTCAAATGCACATTTGAAGCAACTTTCCTCTTAGAATATATGGGGTGAGTACCATATTTGCTTAAAGATGATGAATCATGAGAGTGTTGCTTTAATTGTTGTCAAAAATCTTTTTTCTAGGCAGTGAGTTCTGCCTATCATTTGATGGTGCATTGTACGTCATAGATTAGTTATTTCTTACAGTAATTTGTGCATTAGGAGTGTATAATTCTATCTTCATACAGAGCAGTTGTTGTGTTGGAGGGCTAGCTAAATCTCAATCAGCTAATGATAGAATATTGGGTCCACCCAAGAAGCGGAACATAGGCCAGTTATCCATCCAGAAGAAAAGGCAATGGTCATCAAGTCCTGAACCTGAAGTAATGGAAAACAATGTTAGCAATTCTCTTTCCCTGGTGACAAATGTCTCCTCGTGTCCCACTACTGTCAATGATGAGACCAAGTTAATGGAGGAAAATGCTAACAATGTTTCATTCATCAACCAAGGTTTATCCGTCTCTCTGTATATCTTTTTCGTATTTAGAATGGCTTCCATATGTCTTTTGTAGATATAGTTAAATATTTGTTTGCTTCACATATGTTTGCACTTGACATTGAAAATTTTCTTTACTGGTAATTTTATATGTTTCACTATTCTTTGCATTTATTATATCCTACTTTGTGTTGGTACACAGAGGTGCCATGTTTTGGCAGTTTGATGCTATGCGTTTTGCTGATGTCATGCTTTCATCTTGCTTACTTCATCAATAAAAATTCAAGCTTCTTTATTAGGAAAGTGAATGTTGGAACTATAGTTTAGATGAAGGCCCAAACTATAGCCTTGGATAGTTGATACCTGTAGAGTTATGCTATAAGAACTATAGCCAGAAAAAACTTTGGCTATCAAGATTCAAGAATTTGTATCATTACTGGAGGTTTCAACAATGAACAATGTTATTGTTTAATGTGTTATTATGTGTGTTCTTTTTTTTCTGCTATTTTGTGAAACATGTGTTTTGAAGTATTTGATTAATATTCATTTTATATGGCAAGAACTTTCTGTATTGATTGTCGTGGACCACATCTCAAAGAGCTTGTTATTTCTAATTGCCTGTAGTTGGAAAGGCAAAAAATTGGAAGTTTCTATTAAAATGGACTGTGAATATTAGAGCTAAAGGAATTAGAGGAGTCTGTCATAAAATAAAATTGGTTTTTGCAATAGGATATTAGGCCTGCTTCTATTTTACTGTAGAAATACAGTTCTTTCAGGAACTTTTAATGACATCCGTTATATCTATATTTCCTGTAAGCATGAAAATATTCATGTTTAGTCTCTTGATTTTTCTGCATAACATGTAGATATGACAATGAGTTTTTCCTTGCTGCTTCCTTGAATTTGTGTTCTCTTAAGCAGTGTTTGGCTTTTCAGCAATAGTGTCAGTAAAATCTTTAATAGCAAATAGTCATAAATATTGGAAGAGCTTGCCTGTGTGTAGCTTATGGACAATGTCTGCAGACCTTTAAGGTTTGTTCTTTTTGGGCATTTATGAATTATTGTCTATTCTGCAAAAATTCAGATCCTTACTAGTCTTTAAACTTTAGATATTCATGTGAAAATTCTATTGACAAGATATGTTTTATCTCTGGGAAGTTCTTCAACATGCAGTTGGGTCACACTTGTGAATGATGGCCACAACTAAATATATAACCTAAAACTACCTGAAGTATGTACATATCAAGAATTACCTTGTACAAACACATTTTCGCGACTCGAATCCTTATCATCTAAATGCAAAGGAACAATCTTCCCATGACACTGAGGCCCATTCTAAAATGCTTGAGATGTGTGGTTCATGCTTTTAGGTAGGAACAATTCTTTTTCTGGTAAAGAGCTTCGCTTTGGATTTCTGGTAAAGAGCTTCGCTTTGGTCTTTTCAATCAAGAATGAATGTTTCCTTTTGCCTACATGTGCCCATTAAAGATGTTACTTGCACAATTATAAGAACTAAAAAACTAGCAAGGCTTGGTGATGTTGCTTGCTAGTTGAAGAAAGTGCAATAGACAGGCTTAGGCTCCTAAAATTAGACAATCAGATCCTTAACATCATGCAATTTTATAGTTTCTTTTAATATTGCATGAGCGGTGATCTGCATCCATGTTAATAGTCTCCTCTTCCACTTGTTAATAACTTACGGAAAAAAAAAATAGCTTTAATAAAATTTCAGTAAGGAATTGAAGTTTTTGATTGGATCGTTCATATAAATGTTGTATATGCACTACTAAATCTCAATTTTGGTTACCTCATATATCTATAGGCTAGTCATCTGAGGTAGATGTTTATCTGGATATTTGCAAAAAGAAAAATATTTATGATAATTATTACTTGAAAATCCGAACCCTTCTCTTGGTATCACTGATAATGTCCACTATGTTTGGTAGCTGCTATAGCCTGGAATGAGATGAGAAGGGAGTGGGTCGGAGATCGGTCAAAAAGGCCCCACAGAGCTCCAAGGGAACCGACAATAAGGTCAAGATCAAACCTTCTTCTTTTGTGCAACTTGGGATAACATAGATGCCAATGTACTGATGGCATATGATATTCTTTTAATGTGCTTATACGTTTTCTTGCTTGAATTAGGTAATCGATGGATTTTGAACTTATCTTGTCAGGTTTTGTAGGGAAATTTACTAGTTAAAACATTTTTTTGTTTGTGTGATGCACCAATTTCTTACCATAATGCTACCTGAATGTGCATTAGATCTTCAGAATGTTTTAACAGAAAATATGCATGTCTATACAACCGAGTAAATATGAATTCAATGATGTTTCTGGGCATTTATCATTATCTGTATTCCATCAAAGTTTATTGAACATATGAAACACCAACATTTTAGAACACTCATGATAGACCCCTCAACTCTAACCCAATACCTGTACTGATTTTAGGTTGGGTTACGTACCACCAGAAAGTAGAATAGATTTTTACAGCTTGGCTCATCACTTACATTTGCCTTAATTTTCGAGAGTTTGGCCGGCCGAGTTGATTGATACATGATTCGTTCACACAAAAAGGGATTCTAAGGAGAAAGGAATCTGAACTATTGTAACTATTGTATTTTAGCTATGTATATATCCAAGCTGTGTTGACAAGGTAATGATGGAAGCTGTGTGTGTGTTTGGGTAATTCATGTGAACTCTACTTTCCTTGTCATTAACCTTGATTCCCTTGTCTGTAGCTGGTGTGCAACCTACGAGGATTTGCTCTCCACCAACCGACCTTTTCCACAACCCATCCCAGTATCTGTGAGTTCTCCTTGGGTCGCTGCTTCACATTACTTGTATCTATCTCATTTTTAGCGTTTGAGATTAGTTGTACATGATAGATTTTTCTCATTTCCAACTTCTTGTAATTTATTTTACAGGAGATGGTAGATTTTTTGGTCGACATTTGGCAGGAGGAAGGACTTTACGATTAGCGGTACTCTTTGCTAGTGTGGAAATTTTGTCTGGCCTTCTCGTTAGCTAAATTAAGTAGATGCATTTTTTGTCAAGGGGGGGTGTTCTTGTATAAAAACAAAATGCATTGGCGTCACCATTCGACCCCAAGAAATTGTGTTAATGGTATTAGGTGAAGAAAGTAAACAAGCAAAGCAAAAAAGAACGTTGTATTAATTAGAGAGCATCTGATGAATGTGATGCAACCTCGAGTTCAACTTTGGGATGATAAGCCGGTGGTGCGCATCTAGTAGACATGGAGGACATTACCAATGGACTTTGTCGCATCATGCATTTGAATTGATAGAATTACATGTAGATCGTTAGTTCTAAAAATTCATCATGTTGATAAAATCACCAGGAATATCTCAGCTTTCTTTCACTAAAAAATCATAATCCTCCTACGATTGATATTTGTGTTGCAGGAAGGCAAGAGTTCGAGACCATCCCGGTCTGTCTGTGGCGTGGCGATGGGCAAGAACAAGCTCATCAGCATCTGCAACACATAAATCTGCAGTTGATGAGTGGGGAATGTGATCAACCAAAATTTACATTATTCGAATCCATGTGCGTATTTTAGCAGCCTACATCGTGATCATGCGCCTTATCTGGTCACATTAATTGCTTCCATATCTTTCTTATCCGAACCCCAGCAAATTCACGGCTGTGGTGTGTCGACAGATATGCGCTACCGAACGAACGGTCCAAGTCATGGAACAGATTCTTCCGGAGGCTAATCGTAGGCGTTGGCGACGAGGATCCGCGCCCACGAATTGACGCGCAAGTGACGGGCAGCGTGGAGGCCCAAGGAACGGCTGGGGGCGGCCAACCCCCCCTCGTTCCGTGGCGAACGACCTGCACGGCCGTGTGACTAGGAGGGAGACAAGAGCGGGCTAGCGTTCGTCGGATTGGGCGAGGCCACGTGAATAGCCACGCTCCTTCACGTGAGGGCGGGACGCCGGCCCCACCGGCTGTTGGGAAAACAACATGTGCTCCTTTTCGTTTGCTTTTCTTAAAAGCTCCAAGACGGAACAGGAGTGGGAAGTCCCTTTCATTCTCTCCTGAAGCCCTCCTATTATATATATGAGCACAAACGAGGCAGCTCTGCCCACAGCTTTGGACATCATCTTGTTGTGTGAGAGAGAGAGAGAGAGAGAGAGAGAGAGAGAGAGTTCTTCGGATGGTAGAGAGATTTCTACTGCAAATTGGAGAACTCCAGATCTCTACTGCGAGCATCTTTCAGCTCTAGATGGTTTCAGCGGTAGAGAGAAAAGGAGGTATAGAGAGAGAGAGAGAGAGAGGGAAACGAGTGTTCTTCAGATGGTAGAGAGATTTTGTACTGCAAATTAGAGATCTTTATATTTCCACTGCCGGTATCTTGCAGCCCAAATGGTTTCTGATGGCGGAGGGAGAGGTGTGTCTGTTGTGTGTGTGCGAGAGAAAAGGGAATGTGTGTTGCTCAAAATGGTTTCAGTTGGCACAGAGACAGAATGTGTGTTTGTCCGAGAGAGAGAGAGGGTATGCGCGTGCGTGTAAGTGTGTGTGTGTGTGTGAGAGAGAGAGAGAGAGAGAGAGAGAGTGAGAGAGAGAGAGAGAGAGTGAGAGAGAGTGAGAGAGAGAGAGAGAGAGAGAGAGAGAGAGAGACCTACTGCAAAAATATCTCTGAGCCCAAGATGGTTTCATATGGCTGCATTTGCACCTGCACCTAAAGGGGAGCGGGGTGGCCGTGAAGAAAACGAGTTTACATCCACCATGTAGGTGCAGCGGCAAATGCAACCATATGCCATTTTGGTTTCCTTTCCTACCATCACACGGCCACCAAAGCACCAAAGGAGGTAACAAATTGTTTGGGTTTCCCCTCCCAAGAATCAAGATCTCCATCCAGATTTGTGTTCACGGTACCAATAGGGTTTCTTCTCTTTTTCTTCTTTTACTTGGTACTTTCTTCCACTGGTTTATTTGATGCAACTCGTGTTCTATGTCTTCGATTTATTTGCTTCCTCTTAATCCCCCTCTATTTCTTTACCATCTTGGAAGAAACTTGAACTTGAAGATCTGTGCAGGGTAAAGAGAAGAGCCTAAAACCTCCTTTCTATGAAGGTTTAGGGGAAGAAAGAGGAACGGAAAGCAAGAGTTATGATTAGGCCGATTTGAGCAGCGGCTAAATCGAACAGGTTGGAAAAACCAAAACAAACGCCCTTAATGTTTCACAAGGCTATATGCTGAGGCTCACTTTGGAGATCTTTTAGGTTTTGTTTTCCCTTAATACCTAAGTCGACTGAAGAACTAATGTTTCTACTCTTTCCTTTCATTTACGACCACTGTCGATGTTTGCATCCTAATAGAAGTTGATGCTTACAAATAGATGGAATTGACTCGAGCATCAGATGCTGTGCGAAGCACCTCGGAAGGTTTTATAAGGTTTCATTCGAACAAACTCAAGGGGACAGTTCTGATGTGATAATATAGGGATAGTATGTAAGATCTATGATAGATATGTTATATAGTACATAGCAATACGGATAAGCTCATGATGCAGTAAATTATGAGAGTCCACCTTGTCACACATCCAGCAGAGTTCTTGCCCAGGTGTGTTGTTTTTCAAGGTTTTGAGGTTTAATTTGTGGATTTGATGCCATATAACTAGTGATCCTTAAACATAGAGTTTTCTTTGATCATCAGTTTAATTATTAGACAGTGTGATTGATTTGTTCACAGATCTTTATGATTGAAATTTCACTTAGGCAACCTCTCGGAAATTATGTTGGTTTTAGATGATTAAACACCAAATTGTGATAGAAAAGCATTTTACAGGAGGTTGACTTCGCTCTTCTAATTAAAATTTCTTGTTCTTGCAGGATTATTTTGCTTGTATTATACTAAATTTAGCTTTCTAAATGGTTGTTATCATGATTCATAGGAGGTCATTTTTATTGCATTAAAGTTTCTTAATCTTATTGGAATTGTTTTTTTTTTATTACTGAATTCAGCTTCACAAATGGTTATTAACGACAACGAAACAAAAAAAAATGGTTTACAAGACAAATATTGAAAGTTTTTATTATGTTTTATTGCGATATTCAGTGTGAGTTACAAGACAAATATTGATTTCAATTTAGATGTTCACATTCATGTATAGTTCAATTAATTCTTTTATTATCATATTATCTGTGCAACTAAGATTTTTTGAGAGACAGGCTTAGGTCAATATTATACTTTTTATCTTGAGATTCTTGTATATTGTTGTATGTTCATTTGACTCTTTTGAACATCATATTCTTTAATTAGTCGTGCTAAAGTTTCATTGCCTCTCCAAAACAACTATTTTTCAGTAAACAATGAATTTGATTCTTAGGTTTTTGATCAATGCCTTGAAACCATTATACTTCAATGTATTAGTGATGGATACAATAATGATTATATATATATATACATGTCTATGATACTTATTATTCTGGCAAATTGTTAGATGATTATATGTACAACAATGATTATTCTGGCAAATTGTTGAGAAGAACATGTTTAGTTATGAGGTAAAAAATTTGAAACAAAGAAGATATCCTGTTAGTAAATAAGTATGGATTAAGAAGGTTGAATCGACCATGGATTTTTTAAGAACTCTAAGTTATTATGATAGAGATGTTAATATGTTGATCATCCAAAACAACAAGGCAATGTTCACTCATCATTTGTAAATTGATGAATATGCATAGCTTGATGTATGTATTAGAACCCATCCTAGCAAATAACCCATCATTTCTACTTGGTTTTGAGAATATCATTTTTATATTACATTAAATAGCAAGAATTGGTTTTGAATGAGAGCACCATCCAAACTGTACTTTAGATCTCTCTTGGCTATCAGAATATTTGTACCATGTTCTTTGTTCAATGTCTTATGAAGAGTCTGCATATTATGGGCTTTTTTGCCCTCAAAACTTTTCTCATAAAAAAATAAATGTGTTAATATCTCATTATGCTAATCATACAATCTACAAAAAAAAAACAAGTTATTGTTACTACAGAAAAAACTATATTATTCCATTTTGTTGTGAGAATACAAATTTACTTGCAGATTACTCATTCTAACCCTTGAGGTCATAACAGACTTATGAACACATAAATGTCAACATAGCTCCATGATACTTCATTATTTCAGTCTATGATACTTACTGTTCAGGGCAAATTGTTGAGAAGAACATGTTTAGATGATGGGAAAATGTTGAAATGAAGCAAATGTATTTATAGGAAATAGAATTTGTCATGCATGAATTTGTATGTCTGACATGAAATTGATCTTTGAAGAACTCAAAGGTTGCATTATGCATGCTATTTTAATAAGTTGGTCATGCAAAAAGTAAAAAATCTCAACATGTCACTCCTTTGTTGACAAATAAAACATATCATTTAATATGCATAGGTCAGAGCATCAAACAATCCATCATTTCTTGTTGTCATTGAGAATATCATTTTTCTTGCATCAAAAGATGTACATGTAAAGATTATTGGATGTAAAACATATCGCAGACTTGATGGCTTATTCCATGAGCTTGAAGGTTGATGATTTTTAGCTGAATGGATTTCTCTTGGGAATTAGAATGTCAAATGCATAATGTGCTTGAATAATGAGAGCATGTTTACAGACTGTTTGATGAGCATAATGAGATTTTGCATGAATTCCTTTTCATTCTCAAGTTCTCTATCTACTTCAAAATTTTGCTCATATTGTTCATGAAAGAGCAAAGGCCTCTACACCAAATTTTACTTGACAAGTCAGTCAGATCTACAGGTTTCTGATGGCTTTTCCACATCGACAAGAACCGACGCTGAGAACAATGGTTTGTGATGGTAGAATGTGGACTTGACTTTCTCTTGGAAGTCATAAAACTAGACTTGGTGGAATGCTCGAAGGATGAAGGAATGGCTTGTGATGGTAGAATGTGGCAGTACAGAGACTGGAAAAAGCCGTATCATTTCCTGGAGGTTCTCCTGCACGTCACAGTATTGTCGTTGCATGATCCACGTGGTCGTGCTTCGGCTGGTGTTGCAGAGTTAGGAAGCTGCTCAAATGTCTCTGTCGTCCTTAATGGTGGGAGAAGATGGACGTCACGTCGCGGCCAACTCGTTGCTGTGAAGACGACACGGCCATCGTGCGATGTCAGTGTTTGGCTTCTCATAAAAAGAGGGAGAGGTAAGCGGGTTCCAGATTCCACAGAGGAAACCAGAAGCCACTGGGAACCCTGCTGCCTGCCTGCATGCGTTGTCGTTGAGCGAGCAGCGGAGACTGTGGATGGGACGTGCATTCTCTCTTTCGATGTTGGTCAGTGTCGATCATCCAAGACTTCGGTGAAGATGCCGGTGCCGCACTCATCCGGATGAATAATTGTAATAATATTTTTTTATTATTATTCCGATTGTGATGGAAAAATCAGATCGTTAATAGTGGTTGGTGATGTAGATCTATAAAATCCGGTTTTGTCGAATTTTATATTTTATTAATTATAGAGTATCTTTTATAGCTATATCTTTTTAGTATTTCGGTGATTTTATCAATAAAAACATAAAAATAATAAGTAAAAAGATAATTTTAATCATTTCTCTTGATGATAGCGGACGACGACGTTGTGAATGAGAAAGATAATAAGATATAAGAGTTAGTCAGTATCTGCATCGGTATCGATACAGTTGTCGAGTGATGAAAGGATCATTCGATATATATATCGATGTCGACAAAGATGTAGTGCGACGTCTCTCGGTAACTATGTCGCTCAATAACTGCATCGACGTCGATACAAATATAAAGCGACAAAAGGGTCGCTCGTTGTGTTAGTGTCGACGTAATTGCTGAGTAACGAAAGGGTCGCTCATTGTGTTGGCATTGACGTCATTGTTGAGTGGTGAAAGGACCGTTCGAAATCTGCATCGGACGTCGCTTAATAATTACATCGATGTCGCAACATTGCTCTGCATTTGTGTCGATACCAATGCAGATGTCGATTAGCCTTTTCGTCACTCAGCAATTGTGTCAACGTCAACACAGTGATCTATCCTTTCGTCGCACGACAACTATGTCGATGTCGATACACTGAGCAACCCTTTTACCACTCAACAACTACGTCAACATCAACGTAGTGAATGACCCTTTCATCTCTCTACATCTTTGTCGGCATTGATGCAGTTATTGAGCGACGAAATGGTTGCTCAACATTTACATCAGTGGCTTTTTTATTGCTCAACAGTTGCATCGACGTCGATACAAATACCGAGCAACCCTTTCACCATTCAACAACTACATCAATATCGACGCAGATACAACTCATCCATAGCAATCATCCACGACCCTAATGACACCATCGCTTGCCACCATCACCAATTGAAACATTATAATTATTTTTTTACCTATTATTTTTATATTTTTATCAATAAAATTGATAATAGTCTGAGACCAAGATGTTAAAAAGATCTAATTATAAAAGATAATCTATAATTAACTCTTTTTTTCTAGCCAAAGATGGTCTCAAGAAGACACACTCGATCTAAACTCGATGTTACCATGTCAAAGGCCACATTTATTTGACTTGTACCTCGAGAAATGAATGAATCGAAGCCACAATATGGATTGAGAGCTTTCTAACTGGAAAGAGTCGAAATATAATCAGAATGAAATAATTAAAATACAAAGAACATTTCCAGTGCATACAAATTGCTATAGAACTCTGCTGCAACCAATTACATTGAGAGAGCGACGTAAGATAATACACAATTACATCACAATGACATGAAAAGAAATGGCCAATGGAGAGAAAAGGAACACGCCGAGACAACAATGGAGAATAGCTCAATGTTCGTTCTTCACGCGTGCTTTTAGGATTCCAGGTTTAGGAGGGGAAGTTATCATTCTAACCATGGAACTCGGCCTTGATGGTTGCCAAGTATGATACTGATGCATGCCGATCATGCTGGAACAGTCACCGCCACTGGAACTAGGCTCCAGAGCACCATCATGCTGCTCTCTTTCACAGAATCCCATTGCCTTGAGAACGTATGAGTCATCGTGTAGCTCAAAGGGCGTGCTGCATTTAATAATTTGAAACAAAAAGTCAGTAAAGGAGAGAATGTGGGGTGTGTGCAGGGGGTCGATGCCACAGTCATTGGAAAAGATAAGGTAATATAGCGAAATCTTGAGTATCAGCAGATCTCTTTATAACTGGTGAATGACCATGAAAATCTAGGCGTATGAAATTCTTCAACAAATTATCGATAACTAAACATATGTTGAGAGCTAGAATGTTACATGAATAAGAAGAGAAAACATCCTACAAAAGAGCATCACTGCTAAATAACAAAAAAGAATAACACCATGAAAAATTCCAAAAGATAAACCTATATTGTTACCTGTTAAAATCAAAATGCACCAATTGCATATCTTCTGAAATTTCCACTTCTACTGTTGCATGTGGCTGAGTCTGTTTCCCAACCGACAGAAAAGAAACATTAAATTCAAATTATAGATTAGCTCAGTTTATGCCTTGATTGTACGTGCAATAAATAAAAAGAGAAAATGTCTGGTGCTTGTCAAATACTAGATCGTTCAAAAGTACAACAACATTCTTTTTCCGTTATTGAGCTGGGTAAAACATCTCAAATTAAAGTAAGAACACATTCTTTTTATTTTGTTTCTAGTGAAATCTTTTTTAAAGCATTGAAATATAAAAAAATGTTTTGTATGTGGAATCCACAACGCTGCCTCACCAATTTGCCTTTGTTGCTTGGTTGTATACTGGTATCCTTCTTAAAAGATGCTAGATTAATAGGCCAGCTGACCCATCTATTGATAAATTAGTAAAATGAAGCAGACTGGTTTTTTGTCCCAAGTATAAGCACATCAGAATAAACAGTTCAATAATTGTCTACCCTGATCAGCTCACAAATTATCATGTCAACATTTAAATATTCATCTATCAAAACAATTTGCCAATTAATGATTCAATTTCTACAAATGTTTTATATATCATTGCACTAGCCACTCAAACTGATATGCAACAAGGAAAAGGATTGCAAAATTTTGTACCTGGACCAAGATAAAAGGTAAAGCAACACCGCCTGATGGAACATGTTCTGAACCATGTAGCTGTTCATTCCGTTGGACCAAACTTTGGAGACCTATGAACTGGGAGAAAGATAGGGAAAAAAAACTCTCCTAATCAACAAAAAACAATTCAGACATTACTAAGTTAAAAGTACATAAGATAACTTGGTGCATTTTTCTGATTATCTTATGCGGAGGAGAAAAAAATTATACTCAAATGAGGCAAAATTATATTCAGTTAATATATTGATATAGAAATTATAAAAAGTTCCAAAAATTTTCCACTAGAATTACTTCCCAAACTGACATAACAACTCAAACCGGGCAGAAGGAATTTTGCCACCTAAAGATCTTTTTAGAAAAGCTAAAAAAATTTCTTCACCATTAATAATGCATGAAGTTGCAATAATAGAGTTTATTGCAGTTTTATGGATGATTAAGACCACTGTTGGTTCCATAACATAAGGAAATTTGTTGGTTCCATAATACAAGGAAAAAAATCTGAAAATATTAGCATCTCTGAGGAATTGGAAGCACATATTAGGATGTCGGATGGTTAATCATGAATAAAGAATTACAATAACTAATGGTTCACTGTCCTACAAAGATTCCAGAGCATGTAATCCAGTTGATCTAGAGCCAAATAACTAGTATAATATCTTTTACAAGAGGGATCAGTTGGCTGTCATCAACAAACTTTGTTGAACCAATACCAACTTAATACCAACCATGTCAAATTAATACCAACCATTACCTAGCTCTCTAATGCCCTCAGCTGCTCTTCTTTTAGGTTCCTAAAAATTAAGTAATCTTGATTGAACTGCAGGTAGCTGGTTCAGATCAACCAAATGTCTCATTCTCATACTTGCTACATGTCTGGTTCAGATCAACAAACTTTCTTATGCTTGTTTTCTATATGTAATAAGAACATCAACATCTTCTCTTGTTGAAATCTTCTTATTCGCCTCTCTTTTCCTGTTTGCATTGTGTAGCAAAATAGCTGTGGAGGAAGGGGGATAATGCATGCGCCAGTTGCCCTCTTTCAGTAATCTGCATTAGTATGTCACAGACTTTTAATCCAACTTTGGTGGTTGCTGATCTTTGTTCTGATCCATAAGCTCAAAAGGTCATTTTCAAATTTCTTTTTCAATCTAAACATTCTTTTTATTGGACAGATCTATTAATATTATTATTCAGATACATGTTGAAGTGGTTTTGTCAAAAGTCAACCAGCAAATCATTAGTTGATAAAATAAATTCAGCTTGTCACTCATTCAGTTTATTGTGGATCAACTTACTTGATTGAAGCTATATACATCAGGTGTATGTACCCTCATTTTAGGGGGAAAACCTTCAATTTAAGATCCTTGATGCTTGTTTTAAACTATCAACTAACACTTATTCAGCTCCTATCATCTCACCTGTATTTTCTTTCTTGAATGAACAGGATTATTATTTTTTGGGTACCAAAAAATGAGGTGCATTTATTTTCTTTACCATCCCTAAGCAACTCTTGAACAAACTCATTGGGGTACATGGAAGAAACCAACTTTACCCTGAACAGGATGATTTGTTGGTATCAAAATGTGAGGTTCATTTATTTTCTTTATTGTTTCTAAACAACTACTGAACAAACTCAAACAACTAAGATGTACATACAGAATGATGGCCCCAGATGATGCATGTTTCAGATCAGTTACTGATGGTCACTATCTGAAGATATAAGCACAATTTCCAGACAGAAATATTGCCTAACACAAATAATAGTAACCATCTATCAACAAAAGTAGAATCTATCTATATGCAACAAGCATTAGACATTTACTGTGGACAGGTAATCTTACTTGATTTTGCAATTCCTGCAAATATGCAGTTTTCTTTTCAATCCTATTCTTCAATCCAATCTGTTCTGCCTGTGATGAATATACTCATCATTAGAAGACTTAAAGCCATTTCAGAAGACTGCAGCTTATGCTGAAAACACTCCAAATTGAATCCAAGAAGATTAGATCACAGGACAGATGCAAACCTTCAATTCTTCAACATCATTTAAACTAGTACGAGGTAAACCTTTCCACTGTATCTCTTTTTTATCTTTAGAAATAATATCCATTGCCATGAGGACATTCAGTGCATCATATACCCTCCGCCGTATGTTTTTCTCATCATACTGTTGCTGCACCAATGAAATAAATGACATAATGCTTAGCAAGATTAAACAACACTACCAAATGTACAATCTTCCATGGGCCAGTCCATACGTTAGCTACCTGATCTTGAGATCCCGGATTATTATTGGGATCAGTAAATTCAGTTACAAGTTCATCTGCAACCTGAAAAAGAAGTTTAAAAAAAATGAGGTTTGAAGTATTTAAGTCTAACAAGTATAGTGTAGCTCAGCAAAGCATTCTAAAAAAGCTAATTTGCATGTAGCTAATAATCACTATACCATCATTCACATCAAAAGGCAGGTCTGCATATATCAAATACTATAGCAAAGGCAGCAGTTGCAAACAGTCGCACTGCACCTACCTGATTGTGCCAAAGAACATCAACTTTTGCCAAAACAATATCTGAGCCAAAGAGACCCATACAGCTAATATCACAAGATAGAACAGAACCAAAGATACACTGATCCACCATGCATGACTAAAATCCCTCGACTCTTTTTTTTCCCTTTTTACAAAGGGTAAGTGGCAAAGACAAAAAATTCACAGATTAATTTATTTCTCTAACATGACAATTGAAGAGATAATAAGAGCATTAGTTGAAAATGATTTAGTGAAGAAGTTTTTTTGAATTTTGTATTGATATTAATGAAAGTTCTTAATTTTTATAACAAAATATGAAAAATAAATTGTTGAAATATCCTACAAGCTATAGGTAAGAGATTTTCCATTATATCATCATGAGAAAAACAGATAAATAAAATATTGATTCCTAGTCATTTTAATGATTACCGAAAGAAACAAACTTTTATAAGAAAACTTAGGGAACTCACTAAAAATTATAAGTCCTTCCAGCAATAGTGTTCTAGAAGCATAGTACCTAGGTCACTAGATTACAATTTTATTGACAAAGTTAAAGATCTATAGCCACATTTATGTGGCTAATGGGGCCCCTTCTTTTAGCAAGACAGCTGCGATGATTCCCATGCAACCAAGGATGCAGACGCAAAACCATTTCCCAAAACTGTTGCCCTTGAGACGACGCTTGATGTCGTTGAGCCAATGGCCCTGCACCTTCATCGATAGTCTCCTAATGAATGTCGATAGGGTTATTAGAGAGAGTGATCCAGGAGAAGGGAAAGGAGATTGAAATTTTAGAGACGACAATCCAGGAGATGGAGGCACAAGACATGATGATCTAGGACCATAGGAAGGCGCAACAACTCGAAAATGGTTCTGCATCGGCATCCTTGGCTATGTGGATATGATCCTAGGAGATGCTTCTAAGGCTACAAATCTTTAACTTTGTCAATGAAAATGAAAATGTGATCTGGTGACCTAGGTTTGGTGACCTAGGTTTGATGACCTAAAGTTGATAATTTCTTAATAAAGTTGACATAATTGTTAAACTTGATAATTTCTTAATAAGTTCCATATTTTTTTCCATAAAATTTTATTTCTTTCGGTAATCATTAAGATAGTTGGTTGTCAACATTTTGTTTTTCTATTCTTATTATGATGAAATGATGGATAATCCCTTACTTGTAGAATATTTCAAATGTATTTCTCATAGTTTGTTAGAAAAATTAAGAACATATAAAGTTCAGAAAACTTTCTTCAATAAATCAGTTCCAACTAATGCTATTAATAACTCTTAATTGTTAGCATTAACTTCTATTAAGCAAAGAGATAAAATTCACATTACTAAGCAAAGAAGTAGTATTCTTAGTATTTATTGATATGAAATTAGTTTGTATTTGCTAATTCACTGAATTTTGACAGTTGCTTGCTTTTATTTACCTATTTATTTATTTTGGGTTAAAGTCTATTTTAGCCCATATGGTTTTGGCCATGGACCTCTTAAGCCCATATGATTTACTCATGTCTAAAATAACCTATACATTTTAAAAAACGTAACATATAAACCCTTCCCGTCAAGTCTAAGTTAACAGACATTAGAGTCAGCTTACATAGAATACTAAGTCACAATAAACCATTAATATAATAACATATATAATTTAAGTTTAAAAAAGAAACTGAGCCCTCCATCAATGGCGGGAGGAGGCGTTGTCGTGAAAGCGATCACCAACAACAGCACTAAGTTGTTGCTGCCTAGCAACCTCTCCCGCGCTGACGATGAGCTTAGGAACATCCGATCCTGCTTCAAGTAGATGTGCGTCGACCAATCTGACACTAGACACACAGTGGTCTCCTAGTCCCTGTTCCTCCTCCTGGGCGTCTTCGTCCCTATCGCCTCTCACTTTGTCCTCTTCTACGGCCCCACCCACCCCGCTTACGACGTGGTGGTCTAGCTCTCCCTCACATCAACCTCCAGCCTCTCCTACCTCTGCCTCTCTGTCTTCGTCTGTTGCTTCCTCTTCCTCGATAAGCTGGTCGAGGAGAGCGAGTGGGTGAAGGAGGGCTACATAGACCAACTCAACCGCTCCTTCCACCTGTTTTGTCTTCGTGATGTCGTACTTCACGGGGGAGATGGCTTACAAGGTATGGTGGCACTCGTCAGGATCAGAGCGGGTGTCGTTCACAGTGGTGGGCGACATGGTGGCATGCACCCTAGAGCTGACGAGCTGGATCTACCGAATGTCACTTGCCAGCTCTAGGGCGCATGCCACCACGGTGCTACCCACTACCACGAACGACACTTGCTCCACTCCTGACAAGTACCACCATACCTTGTAAGCCACCTCTCCCACGAAGCAGTAAAGATAGGATAGGCCGGAGGCGGAGGTGAGGGAGAACTGGACCATCACGTCGTAGATGTGCAGTGAGTGAAGGCGCAGGAGAGAACAAAGTGGAAGGCGGTGGGGATAAAGACGCCCAAGAGGAGGAAGAGGGACTAGGAGACCACTGCGTGCATAGTGTCGGATTGGTCGACGCACATCAACCTGAGGCAAGACCAGAAGCGCCTGAACTCGTCGTCAACGCAAGAGAGGCTACGTGCGTACGACGCCCTACTAGGCAGCAACAGCTCGATGTTGCTGCTGCTGGTCGCTTCTACGATGATACCTCCTCCCGCCATTGATGATGGTCTCAATTTTTTTTTCTTAAACTTAAATTACATGTGTCATTATATTAATGATTTATTGTAAATCAACATGTCATATAGCAGACTCTTAACATCTGTAAACTCAGACTTGACGAGAAGGGCTTATATGCTACATTTTTAAAATGTATAGGTTATTTTTGACACAAGTAAACCATAAGGATTTAAAAGGTTTATGGCCAAAGTTACAAGGGTTAAAATAAATTTAACCCATTTATTTTTCATCAAAATTATTGAAATTATACTCTTTGATAATCTAGTTTGTGAGAAGGTGGAAAGCAATGTATGAACCACTTATTATAAAGTACAGGTTATTTATTGAAAGTTCAATGAATATTAATTATTTTACTTTTTTAAGTTTAATTAGTCATGCTGATCGATGAACAAATACATATAATAAGATAACACATTTGTTTTTTGTGTGAACTCGAAGAAGTGTCTCTACATCTAAAATCTACCTTATTTCAAATTTTATCTATGGCTTAATCCACAAAAACCTCAAGCTATTTAACATAATAAAAAACAAATCGCAACAATGGACAATCATCTGTCACTCAAAAAATAAAATAGTCTAACTAAGTAAATTAAAGATCTTCATTTATCAATTAAAATAACAAATTAAACTTGAAAAATAAAATAACTTATACTCAATGAGCTTTCATTAAATAATGAAATAACTTATACCTCATTATAAGTGGTTCTTCCCTTGCTTTCCACCTTCTCACAAACTAAATAGATCAAAGGGCATAGTTTTAATATAAATAAATAAATAAATAAAAGCAAACACAAACTCATTTCATATCAACAAATACTAAGAACAACACAGCATAACTCGTAAGGTATCCCAAAGTTTCAACACTCATTTCATATCATCTTCTTAAGATTGAATTAGGAAAAGAATAGATATTAAGTATATAGAGTAAGGATTTCCATTTACCTTTCATGCTAAACTGTCGGAGTCCCCTACCACTTTTATCACCTCCAACCGCTCGTGCACCCCTCTTTTTCTTTTTACCACTGTTTGAAACATTATATTATCAAACTCATTGGTAATCACAAGGAAACAAATTTCTTATGAGAATTCCATGCTCATGTTAACAGGTCTACTATAATTATCAATCTGTAACAGCTATTGTGAATCCATGAGGGCATGGTTCAGATAACTCATTATCTTCTAACAACATCTACGAAGCATAGACATAGACATGGGATGGACATGCCAATACTGCAAATCTTACATAAGGCATGACAGGGAAAATACATTGCAATTAATACATGCATATTCTCATAGGTTAGTTTGATTTCATGTTTCGCATGATATAAGCAATATATGATCATCATATGTGAAACATAGAAGAAGGAAAACAACCATTCACATAAGTAGCAAATGTTCAACATTGTACTTCAAAACATACATATGACTTGAAGGAGTAAGCCAAAAGTCTAAACTTCCATGTTGCAAATATTAACAGATTTTGAAACCTTACATCAATGGTTGGTTGTCTTGCATATATATTATACATCAACATATATAAGTGTACATGGTCAAAGAACACAAATATGTTCTGAATTATCTGACACATGTTGGAAAGTGTCTAACAACTGTTGTTGTCTAACTCAGGCAGGACAAGGACATGACGAGCATTTTGAACTGTTCATGCTTCATAGAACAACAACATTCTTTCATGAATGATACCAAAGTGTTTTAATAAGAAAAGGCAAAATTTTAAATAACAAACCTCACGACTCTTTTTTCAGACACTCTATTCCAAATAAAGATACTAAATCCTAGACATCTGACATCTTCAAATCCACAATCTTCTCTGGTATCAAAGCAAATGGAAATTGCATAAATGGATACAAAAATAATATATGGTATTTTTATACGATAGGGATGAGCACACTCATGTAGAATCATATCAATCAAGCATAATTTTAGACCCCAACCAGATAAACTCGCACGATACGCAGTCAACCACCACGCCCCTAACCGCTGCATAACGATCTCTCATTACTCCAACCCACTAATCCGAAAAAACTGTTCGTCAACACAGACAATTCCAAGCAGGAACAACGAATTAAAAACGAAATTGTCCCCTCACCTGACGGCCCCCACGGGCGTTCCCTCGTCGCCCCCATGGATATCGAGGTGGTTCAGCCTGACCAAGGCGCTCTCACTGGCGGGATTCGTCTCCGTCGGCTCACTCCGGCTGGAAGGAGAACCCGCACTTCCGCTGGTGGAGGCCGAGTGACCGCCGGAGAAGGCCGGCGCACCCACGGAGGAGCGGCCGCCGGAGGGGGCCATGCGGAAGCTCGCCGTCCTCTTGCTCCCCTCGTCCATCTCCGCTATCGCAGGCGAGCAGGAGATCGCGGGAGGGGTTCGGGGAACGGATGGACAAAGCGGGAGAAACCCTAACCACGAGACGGGGGAAGATCGAAAAAGATGGGGGCGTTGTGTGCTTATGCCCGGTGGGAGGCAGTTTACGAAAGGTCGCGCACCGGAGGTGACGCTACCGCGAGCGGGTATTGACTGACACGTGGACCATTCGAGTGGCAACAAGAATAAACGGTCTCTTAACCCTGACACGCCCATATCCCAATCACAAAACGAACGGTCGAGATCATGTAATGGTCGGAAGTGCAGGATTGGACAAGAGTATCATTAGGATAAGCGTCTTTTGGTGGGATGTTCGCAAACAGGGGACAGCTTGTCAAGGGACGAGTTGCCTCGGGCCTAAACCGTATACATACCGAGTTTGACCGAACCAGAGCTGGGTCGAGATCTCAGTTAGGTTAATACTGTCCATTTATTCCCATAATATAAAATCGTTTAAGTTAATACTAATATATAATGCTCCCAATCTATTTTCTTGGACTTTTCATGCTTTAACATATAAAGAAAAAATGGAAGAAAAGCAAGAAAATTTATTTTCGTGATTTTTCTTTGTTATATTTAGTTACCATCTTATTCATGTTTCTTATTACTGAATGGATGGACATATAGCTGAAGAATAGTCTACTAATCAAAATAAGCCACTTGCTGTTCTTACTTGGAAAGTTACAATATATTACAACTATGTCAAGATAATCCTGTACAATCTCTTTGAAGCAACCCAAAACCTAAAAAAAGGAAAACTGGAATAAATTTGTACAACAATTTATCAAAAAAGATTATTGATGTGTGTGCAGGTAATTGTCAAATAGTTAGATAAAACTTGTAGATTATCTAATAAGAAACATAAACCACATATTGACATGGAGGAAGCAAAACATGACACTGAAGAGTATTGACAGTAATTCTACATGAGATGATAAAGAAGAAGCCGCAGAAGGCCAGACAAGGCATCCATGCTTCATATATTTGAAAAGAATACAATAGAACACAGTAGATGTGAATACTTTGTAACATGAGTCACAAAGAAGATTGATTACAAACAATTTTTTACATGTAAGACTGATGGTTAAATTAGAAACAGATGCAAAGACAAGGAAGCAGGCCAAAAAGTCACATGACATCCCTCGCAAGCCTCAATGGCTCATCACTTGAATGCACAAAATCAATGTTTGGTCGCTTTATGAGGTGATGATCTGCATCTTCCTCATCACTGTCCTCAATTGATGACGAAGAAAATGAATCGAAGTCATCTTCTGAAATATAATATAGTTTTTTTTAGAAAATTGATAGTTGATAATACAACATGGAAAAAGAAAGCTAATTTCAATTTGATCCATGCACCCCACATGAAACATAAATTTCAAGGACATTGCTTTAGTTGGTATTTCTGAGTAAAACTATTAATTCACACTCTTTCTTGCATGCTGACACATTAAATTAACACAGTTGAAACTTGAAAAATGATAGTAAAACAGTGGAATGATACAGAGAAGAAAAAGAACAATATGTAAATCTGGAATTGTACTTCACTAGAATGTTTCTAGTTGTTAGTCTTAAGTTCATAACTTTATGCTTCTTAAGGGAGGGAAAACCAAATCAAAAGTGTTCAAACATGGCTGTTTCAAAGTACCAGCATTGAAAAAAAAAAAAGCCTTTGTTTTTCGTTTGTAGGCGTTTGGCACATGAGAATGTTTAGCAGTCATGGACAGCATGTCCAAGAAATAAGAATGACCAAATAAGTTCAAGTTCTTTGTTTTGCAATAAAAATTATTCTCTATGGTCAGACTATCAAAAATAATACTTAATTGAATTTATATGTCAAAATCTTCAGAAGTTTATAACATTCATATCCACAAGATGAATCTACCTTAAAAGTAATGAGAAACATAAGATATTTACCTCAAAAACTTAAAATGAGATCATTCTGAGCCAACATTTAGGTGGCACCAGTTGGTAATAGAAAAGTAGAAGTAATATAAATGAATAGTTAATCACTGCAAACTTAAATATTGCACCAAGTATAATAAATTTTTTTCAAGTTGTACAGACCACAATGAGAAGCAACAAACAATAGAAGATGACTCTAAGAAGCCACTAAACAAAGATAATGGACTTAGAATTTCATCAATATAACCAATACCTGAAAGAGTTTAAGTGATAACAATTAGTGTATTGAAAGACCCTAATAGACTAACATATTATTTTTGTTCTCTTGAACTTTTTTTTGTTATTTTGCATATTGAAATTGCCCCATTCTCAGACTGGTCATAAGGACTTGATGATTATTGCATAAGTAGTTGCAACAACAAAGAAAACCAAACTATGAAACACGCAATTATTCAAACTCACCAAAACAAGTTGGATGAGTTGGTAATTGTCCGACTGCTGAAACCCGAATATTTTCTGGGATAATACAGCAAAAGAATGATCCTGAAACTTCCCAATCCCCAAATGAATCAATACCTACATATTCCATGGAACCAGGGAGAAGTTTCAAAATAGAAACTAACCTAATCTGGCAAGTCTATTCAACCATCCAGGAAGAGACTTTCCGGTCAAAGCATGCAACTTCATCTGTGAAATGATGGCAGTTTTGTACTAAATATTATTTTGTCTCTTGAACTTTTTTTTGTTATTTGCATATTGAATTGCCCCATTCTCAGACTGGTCATAAGGACTTGATGATTATTGCATAAGTAGTTGCACACAACAAAGAAACCAAACTATGAAACACGCAAATATTCAAACTCACCAAAACAAGTTGGATGAGTTGGTAATTGTCCGGACTGCTGAAACCCGAATATTTTCTGGGATAGTGGTACCCAGCCACACAGAACGTCTGAAGATAAAACCAGGACAGCTTTTCGGTTCCACCTCAAATACTCCGCTAGACGGGTAATCATGTGCTCCAAATCCATACTCCTGTCCATGAACTACATGCAAAAGTATAATGAGCAAGCTATGGAAACAAAGAGCAGGATTAAACCAACATGCTATGAGACAATATCAAGCAGGACTTACAGGAAGATATAGGGCAAAAACTTGTTTATTAGAGCTTTTACCATCAAGAAAAATTTGGAACTATAGTATGCACCATACTGATTAATTAATACAAGGGTCAAATAGGTTAGTTCAAAAATATAGACAGAATTCTATTAAATTACGAGTCCATACCTGACTAGATGCCATTATAAAACCAAAAGAGTTCCATGTATATCATGAGGGATAGAGAAGAAACCGGGATAGGGAACAAATAGAGCATATTGGTACCAAGATGATTGCACTAAGATTCTATTCAACAAAGTAACAAAAGCACAAGGTTTGCTCAGAGTTACAAACAAATGGCAGTAAAAACACCAGAAATAATTACTGTGGACCTGGAAAGAAATTGCTGTGATCGTTGAGCAAAAGAGCACTACTGAGCCAACTTGATAAGCAGATCAGATGTCCAAGTCAACCAAGGCCCAATTTTTCAACGAGAACATAAATATCAATTCCGACAAATTGATAGATTTGATAATTTTTCTTAGGGACAGTAAACCAACTAAACAATTTCATGGTTCCTAATTACTTAGATAATAGTTAAGCTATGCATTTACTTTGTATCAAAAAAAGCTTTTGATCCAAAGCTTTGTGATGAATACTCTTACTAGGATCTCCCTAGAAAATTGTTGAAACTAAAGAATAATCAACTGTATGATGAATGCTTCTTTCCTTTGACATTCATCAAACATCTTTGTTTGCTAAAACAGCATTAATTGAACATATTTTATAACAAGGAAGTACTTCTAGGTCAATTTAGCAGAGTCGCAAACATTCACAGCGCGACAGGGAAGCAGGAAATATCTGTACAATTGGCGTTGCATGAATTAAACGATGAAAGAAATGAATCGAACCGAATGATATCCTAATTCCTAAACTCCGACGAGATCTTGCGGGGATGATGACGCACCTTCGATCCCAGAGTGGAAGACTCCGAGCCCAAACCAGTACAGGTATTTGTTTATCGGTGTGAGATCATAAACATTCAAGTAGAGATGCGTCCTCCCGCACCCGTCTCTGCCCCCGTTGCGCAGACCCTTCTCGGAAGGAGATCCTGACAGCATGTTTATCCGACTCGGCAAACCAACATTAGGAACCCTAATTCCACATCTTCGACGCCTCAATTCGACGTCCCGGTTACCCAGAACCACGAAATTAGAGAGAGAGAGAGAGAGGGCTTCCGGGTTGGATTGGACGACAAGGACGAGGAGAAGATGGGAGAGGGATGGGGGTCCGAACTTGGTTCCAACGTTCCTGCCATGACTCCCCTGGCTGGCTCATCGACAGTGAACAGGGGTTCCAACGTTCCCTGCCATGATCCCCTGGCTGGATCACGACAGGGAACAGTCTTTCACCCTGTCTCATTACAACAACTATGGTTCCAACGTGGCGATACATGATATAAATAAGCAGAACTCTGTTCCCTGCGTCGGGTGCGACAGGTGACACTTTCACTTCGTCCGGCCGGGCTCCCACGGCATCGGATTTCGGCGAATCAAAGGATTCGATGGCACCGCGATCAGAACGAGGGACGACGAATCATATTGTCCCACGTGGACCATTCACGCAGCGGGACCCACTCTTAGAATCTAACTAAACCTACCGAGTTTTCTTACGATCACCCTAAAACTCATCTAATCAATCAAGCCCAATGTGTTACATCGGGCCGAGCCGAGCCGCATCAGCCCTGACCTCTGGACCTTGCAGGGCCTCCTGGCCGCCGGGTCGACCCGCCCGCGCCGAAGGATCGATGTCACGCCGGACGGAACCGCGGGTCTGGTTGGCACCCGGGCCTAACCCAGGGCCGTGCAGGATGGATCGGACCGAGTCCACCCAGAGGTCTGGCTCAGGACAGACCCAATACGACCAAACTCAAATCCTTTGTTTCATTTCAATTCCATTTCGCTTTTTCCTCTTTGCAGAAAGCTTATAAATTGCAGAATAATAGTTTCAAACTTGAAATTTTTGTCAGAATAAAGATTTAAACCATGAAACTATTAGAAATACAATATTAAATGATCTAAACATATTTGTGAAGAATTAAATTCAAAGTCTATTTTTCATGAATAAAAAATCCTAACAAATTCATATTTTTGAATTAAAAAATTATATAGATCATGATAATTCGAACATAACTTTATGAAATGATAATATGTCAAATCTACTGCACAAAGAAAAAGAGGAGTAAGCCTCTCGATTCGATATTGGCTCATACGACTGAGATGGCGTTCGCTCATCCATGGTTCCCTATAACTTGCTGGCCAAAGTCTAGCTGGGCTCAAGAGTTGTGGCAGAGGAGGAGCAACTGAAGAGAGAAGAAGAGGAAAATGGAAGTTGAGGTGGCCATGGCTTAGTGTTCTGTAGAAGAAACGAAGAGAGAGGAGTGAAGAAGACTAAAAGATGGGTCGGTTTTATAGTATGTTGATTTGGAGTGTGTTTATCCTAAGATAAAAAATTATCAGAGTGCTTCACACGCACAAAGAAACACTTTACTCAGTGCTGTGTGGGATGACAGCAATGGTCAACTATTGCTAAGTAACATTGTCAAAGTTGGCATATAATATATATATATATATAGACGCTACAGATTCATGAATCTAATATATTTCATATTCTGTAGTTTTTGCTGCAAAAGTCACCTCCTTCTCAGGCTTTAAAGAAAATAATAATAATATACAGTTGCGTTTTATTGTTCACATATTGAATCGAAAGCCTTGACATCCTCCTCCCCATCACGTTATCTAGAAATAGAACAGTCAAAGCATCTGTGCCTTTCTGTTGTTCTCTTCTCCAGTAAGATTTCATGTCATACTTTGCTGCCATCAGCTAGCTTCCTTTATGAGGCAGTTGGGAGAGGATGAAGACAAGGGAAAGGAGACAGTGGGATATTGGATCTATGGGAACAAGTCAAATCCTACAGACTGTGGCTCCAATGCAACCACTTAATCTTCAGACTCTAGTGAAAGTATTCTAAAGGCTACTGCATTAACTCTGAGGAGATATATATGTCTCCACAATGAAGAAAAGGGAACTCAGTGTTATCAACCCACTCTCTTTAGGTGGGCATCATGGCATGGTCAGTGCAGGAGCTAGGAGCAGGTAGAATATGAATGCATTGCTCTTGCAGCAAACAGATGAGCTACTTGTTACTGTAGAGAAATCAAAGGGAATCCTTCAAGAATTCTGTCTATGATCTATTTGCATCTGTTTATGAGGGAAACATGGTGTGTCTCACTCATACACATCCTTCAGACTTGCTTGTGAAGAATCCAGATATGAAACCAATGAGCTTGTGGATTCAACATGTGAATTCAATCTTAACATTTTGGTTGGATACAGAATTTAGATATCGTCATACTCAAATTTCGAATCAAAATTTGGACATCAAGCACTCAAATCTCTCATTCACCAAGATAATAGCTGGTTTCAATCAACCAAAAGAAGGAAAAATGAAAAGCAAATTAGAAATAGAATACTACCACAAGCATGATTCCATTTGAGTGTATTTTAAGATGAAACTGTGCATGGCGTATAGGAAAATGAATAATGGATTTCAATCTAACATTTTTCATGTATCCTCCAAGCTACAGGAGTAGATGATGTACACAAGAACAACAACACTATGTAACCTGCCGTGATACCTCGCCATGCATGCTTATGTTTACATCCTTGTCAGACCATGCTATATATCGTTTTGTTCTCCGTCGATTACTCTCTCTTTGTACGTCTTCTTTCCCGCTCCCAAGCAACGTGAAGCATCGCACCGTTTGACCGGTCAACTCTCAGATCACCAGGAGCTGCGCGAACCCCAGTGGTGGATGCGGAGATAGCGGCGACAGCGGCGGCACGTTGAACAGCCCCTCCGTGTCCGCCTCCTCGCCGTCCCACACGCTGCTCCAGCTCGACGGCGACAAGGGGACGCACCCTGGCTCCACAACCTCAGACTCCGGCGAGCTCTCCTTCTTGATCCCTCTCGCCGGCACCGCGGCCTCTCTCTTTCTCTTTCCGGCCTCTGGCGGCGCAGGAGGAGCGGTGGCCCAGCGGCCGGAGCACCCGACCTCGTTGGGGAAGTTGAGGATGGCCTTGCGGCCGCGCATCCGGTAGGCGGCGCGGTCGTACGCCCGGGCGGCGTCCACGGCGGTATCGAAGGTCCCGAGCCAGACCCTGGATCCCCGACGGTTGGGATCGCGGATCTCCGCCGCGAACTTGCCCCAGGGCCGCCGCCGGACCCCGCGGTACCGCCTCCCGTCGCCCCGGTTCGCCGTGGGCGGCACATCAGCCCAGTCGAGCGGGCGCGCAGGGGGGAGGGCGACGGTGAGGGAAGGTCGGGCGACGGGGAGCGGCGGGGGCAGGACGGATGACCGGGGAGTGGGCCGGAGGTCGGCGAGGAGGTGGTCGCGGATGAGGTCGAGGGTGGGCTCCCTGCTGCGGCCGTTCGACGCCGCCATGAGTCGGATAGACGATGAGAAGACACGAGCGAGAGGCTGGTGATGGCGGTGGAAGATATGTGGGTGGAAGAGCAGTTGTCGTCACTACTTATAGAGCGCCAAGACAAGGCCATGGTGCTTCCTCGAAGCCGCACGGCGCGAGTCCATCCGTGGATTTGGAGTCGCAGGGGTCGTTGCTTCGGTCTCAAACAATGTCGTGTCGACGCCGGGAAAGCGAAGTGCGAATCGAAAAGGTACGCTAAGGCGACGCCAGCGCACCCATCGAACGCCCGCCGCCACGTCCTCCAGTCGCGGCCGAAGTCGTACCTGCAGTAAAACTTATTAATTTACCAAATTGATCAAAAAAGAAAATATAATTCCGATACGCAAATGAAAATTATTTATAAAATAGGGGAAATTAAATTAATTTGGCAGCAATTTATTGTTATTCTAAGCAACCCCACTATGATTGCATGGGTTCTCCTCGATCATGCAACGTTTGAAGAACATGCGTTCACATACACTTTCCATCCACTCCACCGACTGCACAAAGCACATGCATCAAATGAAGTGTATGCGTTCACAACACGGTTGACTTTGTTAATCATAAATTGCTCTAGTAATATCACATCATCATCCGTCGATCACGTCCAGCGTGATGTTTAATCTTCACAACAATAAATGAGTGCCCACGAAATCTCACTGTTTCAACGTAGTCAATAGATTCGGTTCGGCGCAGTCAATTTAACTGCATCGAGCTAAGAGAGCCGTCAAAGCTTTCGTCTCCTCCGCTTCATACCTGCGGCGACGTTTGACGGTGGCCGAGTCGAGCAAAGATGAGGAGGGCTTGACTCGTCGCCGGGTCAGACTCATCTCTGCATCGCAACCATCGTGTTTGCTCTCTTCATCGTCATTAATTAATTGGTTAATTAATAATTATGTTATGGTAATAGTATAATTTATCTTTGGAAAAGAACATTGTGCTAATCCTTCATCTTATTGCCTAAATGATCCCATATTTCTATCATTTCCCCATTGTTTTCTCTTCCATCATATTCCTTGCTTGTTGTCCGTGGTCCATAGTACCCACAAGGCTACTCACCTATGCAACTTGCAGACTGTCGACAAGAATACCATTGTTTGGCTACTGCTACCTCAGATTGAGATCTTCAATCACCCATGCGAGAGAATGTCCACCCAATTCAAGAGGCAAAAGCCATTTTGGATAAGACCAAGGTTGTAAATATCCACTTTCCTACTCTCTCTTCATCTTCATCATATTTTATGCCCATCATTTGGTACCAAAACGATTTAACGTAATAGATGTTATTATCACGACAGCATATGCTTGAATTCACCATACGAATTGATTGAACAGCGTCTCTTCTTTGGCTCTGTGAAGCCATCTCCCGCTCTCGCCACATCCCAACACCAGAAGCAGAGGAAGTGTCGCCTGCAACCACGCGCGCCCAGATGTGTAGCACCGAGTCCGAGCTCGCCCTTCTCGACTCCATCCGCCGCCATCTACCCGGCGACCCCGAACCTGGCCCCTACCTCTCCTGCTCCCCCGCGCCGGCCTTGCACCGGAGCTGCAGCTTTGGACGCCTCGTCGCCGACCAGTGGTCCGACGGCCTCCCCTTCCACCTCGACGACCCCGACGATATGGTCGTCTACGTCGCCCTCGCCGACGCCTTCCGCCACGGATGGACGCCCTCTTCGGCGGTACCCGTCGCTGTTGGCGAGACCCTGGCGGTGAGTGCGGCGCCGACTCCGGGGAGGCAGTACCGGGGGGTGCGGCGGCGGCCGTGGGGGAAGTTCGCGGCGGAGATACGGGACCCGGCCAGGAACGGGGCCAGGGTGTGGCTGGGGACATTCGGCTCCGCGGAGGACGCCGCCCTCGCCTACGACCGTGCCGCCTTCAGGATGCGCGGCTCCCGCGCGCTGCTCAACTACCCACTGCGGGTCGGGTCGGCGGAGGCCGCGCCGGACTCTATCACTCCTCTCCTGATAACTCTCCCTCAGAAAAGGCCTCATCCAAGAGGAGGAAGAAAGGGGCGGCGGCGGCCATCATAACGTCGTCTTCTCCAGCTTCGTCCCTCGGTTCGGTTCCGGTATCAGTTAAGGCACATGTCGGCCATCTCTTGGTGAGCTAAGAAGATGGCAATAGTGGAAGGATGTGTGGATGAAGCCTCATGGAAATGTGTTCTTTGCGAAGTAGAATAAACGCGAATGCCATGGGTTGATGGCTGTGTTTGATTTGATGTTCATTGTTCTTTCTTTCTCTTTTTCCGTGCAAAAACATTATAGCAAATCAACCATCTTTGTTCATCAATTTTAGATTTTTAGTGTCATCCTGTTTGATCTTATCTATGTTCCCTTTGTTCTGTTAAGTAACATCCAACAAGTGGCGGATATGCGATCCAAAGTTCAGAGAAGCCAGGGGACAAGAGCTATCCTGGCCACTGATCAGATCCGCCCATGCAACAAATGGATTCCAGCATACCAAGACAAGAACCAGCATGTTGGATATGGTAAAGAGATGACATACCACCAGCTCTGATCTGTGTGCTTTCCTCTCCTCTCTTCCCAAGTGAGTTAGTGAAAGGCTTCGATTTTGATACTATGGCACATCAGCTGGCCCACAGACAACTCGAGATTGTTGTTGACCAAAGGATAGCAGCATAAACTTCCTTGCTTCTGATGTCGCACAACTTCATCATCTTAATCATGATTTTTCTAGCTCAGAAACAATTCAAAATTTTTGTGCTGATTTGGAGAAACATTATCTTAAGCCACTTGGATCTGAACACTGTGTAACCTTAGAACAGCTCCTAAGAGAGTAGCAGCATGTGCAGTATTTGGCCTACAAGAGAAAGTTAGATAGTAATCTTGTCAATACTGCTGCCTCAAGAACTGAGTAGAGCCCACACTGAGATATAGTCCTATAATCATCCTAAGTTACCAGATTTCAGATAGTAATCTTGTCAACACTGCCTCAAGTTCTGATTAGAGCCCACCCTGAGATATAGTACTATAATCATCCTAAGATACCAGATTTCTTTCTTATCCAGACCACATCTTATGGTAGGAACCTATAGCTTCTGCAGTAGCCATTCATGCTACTGTAGTACTTGGCAACTTGGATGTAACAGCTATCCCACCCTAGCAAAAGAACAATGCTTCAATGAGATTTCCATTCCATGGTCAGCACTGGAACAATGGGCAGAAGTAGCTTGGGTCAAAGAAGATGGACATGGTCCCAAGTCTTGAACTGCAGGTTCCATGTTCATCTTCCCTTTCTGAGCATGGCCAGTTTAGGGAGACGAGGGAGACGGGCAAGCATGCAGAAGTCTCGTGTGGGATTTTGTGACCTCAGACCTTGATACTAAGATCTTCTTTGAAGCTCCATGCAGAAGACTCGGAGTTTTCTTATGTTATGGCACAGGATATTGTGGAGGCGGAAGAAAGCAAATCAATCACTGTAACAGAAGGCTTGACCGCAGCAGAGCTCCGATGTCGCCGTCCTCGTCACCTCTTATCACACCGAATGGCAGAGACCCTGTTGTCCATCATTCAAGTTGGGCCAGTTCGGATCCGGGTTACTCTTGTTCCGGATCCGATAAATATTGCGGCTGCCACCTTTATCCAAGTCGAGCATGCAAATCTTACGTGGCAGCGAGGGAAGTGGGAGTCAACGTCCACGATCGAACAGAGTCAAAGAAAGATCAGCCTCCAAGTCCCGACTGCCACCATTATGTGCAAGCATACATCGAGCACTGACACGGCACCTCTTTTGGTGGATCACTTCTCATGAGACTGCGACAGCGGCAGCATGCGTCACCACCACCACCTCAAGATATGGATCACATCCATCCCCAATTCCCCCATCCCAGGGCGTAGCTGAGGCAGGATGAATCCGGACACTGTGAGCGGAGAAGCATCAGGAAGAAACAGGGGACGAGCCAGATGAATTGCCTTCATCTCGAACCTGATAAGGTGGCGGTGGTGGAAGTTTGACGATGGAATACATCGACATGCAAATATCCGAGCATTCGGTGTCATATGGATGAACACATCCACCTATAAATACCACACCATGGCACACACACAGGAAGGAAGCAGGCAACTTCAGATGGCCATCCACTTCCTCTTCTTCCTGCTTGCTTTCCCGTTCTCGGTTTCCTCGTTCCCGGGTAAGATGGAAGGTGCAGCCGACGCGGACACGCCCCCCGACGTCGGGGGGGGTGGTGGTGCTCATGGCGGCGGCAGCGGCTCCGGGCCCGGTGGCAGCTGGGACTACAGCTGGGCATGGGGGTCCAGCCCCGGGAAGGGGTGGGGATATGGCTCCGGCTCTAGCCAAACTCCGGGGGGGAACGGGAAGGGTTCCGGGTATGGGTTCGGGTACGGGACTGGATCGGGATCAGGATCAGGATCAGGATCAGGATCGTCATCCGGCTACGGCTACGGCGCCGGCAGCAGCAGCAGCGGCAGCGGCAGCGAGGGCGAACCGGAGAGAGGATCGTACGGCTATGGCGCCGGCTCTGGCGGACAGGGTGGCGGCTATGGTGCAGGCGGTGGCGGTAGCGACGGCGGTTGGAGCTTCCGCGGCGGCCGGCCGCCGCAGTACTGGGATCACAACTGTTGTTAGGGACCTATGTACTGAGGATGCAAGAACGTTTCCTTCTTCATCAGATGCTCTAATTGCTGTGTCATATATATATATATATATATATATAGTTAAGAAAGAAGGACGATTGAGTTGGACAGCCCTGACAAGTGTTGACGGGCAGTGTATGTTCCGATGGAGATAGCAACATGCACTAACAATAAGCAAAGAGGGAGGAAAGAGGGTTGGTTAAATGAGATGCTTGCTGGCTAGATGTGAAGACATGTTGTTAGTAGAGTAGCAAGTCAACACCATCTCATTTGTTGTTGACTTGTGAGAGCCACTTAATTAATGATTGGTCCACAAACCCAGCAAAAAACCTGTTAATTAGAAACTATTATAATTATTTTATTTATCTTAATCACTCAGATTACAAAAGCACAACCTCACAAAAGAAAATTCTTCAGGATAAATGTTAACAAGCTTAGATAGTATTGCATAATAGTTGGTATAATCTTACAGCAAATTATTTTGGGAGAGTACTGTTAGACTTTAAGTGATAGAATCCGTCTCATATCTCATTTTAAGCATTGGCACGGCTCAAAATTAATATATTCATTCACATCCAAATGGTGCAAGGCACATGTCTTGTATGAATGACAAAGATGTTGTAATTAAAGACTTTTCTTGTTTATAAGAAATAGATATATCAAGTCATTCTAAGAACGAGGCAATTTTCTAATAAGCTAGCACGTTAAAGTATAAATAATGCACGCGTAGATGCATATGCATCTCTCTTCTCTCTCTTTCTATTTACATACGTAACTCTTCTATAATTATATATTATTTCATGTAGTTATTTATCTTCAATATTCGAGTCTCTAACTAATTTATAATTAATTTAGGCTAATTATATATTATACCATATAATTAGTTACATTTACTATTTCGGTCTCCACACTATAAGGAGTTACACTAACATCCCTATAATTACAAAAGTTATTCATTTAGTCGTCGATTTTAATATTTTAGCAAACGATGATATCGCTGGGTCGCTGGGGCTATCGTGGATGAGGAGAGTGACGAGGCTGCTATATATCTGCATTGACGTCGACGTAGTTGTAGAGTAATATCGCTCGATATCTACATCAATGATTCTTTCGCCACTCAGTAATTATGTTGATGCTAATATAAATACAAAGGACACCACTAGACATCTGCATTGGCGGTCCTTTCATCACTCGCCAATTGCGTTGACATTAATGCAGATGCCGAGTGATCCTTTCATTGCTTTGCAACTACAATGATGTCGACACAAATGCAAAACGACCCTCATGTCAACCACTCATGGTCGTCAACGACGTTATCATCCGCCACCACTGACGTCATCCCTTGTAACATTAACATTACTTCTTTGTCTTTGTTTTCATGTTTTCATTAATAAAATTGATGATAAATTGATCTAAATGTTTTACTTTCGTAATTATAGAGATATCAATATAACTTTTTAAAATATAAAAAATGACATACTAAAGATAACTAACTAGCCCTAGTAATTTAGATTTGACGTAAGAGTGAAATCTAAATATATAATGTTAAGCATGAATGAAGAATGAATATTATAGAAATATTTTTAATTAATCATACATGATGCTATTATATGTAAATGAGAAAAAGGAAATATAGGAATATGATGATAAATAATTTGATTGAGATGATAAGTAATTCTAAAAAATTAAAATTGCCAAACTAATATACTGTGAAAGAACATAGAGAAACACACACTGAATCATCTCACCATCTCATACCACAAGCTGAGATCCAACCCCAAGGCAATGGAGTACCCCACACACAAGCCAGATGCACAAAGTGTGGATCACAAACTTGAGTGCCATGTGGGGATAACATGTTGGGAGAGAGCTCACATGGCCACCTGCTTTCCTTCATTGTTTAGCCAAGTGCCATGGTTCCAAATCCATGCTTTCTCTCCCACTTAGCCCATGCACTTTTGGTGCAGCATTTGAGGGGTAAACTTGCTCTCTTCACACACACAAAAATTAGCAGGATGTCAACCTACAAATGGCTTCAAAGAATAGAATAGACCATAGCATATCCAAATCCCAATCTCTCACAGCTATCACCCTTGCTGTAGTGGTTGACACAATGTAACATGCACCTAGAGGCCATGACTCCATCTACTTCACATCATGCCAACCATGAACCTGTAGGTGACCATGCAACAGTAACTCAGATCTGAATTCAGCAGGTGATGAAGAAGATGTATTCAAGCTCTGACAACAAGGAACCAAATTCTGTACACGCCATTGCCAAAGTGAAGAAGGATAGAAGACAAAGGACTTGGTTATAGCCACTGATTGATTGATGCTACACTATGTGCCAAAGAATATTAGCTGAACGGTTCCTTGTTTCTGCTGGCGGCTGCTGGATTCATCCTCTGTCAAGCAGCAATGCAGGTTTGTGGAAGGAGGAGGGGGAGGAGGTGACTGCAGGTACAGTTCCCTCCGGAGAATTGAGCAGTAGGAGCTGAAGGTGGCAGGAGTTACGTTCAACTCGAAGCCGATGCTGAATAGGAAGTCGATTTCTAGGTGGTTCATCTCCATCAAGCTAATCCCTCCGACCTTTGCAAAGTATGCATTGTTGTAGCATCTGCACACAAATGCAAAGAAGCAATCATTTGCAGCGAGCATGATAGAGAAGCCAAAGCAAGTGAAGGATGAACTATTAGGTGCATGTCAATTGCCAACAAGGACTAAAAAAGAAGCTTCAACATAAGGATCAATGCAAGAACTTCTGGTTGGCTTGCAATGTAAGGTGTGATGTTTCACTTGAATTCCGTTTCATGAACATGCCAATGGCCTTCATTTAGGTGGTCCTGACGAAAACTTCCTTTCTTCATGTAATATTCTGTGATGGCAACTGCTACTGTAGAAGTTGGCAGATCCAAGCCATACCATCAGAGCTATCAAATCTAACAACAGACATGATCTTGACTGAAGACTGACCAAGGAAAGCAAAATTAGATCTACATAAGAATCAACCTGTCAGAAGTGACGTGATCTATTACAACAAGAGGAATTTGTGATTCTAGTCAATGGAATTAGAATCATGCAAGAATTCGGCAAGACATAGCAGCTTTGGAAGAATCTAATAGCTTCTGCAAGAAAGAGAAGGAGAAACTTCATCATCTCCCCAAATCACAGAGTAAGATCGCTTCAAGCATCACTGAATCCATTCACCAAGCTCTTCATGCGAAACTAAGTACAGGAATCGGCTCAACGTAGGAGCACCACTTACATGTCGTCCATGAATTTGACGGCGGTGAGGACGCTGGTGATGAGGAAGCGGTGGACGTTGAGCGAGTCGAACGACACGGCCGAGTGGCGCCGCGCGAAGCGGTCGAGGTAGATGTAGGCGACGACGTAGCACGCGGGGCTGCAGCCAGCGTACCGGAAGATGCGCTCCAGGTAGCCGCGCACCGATATGGCCGGCCTGGCCAGCCCGCGGAAGGCCGACGCAAGGTGGCGCGGCGACACGGGGCGGCCGGCTGCGTCGTTGCTCTCCGCCACCCGCGCGAGGATGGCGGACAGCACGGAGACCACTCCGGGGACTGCATGAGCCTCCTCCACCAGCTCCGCCATTGGAGCCTCTCTTGGGACAGACAAGTCCATGTCCTTATATATATATATATATGTATATATATATATATGTATATATATATGTATATATGTATATATATATATGTATATATATATATATATATGTATATATATATGGAGAGAGAGAGAGAGAGAGAGAGAGAGAGAGAGAGAGAGAGAGATGAGATAGTTTTGACTCACCAAGAGATCCAAATCCATGTGAAGGTGTTTGGTTTGGCAGATAGATTCTTGGAAGACAGAACATGACAGGATTACTAGGAGGAATTACTACAAGATTTGCTGTAATCCAACTATTGAGTTCAACTAAATTCTGTGACAGGCTCAACTTCACCACTGAATCAGTACAAGGAGAGAGACAGGTGGTTTACATTTGGAATCATTTCTTTCCTTTCACCAACCAACAAAAGATTGAAAAGGAGCCCCAGATCATATCATATCTTAAGCCCTTGTCTTCAGTAGGGAGCAGAGTCTATGATCTCAGGGTTGGGCTGCATGAGAAAAAGGCAACTGATGGAAGAGTTGAAGAGCAAGACAGTACAGCACAAGTCTGGTAGGATGTAACTCTTACTTCTTGATTTGAATTGCTTAACCAAAGCCAACAGCAGCAGACTTGCTTCGGAATGGATCATGAACTCATGCTTGCAAGATAGATTATGGTGACAAGGTGGCAAAGAAGCATGGCACAGTACATTAAGCTTGCAAGGATGAGTTGTCCTTGTCCTTTGCTGTCGAAAGTGGGTAGACGAGGCTCTTAAAACCCCCAAGATTAGAAGAAGAGATGGCACAAACATGAATCCCACCACGTGGTGAATGTCTCTGTTTTCTTTCTTTCCTTCTCCCTTGCGATGAATGTCCTTTTTTATGATTCATAAATCTGTTTCTGCAAATTGAATGGCCTCATTTAAAGGTTGAAATCTCCTCCAATATGTTTGATGATTGAATTACTGACATAGGTTTGAGGTCTGTTCCTTTACAAGAGAGCTGAGAAGTTGACAGTGAAGGTCTCCTGTATGGAGAGCTCAAGATTGGCCAACAGTGAATCAGACACCTTTATATCTGCCTCGAAGATTCTTCAACCATCACCTGCATCCTCATTAATCTTGATTGTTCACAAGGTCGAACAGTTCTCTCTCTAAGTTCAAATTCAAAGTTCCACTTGCTTGATGCCATGTTGTCACACCCAATACCACCAAAATCACAGCCATGCAACAAGTTGCTTTTGCCAATCGAAACAGTTTGTCTTTATGAGGAGTCCATTGTGGTACATCAGCCAAATGAAATCTTAATCCTTCCAATACACCAAGTAACTCAAACTCTCTAATGCCATTGTCAGATGAGAAATCTGCCTTCACTCCAGTGTGTTTATCTTATGAGCTGCTACTGTCATCGTCCAATGAGTTGAGTCAAACCTTGCAGAGTCTGCCAAATATCCTATGCATCTACCAAAGATTCAAAGACAACAGCTGGAGTTTGGTATCTCGGTGAATCGATTTGAAATTTGGACACAAGCATTGCCATGTGACTCAAACCTTCTGCACTTGTCACTCTTCACAGTGAATTTTGTCAGGCTGCATCCATCATCAAATTACTTCATGACCTCAGGTGAACAGTGGACACTACCAAAACAAGCAGCCTCTTCCTCTTGGCTTTTACTTGTACTGCTTGGAACAGAGCAGGTCCTAATGCCATTCTGGTGCCCAATAATACATGGCTAGCGATCCATTTTCTGCACTCTACGTGGCATGTCAGCTTGTAAGATTGTATGAAATGAGACATTTGAACCACTCTGGGACAAGAAAGCAGCCAGCATCTTTAGCTCGTGCCACGGTGAAGGTGTGGACCAGGGAATGCCAGCAGCAGTGCAGGAATTCCCATCAATGTTGTGGACACACAAGCTGCTGATTTCCTTCTCTGGATAGGTTGAGGTGGTCGTCGGTGTATCCATGTCTTGCGAAGTATGTCCATCTCAAGCTGGCATTCTCTTGGATGCTTCACGCTCTTGTCCTGAATGTGGAGTTGTGGGTTTGGTCAGACCAATGCAAAATCCAGTCCACCTGCAGCTGTTAGCCTGGAAGGCATTGTTGAGAAACCAGAGTGAGGTGGATTCCCAGTGGTTTTTATTTCTTAGGTGAGGTTTTGTACCGATGAAGGTATTGTTAGGTGAGCTAAGCAACTCACGATTAAGATGTTCTTTTATGCTGATGCAAACTAAGGCTGAAACTTTGCACATCAATTGCTCGAAGCAGATCATAGTGGATTTCTGCACTGAACTTGCAAGAAGTGCAATGATAAGATCATCTGCTAAAAGCATATATCTTTCTTGCCTGCCGATGAGAACACTTCAGACATCATAGGTCAAATATCGTCAGATTTCATTGATTCCTACAAAACAAAACAGAGGGCAAGTTTTGGTACAACAGTAAGATTAGATTGTTTTTCGATAGAGTTCAAAAATTCAAAAACAGTTATGAACATAAAGGTATACATTTTGAAGTAAATTTCATCTATCAAACAAAAAGATTTTTTTTTTCTTTTCAGAAATCTAAAACACCAAGGTGGACAGAAAGAAACAAAAAAAAAAAAGGGAAAGAAAGAGAGAGAAAGAAAAGATATTGAATTAGATGCCACAAGTGACAAAATACAAAATGGGGCTTGTCTCAGACAAGGTCCTGAACACACAACATGGCTTGTCTCATATACCCAACAAGCTCCGAATGACTCTAATTATCAGCAGGATATCTTATAGACACAACTCGGAGGCCAAAAAAAAAGGGAGGACCAGCATCACATCCAATAAGAAAAAGTGTAGGAGCTCTCAATCAACCTTGGCACCTACAGACTTGTTCAAGTCACAGAAGACTATAATATTTTGAGTTAGCATTAGGAAGATCTCTTTTATGTTCAAGTCATAAAAGGAGCACAAAGCATAACATGGTCCTAGTGACATCAACATGGCCTCTGTAGGCACTCGAGCAGCTCTGCCATAATGTTGGATCCAAACACACGTTGTCTGTCATAAGTGTAGGACAAGTGAGAGAGACAGGTCCATGGAACATTCAGATTTCAGACAAGAGGAAGGAACGTCATGTGAGCCAGCACCTATTGCCCTTTTGCGTGGTCATCTTTCCCAACCGAGAATACCATGGCATCATCATGTGCCACTCAACAAGATGTCCTTAATAACCACAAGCGCAACACATCATGAACTCCAAGCTGTTAGTTATTACATCCAGGATGATGATCTCATCTTAGATGATGTTGAGGTCTCAAATCACTTTAAAGAGATTTGTATGTTGAGGTCCAATAATACAAAAAATTAAGAAAACCATTTCTTGAATTTAATTTAATGTAAGAATGTACACTCTCCAACATTTAGGATGACCCCATGTGTGTCATAATAAGCACCAAAAACATGGTCACTAGTCAGAAGAGTAATCTATCAACATAGAACTTATATGTACAGATTAAAGGGATCAATCTATACAACAAAGATTATCACCTCTGGATTGTGATTTTATAACCTATTGGAACTCACAATCTCTGCAACTATAGACTTGGATGGAAAGATTTCTTTAGCTCCTCCAAGCATGGAAGATCACTATTGGAGATACGCACAATGCCATCCTGCTCATTCACCTTTTCTATCAGAAGCTTTAGCAACGGAACTCTGGATAGGGTTTCACAAGATCCAACCATAATCAGCTTTTTCTGCACCCGCAAAAGCATGAGACATCATTAATCTTGTTGCTAGAATGCTAGATAAGCAAAAGAAATAGAACTGAGCATTCATATTCTTTGCTTGTGCATGTCAACATATATATTTCTACCAGCATGAATCTATACTTTACAACAAAATATTATGATTCTCTACTTTAGTCTGGATTTATCACCATCAAGCCAAGAAAATCTTGACATGAAAAAAATAAATAGAACTTGAATATCTAGCGAGCAAAAAAAAAAAATTGATTTCACCATCATAACAATACCAACACCGAAGATTGATGAAGTTAGCTGATTTTGGGCTACCTTTGCACGTGTGATAGCAACATTGATTCGGTGCCAATCTCCAAGCAAAGAAGAATTGCAGGACCTAAAGTTTTTTGAAGACCGTACAAATGATACCATTATGCAATCCTTGTCCCTTCCCTGCAGCTCAATACAATGCTGGTATAAGTTCATGAAAAAAGCCAGACATACTTCAGCAAAACCAATCATGTAAGATCTCTAAATTAACAAGAAAACTAATTGTCCATTTTCTTAGTAAAACATTAGTTAATCTCCCTACAGACTGATGGTGATATCTAGTGTTACCTGATATTTGTCAATCGTCTGAACCTCTACAGAAGCACCAATGACTTGTCGTATGATATTGGCTTGTGAGTTGTATGGGGTAATGATCCCAATGCCATCTCCAGCAATGCCTCTCCTGATTAATTCTTTGGTGATCTATTGCAGAAAATGAAATAGTGAATGAATTCCAAATGGAAATTCATGTAGATGCAAAAATACATATATTACTTGAATGTCATGTTCCTCCACTTTACACAAATAAATATCAAGAATGAGAATAGATAAAACATGCATGGCAGCAACAACATTGCTAAGATACAGGTTTCATTTTTAATTGTCTGAAAGGCAGAGAGCTATGGTGGATATTAATACCTCTGAAATGATATATGCTTCTGAATAGCTGGCCAGAGCTTTATGATCTTGTTCCTCAGTAGCAGCCAAATTATCTGAAGGAGCAGATATAAAATCAATTTTTTAATGACAAATATATGACATATCAAAAGTTTCATAAAAATATTAACACTGACCTGTACTTACAAAGATGACTGGTCTGTTTGGATTCAGAATCTGCCAAAAAAGAAAAACCAACTAACTATGAGAATTTGCATCTCCTAGGCTAGAATCACTAGCATGCTTATAAAATGCCACCATTGAATGTTATACAGACTCAGCACTAGTAGTTTGGATGTGGAAAAAAAGGACAACAGATCTACATGCCACTTAAGACATAAGTTACCAGGGCTGTTTGTTTGCCTAAGCCCTATAGAGTAAAACCCTTTGAATTTGCTTATAAGACACATGAATAGTCTCCAGAATGCATCTTGTCCACTCTTTGAATTTGCAGCATCAACAGTTCCTCATTTTACAAGAAAACTATCAATGAACATTTTAGTACAATGCATCTTACCTCTTGTTGCCACAATATGGTAGATTTAGAACAAGAAAACTCGAGCTTCGCATCTGCTATTTCAGAGGAACCACAGCGTAATCTGTTCCCATATATCAATGCATTTGACAGTTCCATAATACCAGCACACATGCGGTACTGAAAGCAAAAATGAAAAAAAAGCTCATATACTATCATGGAATGTAATGAAAAGCAAAGCAGCCATGTCTGTACAGTGTCTATAACAGGCAGGACCTGGCATTGCAAGGCTGAAATTGCTTGAGGATGTGCTTCTGATAGCCTACAAAACAAGCTAATGCACATTCCATTTTCCCGTGCCTCTGTGCTCTACATGACAAAAAAGTTAACTTGTTCATTCAACCTATAGCAAAAAAGTTGGTGTGACACTGCTAAGGTTGATACATACCTGAACAAGAGGTGGAAGCTGATAATGATCCCCAACAAGAACAAATTTTGAGGCAAGCATCAATGGTCCCAGTGAAACCTGAATACAAGAATTGTTATAAGAAATAACATAATTCATCGAGAAAGGAGCAGGGTTACTTAAGGCACCATTCAAACAATCATATTCCCATTGACCAAATAAGTAGTAGCACATGTTGTGGGATTTTACAAGGATGTATTACTTGATCAATCACTTCAACAACAACCCTATGCATTTATAAATAAATGTACATTCAGCTTGATTCCTTGATGATTCAGCTCTCACTTTCCTCGGGGGAAGATAAAGTCCCATTCCAAGCAACATAATTAGAAGTTCCCAACCAAAATGACCCCCTCCCTTTCCTTTCTTTTGCTTACTCTTTTCCACTCCGTTTTCCTTTCAGTATACTATGGTCTACCAATCCACACCTTCATACAATAGCAGTATATAACCTTAAAAGTGCATACTGATTAAATTTATAACCAACTTTCGATATAGTGGCTAACATTATATAACCAAACATGATGGAAGAGTTAAAAATACACACAGGCAATGTCGTTTGACCAGCCTCATCCATTATGCAGATATCGAACTTCTTATTCACAAGAAGTGGATGATTGATTCCCAAGCAAGTAACCCCAACAACCCGAACATGTTCCATCTTTGCTTTAATCTCATCCACAGAGTGCATGTCCTCTGTTGCCATAGGACAAAAGCTTACATAAGAATACAGATAAGAACAATGTTGAGGACCTAATAGCAAAAGAATAAACAGGTAAAAAAGTTCCCACCTGTAAAACAATGCTCAAGAACATCAGTGTGCACTGCTTCACGTCTTCCGACACGTACAAAATCTATACCCTGCATAAGTGAAACACTTCAACAAACTGAATATCATTTAGATTTACAAGTCGCAACATCAATTTAGATGAAAACTCTTAGGTGCTTCTTCTTACAGAGGATTGAGTATGAATACAACTTCCATTGATCCAGCAAAAATACATTTATAAGTGCACATAGAAATTTGGACTCTGGATATAGAAGGTCAGGATGGATACCTTACAAATTTTAATTCAAAAATGTTAAATTCTTGCTCTACTTTAAAGATAAAGAACTTAGCTCATACAACTTGACTGACTAAAAATGTCTTTTTCTAACAAAATTTATGATGTCATATAAAATTGCATAGCATGCTTGATGGTGAACGTGCAAGCCAACTTATAGAACTTCGAGGACAAAGGTGCACTTGGTAAAACTTCAAATGAAGTTCTACGCTTATGATCAACCATCATGATACGACTTTTGACTCCCATCTTACAACTATTGTCTCAGGAATAGAACATATACAGTTGTCTAAATTTTAACATCTCACCCCAGCTCATGAATATAAAGGAATTTTTTAAAAAATTGTTTTGTACAGTTAATGCAATGCTTTTCAGCACCAAAATTGTAGTAATCAATGCACAAAAAAAGGAACAATCTACCTTGCATGTACATGGCAGTAAAAATTAATCATAGGGCAACTGTCATTTTATGGCCTGTGCAAGTTCTCTCTCTCTCTCTCTCTCTCTCTCTCTCTCTCTCTCTCTCTATATATATATATATATATATATATATATATATATATATATATATGCCCCTTTATCAAGACAATAAATGAACATAACTTATACATAACACATTATGTAGGATAATGTGGCTGAGAGATCACCTGAGATTTCAATTTGATAAGCAAAGTATCAATTGCAGAATTAGTATATGATGTAAGTAAAATGGAAGCTCCTCTTATTAGTAACGCTTTCACAGCATGCACCATCGTGGATGTCTTTCCCGTTCCGGGCATTCCTAAAATAAGAGTGTAATCCTTTGTAGCTAGAATCTGAAGAGCACAATGCAACAAGCTAGTACAGGTACCAAGGTATCATAGTTTTCAGATATAAGGTAGCAAAATTGAGCATTGGTCATGGCTAATAGATCAAAATTTTGTAGGTACCTTTTGAACGGATCTCCGCTGGTCATCATTCAAATTCTTTTCTGAACGTATATATGACACTGCAGGATCTTGACTTAATATTCCTTCACTATCAAACCTAGGTGTCTGTAGAGATTGAAATAAGTAGAAGAAATATTATTGTGTCCAACAAAACAATGCAGGGCTGGACAAACCTGGCAATAGAATTTTGATTACCTCAAGGTCAACAATCATCTTCCTCAGGTGTCCACATTGTGAGCTTTGAGCAAACAATTGTATCAGATTGAACCTGAACATGGACAAAAGAAATGGAGTCTTTGAATTTAGATAATTCTTTTATTAGAAAGGTGATTATCATATGGATTACCTCATGATTGCAAAAGAGGAAGCAAATTCATCTTTGTCAATTCTCCAAACTTCTTGAATAAGACGCTCCATTTCTAATGAACGATCAATTCCTGGAAGCCTCAGACGCCGAGAAAAAGACACCTGCCAGCATGCACATCCACATAAAGTTGGTTACTGAAGAGCATTGTCCATACAGAAAAAAGATTTACCACTTGTTACCAAGTATATTATGAGGAGGTTTACAAAATAACAAAATTCAGATATCCCAGGAAAAGAAAAGGTTTTTTTACCGATACATGAGACTGACTAATATCATTTATAACTCCACTTGCAACTGCAATACGCCCAGCCTCCGTGCTAAGCACCTAAAACTCATATACAAGAAATGTAAAGAAATCTAGAAGTTGACCGGATATGTGGAGTTGTATTTTAGGATACACGTGATGAACAATTAAAGGATCATATAAGCAAACAGATGTGAGCTCAATGTTTAATTTAATCTTCAGTTCAAGAAAAAAAAACTTGCAGTGACAAGTTAACAAAGTCAAGCATTTGAGACATGGTTCAGAAGGAAGCTTTGACACTTGTCAACTGTGTAACATCTTGGCAACACCATGTTGATGAGGATCCATGCCATATCAATAGTAAGCCGAAAACACCTTTTCTAAGCAACATGGCTTGTTGACATTTTCAAGTTTAAAACAGATAATAATGTAAAAACAATCAGGGGCCAGTAGATACAGAAGCATTTGGCAGGGCCATGTTACAAGTCAAGTCATAATAAGGGTCAAGACATAAGATTAGTTTTGTTTTGTCAGCAAGCCACATATCCACCTTAATTGTTGATTTTACAGTTAGCCTGGTATGTATACAGGACTTCTTAACTATCAGCAATTACTAAACCAAAATAATTTATATGGATATACATGAAAAGTGAAATAGAAAAACAAAATACATTAGCCGTACCACATAATCACCGCATCTAAATGTGCAATCAAGGTTGTTCATTCCGGATTCAGAGAAAAAATTTTGCTCCTGACCAATCTGTCCATGTCGCACAAAATGATATATGTGTCTGCCATTATGAACAGATTCATGGCCTGGAAAATCACTTTTTAAATTGACAAGGGTGTAAGAAGGACTTCCAGTACTGTTGTCTCCTCTTCGAGTATGTGGGCGTAGAATTGCTTTCTTATTGGCCTGAAATTTTAGACACTTTCAGAGCTCAGTCCATCATGCAATAATGCAGTAACCTTTGTGTTTGAGGAAAAGATAAAATGGTTCAACCTGTGATGCTTGAGCCTCCAAGTCAACCAAACGAACCCAATGCTTGAGGAACTTACAATGAGCAATGGTTAAGTGACCCACAAGGCTGTTGAACAAATCACCAAGTCCACTGCTATCAGAATTGCCTCCATAAGCCTATTCCATCAACAAAAATCATCATGATGGCATCCTAAATAGTATAATAAGTGCCTGGATATAAAGATAACCAGATACTAAATAGACCAACATTCTGGAAGTTATCATGCTTAGCAATTTCGTACAACAATGGAGAATATAGATTGGTTTCAAATTGAATCAAGGAAACAAACTTAACAAAAAGTCAATCATGATAACAGACATGGATGACATGAATAAAGCAAGAAAATCTAACTATGCAATGTAATAGTTACAAGTTACAGCATGCAAAGATCAAAAACAAATAGCCTATTCAGCATTAAAGGACCATGTGACCTGGTCCGGTTTCACAACATATCTAAAAATACTTGGTGAATTGCCTAAGTTTTAGATTCACATAGGTACATGTATAAACTACACCATCTAAAAGAAAATTACAGCCTAAGATTAAAGATACTCTTTCTTTTGATTATGCCTTAAGTGAATATTATTATATAAATTCCCAAAATATGTAAACAAAAGAAATTAGTGTAAACTACATTCACGTGAAACTGATCGACAAGAATCAATCAATCAAGTCTGAAGTTTCATCAGCAAGTGAACCTCTTCCTGATAATATTACTTCTATATGTTGTAGATGTACTGGTCACTGATAGCACACACAACAGGAAATAAACAAAGCACATAAATAGTAATAAATATATCAAATGAGTGTGAAATGTAAGAAAAATTGCATATGAGCAGGTGGCACAAATACATGATCTAGGTGATCAGAGTTTGAGTGGCATGCTCCAGGATTGCCCGTTTTAGTAGGCAGCTCAAATATAGTGTGCTAATTCACATATTCTATGCCTTTAAAAAAGATACAAAATGTCTAAGACTCACCAAATATGTGTAAAGTAATAAATCATAAATAATTAACAAAATATAGAAAACATGTTAATATAAACATATTTTTTTTGTTTTTTAGGACCTATTCCAGCATAATCTAAAACATATAGTAATTCTAAGGCACTATATAGTACTAGCATTAAGTTAGATAAAAATATACTGTCAGAGTGTGGATGGCATAGTGACAAGGTTGATAGAGGTACGTCTTTGTACATTGACTCCCCAAACACTGGGTTCACCCTTCAAGGAATATCATATCAATTATCATATGAGAATCAGAAGATGAGGTTGAACTTAAACAGTGAATGAAAAAACAAACAAGAGAGCACATAATATAGAAGAAGAATACATTTTAATTTAATAGTCACCGAAGGAAGTGGAGGCTAATATGCAGGGAAAAGAGATAAAAGTAGTAGAAACATAAAACGAAGATTATTAATGCCACATGGAACATGGAAGTTTAGTCTAGACATAATAAATGTCAAGATCAAGGAATATTTTACTACATTTTGATATGAGATTACTTTGAGAAGAAGGATCTTTATGGTTTATGGGTAGTGATCAATATTATAATTGCTTCAGAAAATAAAGGTTGAAACTTGAAAGTATAACACCTCCGCAGAGCAAGAATATTAAAAATCTACTTGATTTACCTTATGATAGACCATGCAGATGTTGAGGTGGCGACAAGCTTTGCACATTGTTAAGTTCTGCAAAATCATGACATTGAAGCCTAAATGAAAATCCTCTAAACCAGTCAATCAGTACACAAGTTTCTCTTAGTCATGCCTGTAGCATTGGTGGTAGGTACTGTGTTCTTAATGCCTTCAAGATCTCAGTTGCAAGCTCATTTCGGCGCATAATTAGCCCAATTAAGTCAGAACGTTGAACTTTAACACCCTGTAAGAAGAAACTTATGATAGCACTTGAGACATTTGGAAACTATACAGACATAGTTCCTTGGTACCTGTGTCTGATCCATCTGAAGGTAATACAAAAGACCAGAGTTGATATCATTTTTCATATATCTGAAAGAGGAGAGTTCCCACTTGAAATGTCAATCCTGTCTAGCCCAGCAAAGAAAATGTCATATGGAAAAAGAAATAGCAGTCAAAATATATCAAGTTGAAATTACCTGTCCGACATCAGAAGAGTGTACAATATAACCTGAGCACAATGTTCCATAGCAATCTGCACAGTCAAGAGTAAGGTTTTAAATAATGGTCCAATATAATACATATTTCAATAAGCTATAGGACCAATATGGTACCATTATACAGGTCAATATGCCAACATGTACTGTCTGGAATCACTGAATACAATAATAAAAAATGATAAAAGGTATATATAATGATATTAAGCTATATGTTTTGACATCAATACTTGGTCAGATCAGCAAATAGCAGTTGATAGATAGATACTTATCCAACCGGTATTTAAAATCCCAATCAAGAGAAAATTAAATAACTTCTGAGATGTGACCTTACCTGACCATTATTTCCTTTTCCGGTCTTGAATTCTAAAGGCATTATTGTCTCATGTGACCCATTACTGCTTGAAGTAATCTTTACACGGACAGAAGCATCAATCATTCCTTTCAGGCCATATCTTGGGGCCCATGCCATCTCTTCAATATCAATAACCTGAATTTTCCAATGCACATGTCATAGATATTGACTGGGAATCATATAGATTTTTACAATGCACTACATCCTAAAGTTGATTAACATGCCTACACCCCAACCTAAAGGTGCTCCCTGGGGGTGGCTAATGACATACCTCAACCCATAGCCCTAAACCCTAAACCCTATCATATGTGACCTTCATCTAGGGCTAAAAACTTAACATTCTTCTAAACGCATATGCAGTTTTTATTTTGCCATATTAGTTCAAAAGAAAATGATAGTTATCTATAAGATTGTACTTAAACCTGTTGTTATTACCCATAAAAATAAAGCCATCAAAAAGTTATTGAAGGTTAACAACACTATATTCTAAAATAGAGTAAACCATTTTGTGAAAATTTATGACTTATTGCGTCCAATACTTGTAATCAAATTTCGAGCCATGTGACTGAAAACCACATATAGGAAACCATCATGTCAAAGTCACAAGGATATACCCACACCTAAAATTTATGCCTCACCTCGCTTATGCTGACATCCTTCATACCACCAGAATGTCCAAAATCAACAGACATGCTTTTACCTTCCTGACAAAATGCTAAGAAAATATTAGCAAATGTCAAAAAATTAACAATTATGTTATGCAAGCATACTTTTGTTTGGATCAGAAAAGCATAAGAGCAACAAGTCATTCCTATACTAACAAGAAAAACTGTAAACAGATACTTATATCCAATGTAATTTTGGAAATTGTCATGACTAACCTTATAACATAACTTCGCTTTGGCATGTTTATGTAGTAAACAATGAGCATTATCATTTTCTGGCTCATTTTCAATTTGCATTGCCCAGGCCAAAGACTTCAAATTTCTAATTTAGGCTGATATATTTAGTGCAAGTTTTAGTCAAATCTACACAATTTAATTTTATTTCACAGACATGCTAATTAACCTCAAAGACTAATAAATATATTATATTTAAAATGAACACAAGGAGAAAAAAAAAACTAAAACAATCCAATAAAGGACCCTAAGAACAAAAGCAAGAGAGAAAAGGACACTGACAGCTCAGAAAACATGTGCAGTTTTCTACACAATGGATCAACAAAATCTACTTGTAAAATTAGAAAAATTGCAACTAGGCTAATCACCTGGCACCTTTCAAGTCCCAACCTAATCAATCCATCACCTTTGTTAAGTCATAAGTCCTAGTCCAACTGCTATAGAAGAGACTTTTTACGAGGAAAAACAGATGACCTAGTACTAATAGTCACTGCATGAGAACATCAATCAAAAAGGTTCTTATGTGACAAACCAACAAAAGCGCCATGCCAGAAAAAAGAATGATGCAAAATCATGCAGGTCCAGATCATAAGTTGTGAAAAGAAAAGGCTTCCATTCCCTCGGTACCTCTTTCACCTTAAAGCATGTCAGCCAATTTAATATCCTTGGAATTGCCTCAATAAGCTTTAAAAAATATCTTTCTCATTGGCTGCATAGAAAAACATTGTGCATGCACTGTTACCACAGGCGAAGACCTAAATAATGCACAAATCTGGATACTATAACATGCAATTTTTTTTATGCAGTTCAACAAGGATTCCTACCTCCACATGCATATATATTCTCGATATTTTTCAGAAGAACCATTCCTGCATACTCTTCCAAGAACTGCCTTGAAGGAAACTCCTTCAGAAGTCCAGCCTACAGTAGAAGAAAACTATTAATGGCACTTAGACTCATAACCTACTGATACCAAAACTAAAGGAAAGCAATGTGGCCTAAGGAACAGAAGTCGATTCCTTGAATCATGAACCTGAAATATTTGATGGAGCAAGGTACCAAGTAATGCAGCAGAAGAATGCTCAGAACTCTTCAGTCTCTCATCAAGTACTGCTCGCCGGGAACAAGTAAAACTAGAGGCAACCTGAACAAAATATGAAGACATTAAATGAAGCAGGATGGAAAAAATGCAACAAAAACTATGAATGTTAGGAAATCCAATATTTTTATAAAAACAGCAGCATATGAAAAATGCTAAAATTGTATCAAAATCTACAGTCAATGTAATGGAATAGCATAAACCACAAAACAAAATAATTACCCGAGTTCCAGATAAGAGTATGTCTGGATAAACGATGATGAGATTTTTAGCATGATCAACAATGCATCTTCCCATCTCATCAAAATCTCCAACTACACTTATAGTATCTCCAGGTCCAATCAGGCTATAAAACCTAAAATAAAAGAAAAAAACAACCCAGCTCCAGCTGACACTTTGGTAGGGTAATTGTGAATAAAGGAAAGACACAAAAGCTGCAATTAGGAATCACAAAACTTAAACATCCTAATGAAGAAAACAATAGTAAACATCAAGTTCATGCAGAACTGTAGCACATCAACAAGTAAAAATACAAGTGAAATGGTTAATCTTCATCCCAATTTACCAGTGAATTAAGTAAATACTGATTAGATAAAATATGGGTCTGTTTTCATGAAATGCCTTTGCAGCACTGTACATCACATTTGGAACTCTTCAATACAGGGGCCATGTTGGCAGGCAAAAACAATAACGCAGATATATCATGGTATATCATGGACCACACAAGTCAGAATATGTAGATACAGTAGGCTCATGCTAAGTCTCTGGAACTACTAACATCACCCTTAAACTCCTTCAATTATTGATGCAAATTGAGACAGGAAAGAATTCCTCATGCAGACTTATCATCCTTTGTGTGAACTACCCATAATTATGAACCAATTGGAAGAAACACCTAGATGACCTTAAGATATCTGAGCTAAAGGAAAACTGACCACTCATCACAGAGATGCAAGATCCGCTCTTGGCCGCTTTGTTCATTAAGCAATCGAAGAACCTGCAATCAAGAAACAAAGGTTTCACTTGCATGTGGCCTCAAAATTCCATTAATCTTGAATAAACTTGCTTTTACAAAATTAAGTGCACCTTTAGAGGAGTTTGGATGCACAAGGAATCAGCGCTCTTATGCTTTTCTGATACCTTTAATGGTAAGAGACAAGGGAGTAAATACAACTAAATGGTTACCAGCCTTTTAGTATGGAAAGTGTCGAAAGAAAGGAAGAAGAATACTTCGAGTACAAGAAAGGTATCATAAGGCGAAGATTTAGAATCTATTTCAGATGGATTGGCCTCAAAGCTTCTCTTTGAAGGGTCAGATTCGAGTTGAATCTTGACAGCTGTAGCATTCTGACCCTCAAAACGCCTGGGATTGCCAGGGACTGGTTCATCAGTAATTGCATCTTCGACTTGATCTAAAAGATCAAGCAATGCCTAAAAGTGAAGATGGGTACGAGTCATTAGCTATTACAGTTTGCACTCCTTTGATATCAACAGGAAAAGGGACTGTGAAGATTCTATGATCAATACTTCAATTCAAACCTTTCGGTAGACCTGTGAACCCAACTGTTCGGTTTCTTCATTGCAACCAACACCACCAATCAACTGCTGCTCATGAATACAATCAAACAAATACATAAATAGATAATCATTTCCTATTAAAATTGAACAAAGAATATCAGTCCAAAGTCCAGGTGATTCAGATGATTACCTCCTTGGAGCCATAAGGCATGGATGGCGGAGTCCGAAATGAGCTCTTGAAATCCACTGCAGTAGCGTTCTTTGGATCATCATTGCTCTCGTGGCTACCATAGTCCTCTGACTCTTCAAACAAGACCTCTCTCGAAAAACTCAAGGACTTAACAGATGCCACTGTGGCAGAAGAAGAAAGCCACTTCTCAAGTTTGCTGTTAGAACAAGAAGGATCCTGCATCCAGAACACGTTCTATGAGTTAAAACACAGAAAAGAGACGTTAACAAAACATATGCATGTAGACCCTCGCGGTAGCACCTGTTTAAGAGAGCAAGGACGCAAAGTGGACTCTTGTGGCCTCGGTGCCTCACGAGATATCCTCATCATCCTGGGCAACTGCTTCGAGGAGATCGACTGCAGCCGTTCGTTGACAGGCGAGATCTTCCAAGTAACCGCGTCTCCCCCATCATCTTGGCTCTGGCATATCAACTAACCAAGAAAACAACGTACGAAGGAGCACGAAATCAAGAAAAGCGGCGATCTTGAATCGGTTTCAAAGAAGACTCTCAAGAAGTTCACCATTCCAGGGGAGAATCTAACGCGCTTGTTGGTGACCGATTTGGAGACCTCCGGCGAGATCTGCCACGACGAACTCTGCCCACCTTCGGAGGGGGCATCCGGCCGCGGCGGCTTATCGGCGGCCGCGGCCCCTGGCTGAGGAAGGTTAAGGTTCCGATCGGGGATGGGGTCTGGGGGGTTTGAGGAGGAGGAGGAAGCGGCGGCCTGGGACTGCGAGTGGCGCTCGAAGAAGTGTTGGATCCCGAACTTCGACGGCTGCGAGGGCTGCTGGCTTTGATTGGTTCTTCTGGAGGAGGAGGAGGAGGACGCCGATGATGACGAGGAGGCGGAGGCTCTCTTCTTCGGCGCCATGCGAGGGGGTGCGGAATGACGGTTGGGGTCTGTGGGGAGAGAAGGCGGCGGGGAAACGAGGATGAAGTGAAAGGGCGGGCGCGGAAGGAAGGAGAGGGGGAAGGGGCGGTGGGGAGGGTTTTCCCGCCCAAACAGCGTCTCATTCGCCCATTCGGGGCGGGATCGAAAATATTTGGGCCGACCACCACATCGGGCCGCATGAGAGAATCTTTCGGGCCTCGATCCGTGATATGTCGATACGTGAATAACAAGTATCAGTCAGATTCACCAATGCGCTTACAGTTAAACAACATTCCGATATTGTTTATTACTATAGTTGATTACTTAGCCAAACAGGAAATCAAACCATTCAATTCTTAGGAACAGTGACACTAATCATCAATTTTGCGTCACCCTCCACATCGGAGGCCATCATCACCACCACCAGGCTACTGTGACCACGGGATACGATCTGGTACGACACGTGTACGGGCCTGTTTCCCGGAGTGAAGGCCACTTCCTCCATGCCAAGCTGGCCCCACCAAACCACGTCCAACACCTGGTTCGGCCAAGCCAAGTCCGTGGCACCGTGGGACTCCACCTTCAGGTCGCCGGTGTGGTCGCTGATCATGAGCGAGAACTCCGGCACTGCCTCCGCCCCGAGCCTCCCCGTAGCCTCCCGAAGACAAGCCGCCGCGAGCTCGCCGTAGGATCGTGCGTCGGGCGGCGGGTCGGCCTTGAACAGCATGGTGGTGGAGGTGGCGGAGGAAGATGTAACCGGGACCGACTTGACACGGCGCGGCCGGTCGGATCTTCGGAAGCAGCTCAGGTGGAACATGGGGGGCTTGGTGAGCCGTCCCTGGGCTAGCAGTTCCGTGTGGGTTTGAGACCATGACCTGAGGAAGCGTGACAGGAACAAGGGGTCGGCCAAGAGCAGGCTGCAGCTTATCCCGATGGCGTACCCGTCTCCTTGGAACTGAGTCACCTGCAACCACGATATGGTGTTGTCAACGATCGCCAACGTAAACCTCAAGCAGTCATATAGCAGAAGAGACCTGGATGTAGAACAGTGCAGAGAAGTTGGGGTCGTCTTCGTTGATGTCTTCCCAGTAAGCCAACTGCGCCTCCTTCCCGTCCCTGTCCTTGGAGGCCAAGAACTCCGACATGGTCGTCTCGGCGGTGGCCTGCACCAGTCGGACGCCGGAGTCGTTGAACTTGACCTCCCAAGACCCGCCGCCGTTTCGAAGGCGACCGGAGAGGACCGGGTGGCGGGGCAGCGCGGCGCTGAGCGACTCCTTGATCCAAGCCGCCACCACCAGCGGCGACTCCGCCTCCTCCTCCCCGGGTTTGCCATAATACAGCACCACCTGGAACCGGCGCTGCAGCACCTCGGGGCCGAGCGGCGTGGCCGTGACGATGCGCCGGGCTTGCCCCGGGGAAGTTACCTTCCCCGGCGTCGCCGTTTGGATCGCGTCTACGTGCAGAATCATCTTCGGAGAGATGGACTGGAAGCAGCACACAAGCTCAGGTTTAATAGCCGAAGAAGTGATCAAACGCAGACTCGAACAGTAGTAGTTGGATTCAGCATAGTTATATGATGTGACACGTAAAGATTTGTGAGGCAGACACGAATGAGAAGGGATTAAATGAATGTAATTTAGCATCAATTGGTTGACAAATGACAGCTCTAAGACACATCGTATCTAAGACGTATTGAATTGGACAGAATATTCCCGATATGTAATATAAAGATGGGAGTTTTTTCTAAAAAATATTTATACATTGAATATTTGGGAGATTTTTCTAAAAATATTTACATATTGAAGATTTCTCAATCGATATCTTTTCATTTTTGTTTTTTCAAATAATATTTTTAATTTTAAAAATATTTAAATTATCTTTCAAATTTTTTTAATTATTGTAATATTTTGATCTATTATAATATTTTTGGCCTAATTAAATATTTTAAACTTCATAACAAAAATATTATAAAACCTATTTGAAAATACTATAAATAATCTAACTATACTCATAACATTATCCAGATTAACTATAAATCTAAGAATATAATATTATAATAATCTATAAGCAGTGACAACCAAAGAGGTATGATATGATATCACTTATAATTTTTAATATATCAATAAAATACTATAAATATTATTTAAAACCCATAAATAAACCATATGAAACAATTAAAAATTGATTAAAAAAGGAAAAGAATGGCAAGAAAACTTTTGAGGCGTTTTTTTAGGTATTTTTTAAATCATGGATATTATTTGGGAAAAAAGATAAAAGAGGCACTTTTGAAAAATACTATATATATATATATATATATATATATATATATATACACACACACACACACACACACACACACATAATGTGGGATTGATAAAATCGAGTACAACGGGGAGTGAATTGTAGCAACAAAGAAATAACTAACAGGACCACCATAATTAATGAATTGTATCTGCCCGCTACATAAGTGTTGACTGCAGAACTAATGATATTTATCTGTCAACTACTACATAAGTGTTGACTGCAGAACTAATGATATTTATCTGTCAACTACTGCAATTAGTGATGACTGTAGAATATTGACGTGTCATTATTTATGGCCAGAAGTAGCTTTGTGTCTCCAATGCCACCTTCTAAAAGTCCGTCATATGGTTTTGATGGATCCCAAAAGATCGAGTTATCACCATCAAATAATGAGTAAAAGATCAAAAAATACATATCACTCCTGGTGAGCACTGTAACGCACATTGAAACCAGAAGCTCAATCATTTCATCAAACATGTTGCAACAAGATGACACAGGTAAGTCCTCCGGGGGAGCACGATGCTCGCCGAAGGCAACATGTTGATGACCAGCAGAGAGCGGGCAATCCAAAAGCTCTACGCTCGTCCACTTGGCCACAACTTTGTTAGCATGACCCTGAGATACTATCAGGCGTTTGACTTAGCTCTGCAAACAAGCTTTTCTTGTGCATAGTACAGCAATCACACACCACACGAATCATCATCATGCAATATCCCCACAAGCTCATGTTCTCTATACATAATATCATGTGGTAAGATAACAGAGATAATGATCTAATACTATTGGCTATATCAACAGTTAATAGTAGCAGCTGGGACTAATAATAATTAGACATTCAGCTGTTCGGTTTCAACTGGAAGAATTACTACATATAACAATAAAGATAAACCATAGACACTGCACATAAATTGTCTTACCCAGAATTAGCAGCTGTTCATACTGCACATGGACTGTCTCATCCAGAAGATTGGATGCCGAGGGGAAGAGGAAGAGGAAGAGGAAGAGGACAATGACGACTGAAGCCAAATCAGGACAATTATTTAGATGTGTCTTTTAACGCAACCATGGACCTAAGTATACCAGGACTAATCCTGTCAGCAAGAGCTCCTCTTTCTGAAATCAAGAAGGATTTCTCCTTCACATAGCTCTGCAGTTTCTTCGAGTCATAGTCCAGTCGTTCTTGATCTACACAAGCAGCAAAACAAGATTGTATTAATTAGGATGTGTCATTGGAAGTTGACTAACAGATTATACTTATGTCTGGTAGCATTGACTAAGAGGTACAACTGCAAGTGTACCTTACATTTCAGCTGAAGTGAAGCAAGCTCACACAGTCAGGCATATTTTAAGAACTATGTAGACCATGAAATGGGTAATCTTTCTAATAACAGTTAAAGCATCAAGAGAAGTCCACTTCACACAAACTTCAGTTTGTGTTTTTCACAGAAGTTCCTAATAATCACCAAAAGAACATCCACCGCATAGCTGACACATAATTGGCCACAACTTTGTTAGCATGACTTCATCTAAGCTATTAAATCATGTGATGGATTGATAAAGAAAATAAAAACAATAATTTCATATACATTTTTGTTTACCATGCTTCCCAAGTTTATGTCCCCATTCCCCCAGTTGAAGAGATGACCAGCGTCACAGTGACACTTAAACTAACACAGCATATGAAGCAGCATTACGAAACAATAAATTGTAGGTTAAGCCATAACCATGAAATTCTTGTCGACGACCCTTGACCCATCATATACATAATATTATTAATTAATTATTATCTCCTGTTCTACCCTTGCAACATGAGCCACCACTCTTTCCACATTCAGAAAATATTTCTAGATGAAGATTGTTGGGACTATCTCAAAAGGTATATTTTAACTTAAGCTCTTGATTGGCAACTTGCTTCACCTTGGGATGCATCGATCATCTTGGGAGTTCATTTTTTGAGAAGTCAAAATATTTGAGAAGTTATTTAACCTCATGAATTCATTATATAACTTTTATGACTTGTATATGCCCCTTCATTATTTGAGTAATAAATCTATTCAATACAATCACTTGTATATATCCCCCTTCATTACTTGAGTAATACGTCTATTCAATACGCTCGCTTTTACTTGGGGTGTGAACTTCTATAATTGGCATATAGAGCTCCACACCAATCTTATTTTTTATGTGAGAAAATTCATCAATCTACCGATGACTACATTTCCTTGCAATTGCTAAGAATCTTTTATATGTTTGAAATCCATGATTACGTTATCAAACTGATACTTGTGCTCCTTTAAACAGATCATACTAATTACTACAAATAATTTGGCATCACCATCAGGGGTAAACTTTAAAGCTATTGGTAGAATGACACCCAACCACCCAAAGTTTCAATAACTTATTTTATTAGTTTTAAGTGACTGAGTATTATGTAAGTGATTAAATTGGGTTTGTTGATAAGATCAATTGTATTAATGCCTCATAATAAAAATAAATAAATATGGAAAATCAAGGTGGTTGATCATCAACAGGAAACGCCAATTTGCGAAGTAATTGAATGAAACTATAAATGTATTTTATCTCATTTAGTGCATCCTTAAACATTTTTTTAAAGAAAATTTCAACCAAGCCAAGCTCAACTCAACTATTGGGAAATGTTTATGACTTACTCAAGTTACATTGTATTCTAGTTGAGTGGCGTAAACACAATTTGCATTCTCCTTTGTATTTGATGTTCAATCCCATGAAAGAAGTTTGATCTTCACTCAAAAAGTTTGTCACTCGTGACAATTTTTAGAGGTTTGGTCTTCACTCGAAGAGTTTGTGTGGAAACCAGAACATGAGCCCTTAATTGTAGGAAAAATTGAACAATAAAAATAGCAATTTTTTGCATTCTTTTCCTCTTTTGACTTTATCATATTTTTTCTTTGACTTATAGCTCAATCTTGTGCACATAATTTGATTTTTAATAGATCAATAGATTGTTTATCTCCTGCAATGTTCTCGTATTTTGCATAAGATATTTCACTGCACATATTCTTTCCCCCCGGCCGGTGCCTCTCTCTCTCCCTCTCTCTCTCTCTCTCTCTCTCTCTCTCTCTCTCTCTCTCTCTCTCGATCATATGTTTCCAGGTGATCTAACAAACTCTTTAGAGGCTTAAGGATCACAATAATATGAGCAAAGTACTTGTTAAGTTGATCCCACTGAGGTTCTCACCTACTCTTGACAAAGAAAAAAATCACACTCGCCTTTATAGAAAGTTCATTTTTCAAGATTAAAGAGTTGAAATTCTCATTATTGTTACGTATCTTATTAAAGGTGCACCAACATTCAGCTTTCACATCTAATTTTCCTGTTGGTACAATTATTTTGACTGATAATGAATGACCTTAGCTTATCACCTACACAAAATTCATCAGCTGCAACTTTAGTGGGAATGGGCCCCATAATTTTCACTAACTTGATCTAAATATTTGATGAAGATTCTCAGAATGAACTTAAGATCCTTACCATGTCTTCAGAAGAACTCTAGGTACGTCTAAACTTCAACAATATATTTTTCATCTAGTGAGGTAGCCTGCTAAATATCTAATTCATTATGACTCATAAAATCATGAAGTGAACACTCTTTGTAGTTGCTTGTAGTAGGGAATACCTTTTTCTAAAGTGGTGTGAACTGCATGAAATGGCATGCGAGCAAAAATATCAGATCCTGGAAACATCATCCATGTATGCTCCTTTGAGTCATGATCTCCACATGTTGGACATATCTCCTTCACCAATTCTTTTGTGCCCTCTACTTCTCGCATGACAGCCTCAAAGGGTGATGGAACACTACTCTTTGTTGTTCGAGCTCTCCTGCGAAGAGCTGTCAGAGCTTCCCTATTACCATTCCTAAGCCTATCATTTTCCACAAGCTGTCAAAATAGAAAACTATTAAATTATATGTATTTTGATATATTCGATCAATCAATATGAAAGGAATAGAAAATTTCTTAACCTGATGCCTTGCTAAAAGAAGATGCTCAGCCTCCGTTTCAACCTCAATCAAAGCTTGCTGGAATTCCTTCATGCTAGGGTCCATTGTAGCTCTCTTAAATGTCTTTTGAAGTTACCTAAAATGTTCTGGTCAACTAAAAATCACTTTTTTCTCTATGTTCTCTCTATAGTTTATAGAGATATGAAAGATGTTTTATAATATCATGCAGTAATTGCTGTGCAAGCAACCAGTGTTATCGAAGGCGCTAGGCGCTAAGAGGCACCAACAGTGCAATGCTAGGTGCTCGCCTGAGCAAAGGCGCTCATCAATATAAACATTATAAAAATATAATTAACGAAAAATACAATTAAGAACATTAGACAATATATGAGCTTCATACAAAGAAATCAAATTACATTTATTTAACAATCTACAAGGCATCAATGTACTACATTGTTCACATCTAACAACAGGAATGACAAAGCAAAAGAATATTAACATCAAGAATCCAAGAATAATTAACAAAAATTAACTATAATTAACAACAAGTAACATTTCTGTTAAATTTAGGAGGAAGTCGAATGAGGGATGTCGCGGAGAGAAAGAATTCAGGGGCAGAAGGAGAGGTGGTCCGTTGGGGAGGCTCGACAGGGGTTGACGGCTTTGTCGGGAAGATGCAGAGAGCGCCCGAGGGAGGGGAGCCGCCAAGGAGGCCCCGCAGGGGGCGGTGGAGGAGAAACGGGGAGAGTGACAGCAAGAGGGAACGAGAGGGCGGACGCGGGAGAAGCGTGGACGAGGAGGAGGGCTGTTGGGAAGGTTCGACTGGGGGCGGCGGAGGAGGAGAAAGAGGGAAGGGGGGAGAAGCACAAAAGAGGAGTAAGGGGGACGGGGGTTGTCGGCGAGACTCGAGGGCCGGGTGGGAGAAGATGGGGACAGCGACGGAGGAGGAGTGAGAGGGGGGCATAGGGAGGAAGGCACACCAACGGGGTGGAGAGAGACGCACCGCCAACCGTCTTTGCACGAGGAGGAGGATCGCCGGTCGACGCACGGAGTAGGGTGTTACGGGTCGGAGAAATTCGATCATGTGAGCACAATCGCCCGATGGGGACGATGGGACAGCTATTACTTAATGAATTGGTTCAACTGAACCAATTCATCAACTATAAGTAGGCTTGACCGAACTAATTCTCTCGATCTCGTCTCCATTTAAGCTCAATCTGGGTTCAATTCGATTTCTATTGGGAGTGGGCTGGGCTAGCGGGCGCCTAAGCTGGGCCAGGCGAGGACTACGTTGTGGTGGTGGTGGTGGGAGCCAATGCTGCTCTCGTCATTTCAACTGTCGGGTACAAACTGTTTCGAGTTATCATGCGCATATTAAGTTCCATATTGATTGGTCTGCACCACCAGCCGTACCCAACAAAACAGAAAACCATACCAAAGCCCCGAAGGGGGCGATGGACGGTTGTGATTTTCGCTATCAAGCAACCTTCTCCCACATGAGAAGCCGGCAGAAGACGGAGTCAGGGACGTCCGATGAAGCATCGACGGTGATTAAGAGCGATGACGCGCACCATCAAACGGGTGGGCGGGCGCGTGCCCGTGCGTACAGTTTGCGGTGGCGGAAGGTGGGCCGGCGGAACAGGGGCGCAGGGTAGGCCCGTTGCTGCTTCGGCGGATTGTGGCCGTCAGATCGACCAAGCGGCGTCGATTAACTAAAATCGACCGAACCTAATTTCCCACAGCACGAAAACAAGCAAACACCCCTTTTACCCATTTCCGACCAAAGGTAGAACTTCTGATTGGCATATCTTCGGGACCCATCGATGGGTCCCACACTTCTCTTTTTGGGAGGGAAGTATCCTGTTCCTCTTTGGCTCTTCGGCACCCCTGCTTCCGCCACACTCTCTCTCTCTCTCTCTCTCTTCTCTTCCTCAGTGAAGAGAGAGAAGTAAGGCAGCGGAGAGGTGGAGAAACCCTGAGATCGAGTTCAAGGAACCCGTCCTTGAAGCTTCCGTTTGGCTAGCTCCGAGTCATCTTGATGGTTTGCTGACATTCTGATTCTGTCGTGGTCAGTGACGCAGATTGCAGGAACTTTCCCCCTTTTCTGGGGCTACGATTTCTACTCCTTGGAGTGTTTTTTTTTAATCTCAAGATGGAAATGTGCGTGTGAAGATTTCTTTTCGTATGAATTTTCATTTGGGATATTCTCTTTCTGTTTTGACCTTTAATTTGCCTTTTGAATGGAAGATGGGAAGCTGCAGACTCGGAAGGTTTCGTAGATTGCGGTCGTGTTGGTTGGGATGAACTATTCCGTACATCTTCTTTTCTCTGACCAATAATTGATCTTTTGCACAAAGTAAAATCATGATGTGCAGAAATGGTTCAGACCTTGTCTGTACTGCTTTGACTTGGAGATGGAAAATAACAGCTCTGATTGTTCTAATCAGTGCTTTTCTTGGGGGTTTAGGTCCCTGGAAAGAAGAGAAAGGAGAGTTTGCTGTCCAGTTTCAGTTTTGTAACGATCGCCTTTGTGACTGTCGAGGCAAAAAGGACATATGCACCGCCGAGTCTTCGTCGGAGACTGGTAGGAGGTACTCTTGATTCATAGTCTGGGAGAAAATGAGATCGCAGTGAATCTTCGATTGTTTTTTAGACAGGTAGAAAAAGTCCCAAACTTTGGGGTTATAGGAACCATTTACTTGGTCTGGAGATAGGTGGTGACATTAGGAGTTCACTTGGGATGGATGAAATTTCTGAGTTGGAAATGTCGCCGGCGGAGCTCTCTTCTGCTGACAAGCAACTGGGTTTGCGCACAAGCAGCTTGAGAAATGGTCTACCAACTCAAAATTTGGATGCTCCTTTAATTGAATCACTGAAAGAGGGAGATAGGTTCGGAGAGCAGAATGAATTAGCACCTGAGGTTGATAGCTTCATGAGTGTGGGCTCCTTGAAAGAAGGCGGAAGAAGTTCTTTTCATGGTGCAAGTCATCCCCCGGAGCCCTTAGATAGTGATATCGTGAAGAAGGTTTATGTGGTGTTAGATCAAGTCAAGTCTGATAGAGGGTGCTTAATGAGAGGCCTCTCTGTAAAAGGTCCTCTTGTAGAAGGACTTTCTATTCAGGTCCCTGCGAATGCAGCTCGTCTATCACGAAATCAAAGCTTTCCTGATGATCTAAATGAGCCAGGTGCTGTATCTTCTTCATTTTCTGCTTCACTTGCATCATGGTCGACAGAGAAAACATTCTTACCACCAGGCTCTGAGGAAAAGGAGTGCGTTTGGGATGCTTCCCTTCCCCCAAGCGGCAATGTCAGTCCTCACAGTAGCATTGATAGCACTGGCATGGTAACCGCAATGAGCATAGTGAACAGCTGCACTACTAGTGATGGTATGCTTAGCATGGAAAGGGCCTCTGAGAGTGCAAAGGGAAGTATGATAATGGACTCCCTTGAAAGTACTAAATCTAGCAACAGTGGAGTAAGTGATATCAGTGGTCTTAGTGATGATAGCATCTGGAGTAACCTTCCTGGAAGTGCTAACAAGCCTCACAAGGGAAATGACCCTAGATGGAAGGCTATTCTTGCGGTCCGGACTCGGGATGGTAATCTGGGTATGAGCCACTTTCGACTGCTCAAGCTGCTTGGATGTGGTGATATTGGTAGCGTTTATCTGTCAGAATTATGTGGCACGAGGTGCTATTTTGCTATGAAGGTGATGGACAAGGCTTCTCTTGCAAGCAGGAAAAAGGTGACAAGGGCTAAAACAGAAAGGGAGATTCTCCAGCTTCTGGATCACCCGTTCTTACCAACTCTGTTTACGCATTTTGAGACTGATAGGTTTTCATGCTTGGTGATGGAATTCTGCCCTGGTGGTGCTTTGCATACATTGAGGCAACGACAGCCAGGAAAGCACTTTTCTGAGTGTGCAGCAAGGTAAAACTTAAAACATGAGATGTTTTCTTGTTGCTTTGGGTGTTCTATATTCCATTACTAGTTCTTTTTGGTTTGTTGCATGACATTGTTTCTGCCCTTGCGATAAACATGGTTTGGCCAGTTATTTGTTATTTATGCTGTTGTAGCACAACAGTGACAGTGGGTACCGGCTACAATAGTTTCAACTGCTTTTTTTGTCAAATTGACATGACATCTCTTATGCATAGTTGTCACCATTCACATCTTCCTGCAGCCTGACATTCTGATTCAACCTTGCTGCTTCTTGAGATCTTGCATATAGAAGGATTTGCTGTGATGATTGCTTTGCATATTGCTTATTTGTCATGTTTGTATTCATTGAGAAGCTGCAACTACTAATTTTCATTAATGATGAATTTTATAAAAAGCACAATCTAATGGTTTTCCTCATTACCTGTCTATGATAGAAGTAATCTCAGAGTTCGCCGCTCTTTAATGAGCTTTTCAGAAGTGCTCATTGCAAGTTACGAAGTATACTCGTTGACATACTGATGAAATTCCTCAAATAACATAGCTATTATTGTGCGATTCTGAGATTCTTAAGAACACATCTTTACCTAATGGATAACTTCTGCAAGGAAGTTGCTTCACAATATTTTTGGTCTGCACAAGGACATCTAATAATGGGGATGGTTTGTGTTATATTATCTTTTGTTGAATGTTAGCAGTTTTTGATACCCTATGACAGTAGGATATGGCATTTCTATATGCTTCATAATTTTGCATGTTTCATGAACCATCATCTTCTGCTTTGATATGGTTGGTGATGCAGACCAATCAAGAGAAGATGGACTGTGATATTCATGAACAAGCTTGTCATACGAAGCGTTGCAGCTCAGACTGTTTTGCACTCGGGGGAAGATGGCCTGTTGAATTATTCTAAGAGCAAATAAATATCATCTGAAAGATGAAAAGAAGATAGTTAAACATAGTACCCTGAATAATTTCCGCAGGTGAAACAGAGGGTAAATGGCAACATAAAAATCAGATATCGTGGAATGAAGCATAAGAGAGAAGAAAAGCATTACAGAAACTACAGAGATTTTTTTGGCTCTAAGTAACACATTATAGGGATAGCAGTCAACATCTAAGAATATAGTGGTAAAGAAAAAAAAAAAAAGGTAAAAAGAGATGAAGAGGAAGAGGCACATGCTAGGGAACTTGCTTCTATAAAAGATAAGAATGCCCAACTGCACAACACCAGAGCTGAACATATTAATTTTTTTTCCTAGAACATAACTAGGGTGCTTCTCGATTTTACACCATGGCTACACACAGGAAGATAGCCAGACTTATCAACTCCTCATGACTGTTTTTGTCCCAGTTACTCATGCATATAGAATCAACTGTATGAAAAAAGACAATTTGTGTTTGCTGTAACACACTGTAGCTTCATCTGTAATGATTTTGAATTTTCTATTGAAAACAGCTTCTTTTTTTCGGTCAATAAAGGTCATGTAGAATCCTTTTCTTAAATCTTTTTAATTTGTCAGCACGTTTCATGTTCAACAAATCATTGCACAAATGTACTAAAATAAATGTTAGATCCTTGGGTTTCAATCTAAGTTCTATAGTTCTGTTTCATCACACATGGAAATAGAACTCTTACTGACAAGTCAAGAAGCTGTGCCACTATAATTATTTCCAATCTTATTAATGCTTCGATCATATGAATAATATGTTTAGATTCATATAGCATGTATTGATATCTTGGATCCTCTCAGACAGTCTTTGGATCTTAAGTTGTTTTCTTTTATCAATGAACAGATTTTATGCTGCAGAAGTACTACTCGCCCTTGAATATCTGCACATGCTAGGAGTCATATACAGAGATCTGAAACCAGAAAATGTGCTTGTTCGTGACGATGGACACATTATGCTTTCTGATTTTGATCTCTCTTTAAGGTGTGCTGTTTCGCCAACTCTCATGAAAATGTCATCACTTGACTCAGATCCTTTTAAACGAGAGACTGGTGCATTTTGTGTTAAGCCAACCTGCATTGAGCCTTCGTCAGTTTGTGTTCAGCCTGCTTGTTTCATGCCAAGACTCTTCCCTTGGAGAAACAAGAAAAGGGAAAGGAAACCATGGGCTGAGATACCAAGGCAACAGGTAGCCACCCTGCCTGAGCTTGTTGTTGAGCCAACAACTGCTCGATCGATGTCCTTTGTTGGCACCCATGAGTATTTAGCCCCAGAAATTATCAAAGGTGAGGGTCATGGAAGTGCTGTAGACTGGTGGACCTTTGGCATATTCCTGCACGAGCTTCTTTATGGCCGGACGCCTTTCAAGGGCTCAGGCAACCGGGCGACATTGTTCAATGTGATAGGCCAGCAGCTTAGATTCCCGGAAACTCCATCAACCAGTAACGCAAGCCAAGATTTGATAAGAGGGCTACTGGCGAAGGATCCTCAGCATCGTCTGGGCATGAAACGGGGAGCCACCGAGATAAAGCAGCATCCCTTCTTTGAAGGCGTGAACTGGGCACTTATTCGATGCAGTATGCCGCCTGAGGTGCCACGGCCGGTTGAGGTGGTCGAGCTGCCACCAAAATTTGGAGTCGCAGAAGGATTCAGAACTAGTAGCAAAAGGATTGTAGGGGCAGATGTGAAGTCTGGAGGCAAGTATGTAGACTTCGAGTTCTTTTAGACGGTAGCTCATCGTTTGATGTTTGCATCGGCGTGGCTTATTTTTGAACCCATCGAATGTTGAGGGAAATAGACGGATTAGCAATGCATGCTAAAGCTTCAACTCTACTGAGTTATGTAGGAAAAAAAATTATATTTATTCTCTACTCCAATAGGCATGATTTGATTTGTAATACGTTGTTTAAGTAATATAGTTTTTCTTTATGGACCAGAAGAACTGTTTTGTGACCGAAGTTGTGTTTGTTTCTCTTTTATCAGTTCATTCTACCTCGCATCTTAAACTTTAGGTTTATTTATCACCGATATCTATTCAATCAGCATACAGAGGAAGTATATACAGCGAGTCTGCAAATGGGAAATAGATTCATAGCAAAAGGGGAAAAGAGGATGATCATCTACATTGCAATCTCATCCAAGTATGTTATTTTGCTTTTAGAATTATCTTTCCAATTTTAGAGTCAAATCAAGAAAAGTATTGATAAAATTAAGATGGGTAAGTGTTTGAATGTGTTTTCAGTTGGAGTAGCCGTAAGAGTAACTAACGACAAATAGAGTCTCATTGTGTTGGGTCTCGGATGTGAATCCTCTACTGGATCGCCTTCCATAACGTGCGGATCTGTACCGACCGGAATCTAATCCGATTCTGAATCAAAGTGTTGGGCGTGGATTCTCATTTTGGGAAGATTTGCCCGTCGGATTCAGATATCGATTCTGGTTCGGATCCAATAAAAGCGTTCCACTACCCAACAGCAGTCGGGACGACTGAGCCAGAGCGCACGACAGCCGACGAGGATTCCACCATCAAGATATAGTAGTATTATTGAAAATTTTCTCATCGGCATTTTAGCATACACTAATACTGCAGCTTGATCTTGCGCGTGCAGTCTTGTCATCCGCTTAAATCTCACCCATTTTGCTGGTATTGGAGTCGGCAGCAAATCCTTCTTCCAATCATGCAGAACTCTCTCTCGATCTCGTTTCACGGCCCTCACACTCTCCTCCTCCTCCTCGTTTTGCTTCCATGGGGTACTACGTCATGTGACGCTCGCTACCTTGTCCTTCGGCAACTAATCGTTTGCTTTTTGGCGTCGCAGTGCGCGGGGCGGTCGGACAGGAAGGCTTCTGCTCCGTCCCTCCTTCCGCCGTCGCCGAGTCGAGCTCGAAGCCTCTGTACTGGAAAGTCACAAACCCCACCCTCTCTCCGGCCAACCTCCAAGGTATTACCTAAAATTAAGGAAGATCGTTGTTTTTGATCGATATCGTTGATTCTGATGGAAAAGAAGGACGATTGTTCTTGCTCTTCCGAGGTGGAGTGCTATTTCCTTTGATTCACCATTGTTTCATAGGTTTAGGGCTTCTTGATAAGTTAGATTCTTGATTCACAATTGCTTCATTGATGTTTTGGCTCTTCTTGCTAGAAACTGATGATTTCTTTAAAAAAATTCTTGGTATTTCATGGTAGATTTTTTTTAATGGTGGATGAAAAGGTTGGGTGAATGTAGGTCAGGGCTTCTTGATGAGTTCCGTGACATGGTTAATACTACCAATTATTGAAAATATTTGGCTCATTCTTGTGACGGACACACTTTACTGTAGCATGCATGGGCTATGCTCTGTTACTAGGATATGTTCCATCCTGCTTTTTCCTTTATATGATGTTGTACGACATGGATATCCATTTACTAGATTCTTTTTGTCCAATTGAATCCTTGAACATTTGGAATCACTTTGCATGAATAGTTTGCTACTTCTGCGTATCTGTCCTATTCTATTATAAGATAATGCATATAACTAGCAATGATCATCTATAGTCTAGATTCATATTGGATATCGTGTTGAAAAGGGGAATAGAGACGCTAATAGATCTGAAGTTATAGCTTCTAAGGACTAAGTTACATGATACTCTAAGAATAAGTAAACATATAGACGTCGTGTAAGATGCCAGGACACTTGCTTGCTTTTACATGGTCAGCTGTATGTCTGACTAACGTTTGATTGTAGACTTGTCATCTTGGCATACAAGTCAGTGGTGAACTTTCATAATGGCATAAATCTTTCATAATAAGCTGCTGCAAGAAAGATAAAAGAAGTGACAGAATGGACAAGATTTCACTAGTGTGGGTTTGGGTCTAAGACTCTGTGGAGCGTTAACATATGCATCTTTATCCTTACAACCGAGGAGATTATTTGTGAAACTCTAATACTGATCACTTGTATCACAAGCTTACTATGATGCAATAAGGCCTTTTTGACAAAGGTAGCATTATGCTATAGTACTACGAGTAATAAACTGATGGATACAAAGTCCCAACTTTTATCGGTCTTTTATTTACTAATTTCCAGATTTACCTGGCTTTACACGAAGTGTTTACAGATGGGACCATGCTCTTATAACACCAGAAAGCCATGTATTCAGCCCTCTGCCAGATTGGTACATTACTTTGCTTCTTTGTGAACTTCTTGGCTGATAAAAATTATATTGAAATTCTCTCCTATAACTTTGTAACTCATTTTGTAGGGTTAACACATTGGGAGCATACTTGATCACTCCAGCAATGGGGGCACATTTTTCGATGTATTTGGCAAAGATGCAAGGTACCAATCCAAATATCTAGCATCTCGTCTAGCTTTTTTGAGAAATTATAACATCGATATCTCATTGTCATATTTGTCATTTTTGTGCTGCATGGTGCTTGAACATACCGTGGAGTTTTGAAATCTTAAACTTCTTGCTATGCATTTCTTGTTAGTCTAAATGGAAACTTAAAAAATCATACTGTCTGGAAAAAAAGGAAAATAAATCATACTGTCTACTGTGGTAGTTTCTAATTTGATAAGTTAATGTGACAGGGCATTATTAGGTAAAAAGGTGGTTTTAAGCTAATTGCAGTAACCTATGTCTTTTCTTTGTCATGATAAACCAACATATGCAAAATATAATTACGATGAAAGATATAATCTTCTACCTTTTAGTTTGTGAAAAAAGAGTGAAAATAAAGATGAAATTGGTAAAGTAAACCAAGGATTACTGATGCTTGGTCATGTGGTAATGTTTCATCTGCTTGTTATTAGCTGTGCATTGGCATATTCTTCATTTTCTTGATGCTGTTGTACTTGCTATTTTTGGTTGATGGATCATATCAATCTCTGATTGTCGCTGTTATTCAATGCAGAAAATTCCAGATCAGGACTACCCCCAAAAGATGTTGAAAGGTTCCATTTACTGGTTGATGCTTGCTTTTGTTGAAGACCTAATTGCAACAGCCTATAATTAATTGCTAGCATTAATACAATATAATGTCTGCTTCATAATATTTTTTATATAATTAGCATCAGTATATTCAAAATGCTAATAGATGTGATAGATACTGCTGACATAAAGACATAGAAGTGATAGAAAAGAAAAAACTCTTGAGGACTTGAGTGCTGAGTCAATTTACATAACTTTATCTACACAAGTAGAGGTTTTAAGTCAAGACTTGAATCCTAGTGCCCAGATTACTGTTTTGTAATTGTTAAACACTTATAAGATATCTTGGAGTTTGGCTTTGTTTTCTCAGTCACGCATAGACTTGAGATCAGTTTAGTGCTACCTTTTTTTTTTATTCTTGGCTTTAGTACATAGTTTCTGAGAGTTGTACTGAAAATTAGTTTCCAAGAATTGTTTGGGTACAGAATGGTCTTTGATCTCAAGGTATATGTTAGTAGCTTAGTGCACAGGATAAATAATATACAGTGTAAGAAGGAATTGTTAACAATATAATTCTAGGTGTATTCACGGGATGTGGGTACAGTTTATAACAAAAGAAATTTAGAGAAAATTTGGTTGCCAAAGTACAAATAATTGTAAGTGAAGTCAAATTACAAGGTGGGGTTTGAGCTTTCAAATTACAAACTAATCTAAAATTTTGAACTTCTTTCTCAGCAGGGGTTCTTTGATGTGCTTGGAGGTAATTGGGATTTTCAAACTTATGACTAAGCATTAGCATCCTTCAGCGTCTCATTTTTATACTTCTTTAGGTTTTTTGTTCTGTTTAACTTAGAAGTAATCTTCAATACCATTGAAAATTTTGTATTTACTATTTACTTTTCTGATGATTCATCCAGGTTTGTCTTTGTGGTTGATGGTAGTGTGACATTTTCAAATGGCTCGATAATTGATTATAAGTTGCCTGTAAGAGATTCTATTTAATTTTCATTTGTTATTCTGGCTCATTAATATATAGTTACTGTTAGTTTTTTATGTTGATGGTTCTGGAAACCTGATTGATTATCCAACACGTGCACAAATATCTTCGAGACAGTAGAGATACTTGTCTTGATTTTTTTGCTACTTATATATATTTTTTGGGCTAGCTTTTTGCTACATATAGTGCATCTGATCAGGGATTCTTGTGCAAATTTACACAGCTGAAGACTAATGAATCTCATGAGTGTGCATGCAAGATTACTCCTAGGTGTGAGTCTAGGTGTGACCCTGTTGCTTCTGTAGACAACAAGCAAGGCGATCAACTACAATTTTTTTCCTATGATAACATTAGGTTCAAGGAGGTGTCTTGTTCCTTCATTAAATTCTACATGGAATCAGTTAATTATGAATCTTGTGAGAATTTTTTTAATTAATTTGTTTGTGTCATTATATCTTCCTTTTCTTTTAGAATGTTGATACCAAATCTCAATCATGAACATGTGAGCAATCAAGCACTAATTTAGGCATGAGCCGTAGTTGGTAAAAGCAATTATATACCCTGTCAAACCTACTTATGTTGGTTCTGTACCCAACTTGGTAGATGCCTCTTAGTCTATTTTTATAAGTCTAAATATTTTCGCCAAATCATAAAAATGTGGATAATAAAAACAAACCTTCCACTTGTGGGTCGAGGCTGCTAATATTTTCCCTTTTAGACCCCACAATGAATGAAGCATTGAGCACCATTAAGTTGCAATCATGTTGTAAGCATGTTGTAGCAGGGAAGTTATATTTCTAAATACATTATATTTATTATGCTGTCTTCATTTTGAATTTTGTTGTGAAATGGTTTAGGCATATCTTTTCTGCCCTATTATAACCTGTAGATCTTGCTTGAATGTAGGTCGATTCATATGCCTATCTGCCTCCGAATGTAGAACATCTGTTAAAGTGTGACACAACAGCTACAATTATTATTTTCGAGCGTAGGTTGTTTATCTGAATTTCAGATGCTTTTTTTTTCATAATGTTCCTGAATCATATTTGATGAGCATTCAGTTCTCATCTTCTTTAATTTAATCATATACATTAATGTGAGATATTCTGTACTTGATTCTCATCTTCTTTAGTTTAGTCATACACAAACATGATATACTCTGTAGCTTTCACTCGTCAGTATATTTGTAGCTTCCACTCATCAGTCATCTTACTTGTGCCAACTTGTCTCTTCTAGGTATATTAGCCTAGAAAATCATTGTCCTGAACAAATTATTGGTTCAACTGAGAAGCAACCACTTCTTGAAACTCCAGGGGAGGTAAATTTTGAAATTTATGACGTCCGCCACATAGACTTATAATTTTTGTATTTTAATTTGTCTTAGATTTTCTCTTTACCTGTTTACAACTAGGTGTTTGAACTAAGGAAACTGCTGCCAACTTCTGCCCCTTATGATTTCAATATTCACGTAAGTTACTACAAACAGTAGCTGTATCTATTCTTACACTATTGACTATCCTACCTGAAAGTATAAATGCTCTGTCTTTTTTTCCCTTTAATATATCTTACAGATTGTCAATCGTTGATTCAGAATTGTTTGATCATAAGGTTTAAAAAAATTGGGATTATAATGATACTTACTGAGTTTTGTGAACCATTTTAAATAACATTTGAATTCTTTTTTATCATATTTCTTGCTGCCTTCTTTTCTGATGATATTGGAAATGTAAAATTGTTCGGATGTCATTATTATAAAAACTACATACAGAGATAAAATTTATGAATTTTTTGGTTGCTACAGGGGCTCATTGAATGCTGTACATTCTTCATTTGCCATTTGGCAGTCATAATTGTCAAGATAATACATGCTGGCATTTTGACAGAATAGTAATTCTTCAAAGTTCAGTATTTGAGTTTGTGTTCCTGTCCTCATATGTATAGGATCAGTCAAAGGTTGCTCATAATGGCAAATCTACATCTTTGTCCTGAGCCTTCTATGTCGTCTAATTGCAGATTATGGATTTCCAACCTGGAGAATATCTTAATGTCAAGGTTTGTGTAACTTCCTTTCTAGCTATGTCTGCAACTAAGACTTCAGGGGCAAGTGTATTCAGAAAGGAGTTTTCTGGTCATTTACTTTGACATGGGCTACAACTTAGAGTGATTTTGCTTTGCTTGTCGTAATAGGAGGTTCACTACAATCAGCACGGTTTGCTACTACTAGAGGGACAAGGAATATATCGCCTGGGTGACAGCTGGTAAGGCTATAAATAGGAAAGCCAGGGTTCTTTTATTTAGATTTGATGCATTATACATATACATAAATGAGTGCTCTCATCTAAAGATGGCTATTCTTGTTTGTCTTGTGCTGCTTTTGATGCATGAAGGTAGATTCTTCTCATGTTCTCTTATATACTCTTTTAAAACAGGTACCCGGTTCAAGCAGGCGACGTCATCTGGATGGCACCATTTGTACCTCAGTGGTAAGCTTCGAATGATTGATGAACGGTGCTTTCAAACAAGGTCTAGTTTTTATCGGCTTCACAAACTCCTGTCCTCTCTGTATCTTCAGGTATGCAGCACTCGGAAAGACCCGGTCAAGATACCTGCTCTACAAGGATGTCAACAGGAATCTGCTGTAGAACTAATTGATACATGCAAATGCTGAATTGCCCAGCTTTTGAACCAAATTCCTGTGTTTGTAACAGCAAACTATGATCCGAACCCTGTTGTGCAAATTAAGGAAATGGAACATTTTCTGGCTTGTCATTCCACAAAAGGGCAGGCTTTTGTGCATTTTGCTTTTCTATTCCCATGGATGAGATGACACTCCATTTTAAAATCAATTGGAAGTTCAGCAGTGACATGCCAATGGAAACTTTTGGATACTTAACACTCATGATATTTGTCACTCTTGGGTTTGGTTAATCGGTTCGGATCCAATCAAACTGATACTTAACACTCATGATATTTGTACATCGATACATCGAACCGGTTTGAATGCCCTCAGCAAACAACATCACATTATTGGCTGTCATTATCATGCTTTTAAGGTGAACATCTTTAAATCGACAATAACAACACCACAGCATAACAGATTCAGACTCACTCCAAGAATAATAGACACAATCCACAAACACGTACAAATCTGTGCAGCTCAGTCACAATGCTTGCAAGACTCACAAGTCAAATGGATTCTAGGAAATCCCCACTGCTTTCGACTTCGGTATCATCATTGGGATCGACTTCATCAACTTCCACCAACTCCGAAACTGGATTGTTGGCCACTTTGGGGTGTTCTGCCGGCATCTTTGCCTCTTCAATGATGCGCATGATGTCTTCGACGCTCTGGGAGGGCTGATCATCATTGCCTTCAAAGTTTGTCTTCTCGCCATTTATGATTTCTTTGGGGAGGTTCTTTAGAAACCAAGGATGCTGTTTTATCTCCGGAATTGTAATTCTCTACAAGAAAATGAAGGCTTAATACTGCTGCGGTGCTAATTGGATGCTATGGAACATGAAGAATGTCACACCTTCAATGGGTTGGCGATGAAAATTTGTGATAGAAGTTGCCGGCACTCTGAAGATATACGAATATAATCCGGGACGGAGTACTGAACATTTAGTATTCTCTGTTCCACATGCATTGTTAATCCTAAAGGACTCCTGGGAAGGCAACTCAAGAAAGAGAAAAAGGTAAATTCTCGAGAAAACTTACACTTATAGTCTTCCGGAAGTTTCTGGGATCTTCAGGATCCTCAAATGGGTATGAGCCAATCAACATCACGTACAATGTGACACCACAAGACCAAACATCCGCAATCTGGATTCGAGGAATATCATATCATTTAATGTGAAATATAATTAACAACTAAAACTCTCTAAGACTCGAACACTAGAAAAAGGATGTTTAGGCATTTTGCAATTCATAATCACAAGTGACACAATCATTATTGGTAGGTAGACATAAAACATAACCTAAGGATGACTGCTTGCAAGATATTGTGACACAAGCTGAAAGAGACTTTGGCAGAAGTATATCAACAATTAGAGAAGAAAACATCATGTATATCGACAAACATTGTTGGCAATCCAACAGTTTCTTCATTACCAATCTACACTCTACAAGTAATGCTGTAACATGCTGACCGATGCAAACAAGGTCATGCCTTGCCCTGCTGACATGGTATCGACATGGAGGTCCAACGTGTGTTGATCGTATGATACTATACATTATACTGGTTTATGCCAGCCAGCATGGACTATATGGCCCATGCCACAAATTTTTGGCCGTATCATATTGTGTTGATATGTAACTGGCATGGGTCATGATGGTGAAAATTGAAACCATTATTCATAACACACAAATCGATGGATGCTAGTAACATGATTAAGATGTTATGGGACTAAATTGTTATTTTGATTATCTAAGATTTCGCTCAACTACATACAGATTAAGTGCCAACAGACAATATACAACGAAACTTAGGAGAGTTACCTTGCCATCGTATTCTTTTCTTGATAGTACTTCTGGTGCGATGTAGGCTGGAGTACCCACTGTTGACTTGGGTTGTGAATGTAACAAAGCAGACTGCAAGCCAACAAGGACAAACATATCGATAAATGTAAGCACGGTAATTGACACCAAATACAGAGACCAAAATGTAATTGTACCTTTGAGTACCCAAAGTCACATATTTTAACACGCGGTGTTGGACTTCCGTCCAAGAGTGTATTCTCGAGTTTAAGATCACGGTGACAGATTTCCTACATGGAAGGAAATAATACTTGAAATAATTTTCTTTTCTTCTCTCAAATAATTCAGATCCAGGCTTGTAGTAATGTACCATAGAATGACAATAACTGACTCCTGATATCAGCTGCTGAAAGAAATACCTTGCCTGTTTAAGATGAAATAAATACCAAACAAATCATACAAAAGCCCAAAAAGATAAAGAAAACATCGGTTGTGCATGAGCTTGCAGCAATGTGAAACTAAAGGCTTTAAACAACCTCGTCTTCACTAAACCGACCGGCACTGCATATCCTCTCAAAGAGTTCACCACCAGCGGCGTATTCCATGACTATGGCTAGATGTGTTGGTGTCAGCACTACCTGCAAGTATTCATTTGTCAGAAGTGAAACAATGATCTTATTTGCATGTAGTTGTCTCTGTACAATGAAGTAGTTCTTTTAAGCAGATCTCATAAATCGAAGTTATGGATTTCTTCATTTGGATTAAATGAGTAATGCTGTTTCACGCAGAAAGTGAAACAAAATCAATAAAAAGTACTAAGAAGTATAAGAAGGCATTCTCTATAATAAAAACGATAGAGAAGTAGAGAAATATCTCGAGTGAGAGGGTAAGGAAGCAGCTTAATTTGCACCTGGAGGATATCTCTCAGACAGACATTTTGGATTAGCTGAAAAACCGTATAAAGCATGTGGTCAAAAATATTGAAGCAGACATTAAGGATGACGATGAATTAACCAAAACTATCTATTAATGATATGATCCGAGAAATATCATCCTTCTCACATAGTTATGCTAGCATGCACAATGCTTTTTTACATTTATAAGCAGCAATTGGTGTAAAATAACAGTAAGATGACAATTTAAAGGCACTGTCGGCAACAATTTGAAATGACATAGTGCAAGAGTAATTGCACAAGAAGATGAATTAGAAGAGCCTAAATTTCAATCCATGTAGTGCATAGCATAAAAATGAGCTATCTACACTTCAAACAATCTAGAATTTATTGCAGATTTGATCGAAATATAATGAATGAGCCATTAGACCAGTCATCATTTCCGGCACATCAACACCTGCTAGGCAATTCTACTGAACAGGAAATCTACTAATTACAAAGTGAGTTCAAGTTCTTACCTCCTTGAACCGGACGATATTAGGATGCCTCAAGGACCTGTGGTTAATTATTTCTCTCAGCACATGCTCATCAATCTAAAGAACAAACAAAGTTCAGCATCAAGAGCAATATGAAAAATAAATTTCTCACCAGAAGGACAACAAAAACATAATTTCTCATGAAAAGAACAAAAGAGTTGAAACTGTTGTATATTACAATCAAAACAAGAACTGAGCAATGCAAACTTTTGGAAAGTTGAGCATATGGTAATGGACATTAAACAACAGCAACCCTCAGCCAATCAATTCAAGCTACCGACAGATGATCTGAGAGAGAAGCAAAACACAGTTGCCAAGAAGAAAAAGATCGATCCAAATAGGCCAATTCTACTCAAAACCACGAAATCGAGATCAAAACCCTATCGTGAAACTCCCACCACAACAATCTCCAGAGAAGTAAGAACAAGGGTGAGCTTTTCTGCAACTGAACTCAAACGATCGACCTCCACCTCGAATCCCAAGCTTAAATGAAGCAGATGAACGAGATGAAGAAGACGACCATCAAGACCGACAAACCAAGAACCCGATTCAACCATAAAGATTCGATTTTTTCCCCCACAGAATTCTTAGGGCACCTTCTTCCCCCTTTCGATGTACTTGACTGCAACGAGCTCGCCCGTCTTCTTGTCCTTCACCAGCCTCGCCACCCCAAAGTTCCCGGCTCCCAGCTCCTTCAGCTGCTCGTACCTCTCCTCCATCCGCCCGCCCAACACCGACCCCACGCCGAACGAAACAGGAACAGCGTTCGGATTGCTTCGAAGGAATCCACCACCAGAGTCAATAGATCATCCTCACCCCCACCCCGGTCGCTTTCTTCGAGGACACGTTTCGATGGCGGAGTGCGTTCGGCGAGGGCGACACCGCAACAAGGACACGCGTTTCGGGAAGGCGAGGTGGGGGGCGTGGGGATGGGTTCCGGTCGCCATCCTTTAAAATGCAAGGTCGCTTTCAGAGAAGCCATTTGTGCGCCTCAGCAAACTACAGAGCACGGCAATGGATTGACTTGGAGTGACCTCTCCGCCTGCTGTTCCTGTGGATCTCGTGCAAGACCTCGAATTTACACGCGGGGCGAGATCAAGAAGCACGAAGGATTCAATCTTTCTTCCCTGCCTACCCGAAAGTCGATCTTGCGAGAAGCTTATTGCATCTCCTCTGTAGATTCCCTGCCTCCTTGTCCAATTTGCATCCAAGGGATGCAGCCAGACATTTGGCACAGATTCAGCTGTCACAAGACAAGGAAATCAAAGCTTGGGAATGGCAGAATCAGCAACTTTGATGTGAAACCGCCGCAAAGTATCTACAAGAATTAATTCCAGAGGAACTCGAGTCCAAGAACAGTTGCTGCCTTGTTCAAATTTTGGCTCATCCATGGTTCATGATTTGCAGCAAGAAGAATGGCCCCTAGCCATCTAGAGATAGCAAAAACGTCAATGTTTTTGGAATGGAACGATCCAGAGATTGAATTGTTTCCCCTTATGCTATGTTGGATGGTGGCCAAGACAGGCTTAAGACATGTCTGTAAATGAAGTCAGGTTATCACCTTCATTCTATCTGGGCCGGGGAGACATGCCTGTAAATAGTAGGGCACGTCTTGCGATGCTGCTTTACTAACACAATCAATTTCCTGCTCATCAACTCTAACAAAAAAGGTACAAGAACATAATATCGACAGAAGAAGAACAGCAGAACATCTACTGATTGAAGCCTCACTTTACTTTGCCTTCTTTTAAAGGTCAAAGCATCAGAGAACAGCAGAAGCAGCAACAACAACAACAACAAGAAGAAGAAGAAGAAGAAGACCTCCTTTGGAGGCAGGAAAAATTTACAGTGGACTTCGTGTAATACCGCAGGTCTCATCCTATACAATCGCGAGAGCTTCCTCATCATGGATAGATCTCTTTCCCTTCCCCTCGTCTCTTCCTCTCGTGGGATCTCCACTTTGTGGGGAGAAGCCCATAGCCTCTGATCCAACAGGGTGGTGATCACCCAGCCACTTGCCTCCTCGCACCGGAGGCCTTCGCGGAGAGATTCCATCTCTTCTCCTTGGCCTCGTCGATCTCGATCCGCTCTTGCCGGCACTCCTCGCTGCAGAACGGTGTGTCCCCTCTGCAAACAACCAACACCAGCACCAATTCAGCCACACGCTCGCTCGCCGAGACGGCTCGAGAAGCGGGCGGGAGATCGAACCTGTACATGAAGATGTCGCGGTTGCGGGAAAGCGGCTTCCTGCAGAGCGAGCAGGAGTCCAAGAAGTGGCGAGGCTCGCACTCGCCGTCGACCTCGTCCTCGTCGAAGCCGTAGCTGAACAACCTTCTCGGCGCGGGCGACGACAGGGGTCCCCCCATCAGGGTGCCTCTGTGGCAAGAGCGCGTGGGGTAAGCGACGTAGGAGGCGCAGCCGGAGAAGCCGGCCCCGAGGTCGGAGGCGGCCAAGGTTCCATAGGAAGAAGAGAAGGCAGAGGAATCCATGGGGAGCTCGAGCTGTGTGAGAAAGATGAGGAAGACGGGGGGAGCGGCGGGCTATAAAGGTCGCGTGGAAACTGCGGCTGGTCATTGGAATCCGTGGGAATCCATCGGCGGAGCGGGGCGGAAAAGGAGGCGTAGCCATGGCCTGTTTCCGTATCCCGGTTTGGGTTTGGTTAGATTCCCTAAGTTGCCATTTACCATGGGAAGCGGAAAAGGACGGTGGCGGACTCAAGATTGCCCCCTGTTGATTACATCAATCACGTAACTGCCACTGCAATCAATGCCGGTCAGAGTGCATTAGTAGGAGTTAACCAGAGGTGGTGGCGTTTTCGTAGTTAATCAAACAGATTATAAAGCCGCCGCAGGGATCGTTTCCTCGCCCTCTCCACCCAACCATCGTCAGCCACGACGTCACCCCTTCCCTCCACGCTTCCGCTTGTCGTCGTCCGCCGCGGTTTCTCCTCCTGTTTTCGCGGTCACGTCTGCCGACGTGGAGCCCCCGGGAATCGGACGATTCACCTGCATCGGGAATCGCGAGCTGTCCGGGAAACGATCTACCCTCTCCCCTCTCCCCTCTCCCCTCTCCCCTCTCCCTTCTCCAACGTAGTGGGAAGAGACGGTTTGATGCGTGTGCGTGGGTGTACGTCGTGGAATTATTGGTGAGGTGAATAATGGAAATATATATATATATATATAATATTATTATATATAAGTTGAGATTTGCTTTATAATAATTGTTATGATTGAGTAGGTGCAAAGTTACGAGTACAGACAGACTGGTCTTTAAGAAAACCAGGACGAAGACTCTAGAAGCACATAGAGAGCACAAAGGCTTCTTCTTTCAAGGGTATCACCAAATTCCCAAGACTCTGTAATTGAGGTTTGGTACATTGATTCCAGCCAGGAGTTGTTGTCATTTTGCATGCATCCAATTACCCTTCACATCACTCTTGAGACACTGTTTCCATTATATCATGGTATTTGCTTGCTTTGTTGAACCAAACTTGTTTTTGCATGTTTGATGTTGAGGTGTGTCTGTGTTGGGAATAGGATTGATGTGAACTGTTTGACTTGAAAAGTAAGCATGACTATTCCACCCTACATTTTGTGTGTTTTTTTTTTGTTGCATGTTTTGAGGAAATTTGTGATTAATATGATTGTGTTATTTGTCCTCTCAATGTATATTTATTTTATGTATAAAATAATACTTGTATTTTCTTTAATTTCTCATTCTTTGCAGCTCATCAGACTCGATCTGTGCATCGATATTATATGTTCTGATGACATTATTGAAGTGGTTAGCTAAAAACCATGATTGATGGGTGGATGAACCCTCACCAGCTGACACACCCCATGTGCTTGCAGCATATAGCGTGGCCGCCACCACACGTTGCTGTCGTCCATGCGTCCCCCCCCCTTTACCTGACTCATGTGCCTGCTCAATCTTGGACAAGCTCCATCATAATGATTCCACACTAATTAATATGTAATTATGGCAGGAAATAAGTGCAATCACAGGAATTCTCATTGGCAAATCATCAGTGGAACAATTGTTTACTTGTATCGAATCAACTCAATCTTCGGTTCATTACGAGAGGAAGACACTGCAGCAGCAGCTGAAAGGTTCCATGTCGCATCGCTAGGCTCATCGTGTTCTCTGAAACTACTCATGCCAAGGGTGTTGTAGTACAGGTGAGTTCGATTGAGCCAAAGTCGTTTCAAGCCTGACCAAAGATGAACCTCCAGATGAAATTATGATTAACAACACCATAAATTGTTTGAGCTGACAGTTTGTTTCAATTTAGCAAGACCGACAACCATGAATCTATCTGAATCAATGTGATAAGTTGTGACGACGCAATAATTGATTGAGATATGTAAAACGGAATGTTTCTAATTATATATTTATTACTCAAATAGTATGTTGATAACAAGATTTTTAATGTCGATCTATATTGACTGACATGCGGATCACTTAAAATTAAATGATTTAGACTGGTCCATTTAATTTTTTTTTTCTCTCTTCTAAATTAGTGATAAAGATGAGATTTAATCATTCATTTTCAAAAAAACCATGTTTCAGCCGTCACTACCATGTATCTGCCAACTTCGATACCGAACGATTTGGTCATCGATCGGTCTGACCGTCACTGGAATTGAAAACCATGATTGATGGGTGGATGAACCCTCACCAGCTGACACACCCCATGTGCTTGCAGCATATAGCGTGGCCGCCACCACACGTTGCTGTCGTCCATGCGTCCCCCCCCCTTTACCTGACTCATGTGCCTGCTCAATCTTGGACAAGCTCCATCATAATGATTCCACACTAATTAATATGTAATTATGGCAGGAAATAAGTGCAATCACAGGAATTCTCATTGGCAAATCATCAGTGGAACAATTGTTTACTTGTATCGAATCAACTCAATCTTCGGTTCATTACGAGAGGAAGACACTGCAGCAGCAGCTGAAAGGTTCCATGTCGCATCGCTAGGCTCATCGTGTTCTCTGAAACTACTCATGCCAAGGGTGTTGTAGTACAGGTGAGTTCGATTGAGCCAAAGTCGTTTCAAGCCTGACCAAAGATGAACCTCCAGATGAAATTATGATTAACAACACCATAAATTGTTTGAGCTGACAGTTTGTTTCAATTTAGCAAGACCGACAACCATGAATCTATCTGAATCAATGTGATAAGTTGTGACGACGCAATAATTGATTGAGATATGTAAAACGGAATGTTTCTAATTATATATTTATTACTCAAATAGTATGTTGATAACAAGATTTTTAATGTCGATCTATATTGACTGACATGCGGATCACTTAAAATTAAATGATTTAGACTGGTCCATTTAATTTTTTTTTTCTCTCTTCTAAATTAGTGATAAAGATGAGATTTAATCATTCATTTTCAAAAAACCAGTTTCAGCCGTCACTACCATGTATCTGCCAACTTCGATACCGAACGATTTGGTCATCGATCGGTCTGACCGTCACTGGAATTGAGTGGAACAATTGTTTACTTGTATCGAATCAACTCAATCTTCGGTTCATTACGAGAGGAAGACACTGCAGCAGCAGCTGAAAGGTTCCATGTCGCATCGCTAGGCTCATCGTGTTCTCTGAAACTACTCATGCCAAGGGTGTTGTAGTACAGGTGAGTTCGATTGAGCCAAAGTCGTTTCAAGCCTGACCAAAGATGAACCTCCAGATGAAATTATGATTAACAACACCATAAATTGTTTGAGCTGACAGTTTGTTTCAATTTAGCAAGACCGACAACCATGAATCTATCTGAATCAATGTGATAAGTTGTGACGACGCAATAATTGATTGAGATATGTAAAACGGAATGTTTCTAATTATATATTTATTACTCAAATAGTATGTTGATAACAAGATTTTTAATGTCGATCTATATTGACTGACATGCGGATCACTTAAAATTAAATGATTTAGACTGGTCCATTTAATTTTTTTTTTCTCTCTTCTAAATTAGTGATAAAGATGAGATTTAATCATTCATTTTCAAAAAAACCATGTTTCAGCCGTCACTACCATGTATCTGCCAACTTCGATACCGAACGATTTGGTCATCGATCGGTCTGACCGTCACTGGAATTGAAAACCATGATTGATACTCTAATTTACTGATCTCAGATTACACAAACTCAATGCAATGCAATGTAGAGAACCATGGCAATAGACTTTCATATCGTAATCTAAGTCAAATAATACTCTTTTAAGAGTAGAAAAACGACAAAAAAATGCCACTACGACAGGCAGGAGAGAACAAGTGACTTTGTAGTTCAAGCCAACAAATCTGCTAGAATTTCGTATCTACGTGGAAATAAAATAATACCAAACATTCCAGATTTGTACAGCAAGATCACAATCAAATTACCACACAGCTGAAACAAAAATTTATTTGACTTTCCCCTTCTTTCCTCTCATATTAAGAGTTGGCCATTTATCTGAGTTCAATGATGGTTCAAGAGGATTGTATGCCAAGCGATAAACACCGTCACTCAACCAGATAGTGCAGCATTCAGTGCACTATGCACATCGACACCAATCTGTGCTTCAGCCTTTTCCAAGTCCGTGGTAGCTGAGTTTAGCTTCTGGGTGAAGTCAACAAGTCCCTTTTGGACCAGAATTGGATCGATGCGGTCAACAGGAACAGCCTCAACAGCAATTATGTCTGTAACTGAGTTAGCATGTACGAAAGCAAACCCACTGCTAACAAAGTACTTGGTAACTTCATTCCCTTCGTGTACAGAAAGGACCCCTGGTTTGAGCTCGGCAATGGTGGCAACATGTCCAGGCAAAACACCCATTTGCCCTGTAGTTGCTGGTACAATCACCATATCAACCTGAAAATAGATAAGTTAGAGGACAAAGAAATCGAAGTAGTAGTCCATTTGTCAGCCTTAGTATTTCATATAGACACCATGGTTGGATTTTAAAAATCAGCTAATAGAAAAAAATTGATGATCATGACATGATTTCTTTAAAAAATAGTGGTTATAGGGCCAAATATGATCACTGACAAGTCTGCTTGAACTTTCTAGCAGTCACAACTAATTTCTCATGGTCCATCTCCATCACCACAGTGTACATGAAGGAGGTCAGGGTCAATGTGCACTCAGAGATACATAGCCAACACTTACCAGAACAATGCTAGTCAGCATGCACTTTGCATGATGATGTGCAAATAATCAGATTATTTCCACATGAAGACATTTTAGAATATGACCATGCTTGAATTATTTTTTTACAGGACATCTCTATTGAATCGTTCTTCAGATAATGCTTAGAATGCATTAACAGATCATGCTTGCTAAATGGCTAGGGAAATTATTCATCTAGTTTAGATGGATTAATAGGTATGACTCATGCAGATCACAAACCTAAGAGAGAAATTACACACGAATCTGTCATACATTGTGATGGTTGCAAGTATTAACATCTATGTGAACAGGGTTGTACTGAACGAAGGTTGATAGAATAGCCTAAGACTTTGTGCTGAATGTTCCATGTGATGCAAACACCCTTTATTCACTGCCAGCTGCACCCAATTTTCATGGAGCACGAAGACTTCAAGATTTTCCATATCAAATAGCTCGTAGAAAATGTATCATCAAAGTTTATGAAATCTCTTTAAGAAACCATCTCATTGAGCTATAGCTTAGGTTAGAGGAATAATACCTCTGCTAACAAAGAGTTTAACAGCGTTTATCATTTTCTTCAACATTTAGGCTTCCAAATCAGCTCTTATAGGAAGTAACTACAAGTAAGATTGTAACTGAATGTTCTGTGGCACAGTGGAGACCCTTCCACTTGCTGCCAGTCCGATCAAAATTTTCATAAAGCACCAAGAATCACCATTTTTTTTTAATCTATTAGTTTGGGAAGAGCATATAATCAAAGTTCTCAACCTTTCTTCAGGAATTATGTCGTTGAGCCATAGATAAAGCTAAATAGAGACAACCTACTCTTGCAAAGAATTTAACATTGATTACCATTTTCTTTGCCATTCCAGCTTTTGGATCAGCTCTTTTATGGCCATAATTCCTCATGAGATAGTACCTTCAAATAAGGACCTCACATTCACTAGACATATATAATACACTGACTCACAATGCATTGGTCTGTACACCAGGCTTTGCATGCCAATATCACACTTAGATTATAACTTTGTAACTTCCAAGTCTGGTAATCATGGTACAGAAAAACTTAAATTTTCAGAGGGATGATTCCATGAAGCAATAAAATGTACATTCCAAAAGGAAGGAATACATAAAAGAAGAAAGTAAATATAAACAAATAACACTAATGTAACTGCACAATACACATAATGCAAGTATTCACTCGGCTCTCGTCTAAAATAATTTGCTATGAATATCTAGCATTATGGCTCTCACATCCTTAAAAGGTAATGCATTGAAAGCCAAACACAATGAATCAATTAATACTGAAAACATAAAGCAAGAAAATTCAAAAGCGACAGCTAAAGCAGTAACAGTCCTTGTCTTGTAATGTTACATAATAAGTTCATTGGGGTATGTTGTTATCACATCAAACACGCACAATAATCCTCTTATCCTTGTGTATTTGCATGTTGACATAAGCAGCAGGTATGAGTTTTTTAAAAAAGTTATTTATCTCCTTTATTAATTGTTTCGGAGTTGTAAAACATCCACTATATTTCACCAAAAAATATGATGAATTAGACCAAACCTACTGGCGGCTTCCATCACAAGGAGATAACAAGTTCAGAAGCTTTTAATAGTTTTGTTCATTTGGCATATTTTTCCAGTACTATTACAACCATCCTTCTCTCTTTCTCTAACAATTCCAACTTTTTTAAGTTCATAATTAAGTGATTAGGCTGAGAAGATGTGGTCTTCCAACATTTGAAGGATGCCCAGGGTTTTATATATACAAAATTGAATGATCAGCCATATTTAATTATGTACTTTTAGCTAAAGAATCTAAATCCTGCCTCTACCATTTAGGTATGCTCCAACCTTACCTTCCACTAACATTGGTCAGATGAGGAATCCTAGGGTTTCCTCAATCTATCACCGACTATTGTAAGGCATAACTCACTCAGAAACCTAACCAAGTCCTTATCACTAAAATATCAACAATCTAACTGCATGAGATGTCCGATTCAAATTTCAGATTGCACCTCCCAGCATCCGAGCTGTTGCTCCCGTACACAAACAGCCACAAAACTTTCATCCACCATTTCGGTGATTGCAAGAACTAATTCCTAGCAATTGACTGAAGAGGATGGAATGAATTGACAATAACATTATAATTATATATCTTATTTCATCAATACAACTTCAAATTCTTCAAAGATTTCAGATCCTAAACTAAATTTATGAGATGTATTAACAAAGATGCAGAAAAACCCAAACATCAAGGAAAACAAAGAATCTAGATGAGAATTAGGAGGTGAAGTGAGGAAGCAAACCTCCTTGTTGGAGATCTCGGATTGGTAGGGGAGGACGAAATTGACGGTGAGCTTGGAGGGGATGGAGGAGGGGGTAGGTGGGCGGGGCTTCATGAAGGCGAGTGGCGTCTTGGGCGGGTCGATGTTTGGGGCCACCTTCCGCCACGCCTCCATGAACGCCGCATCCTCCGACGGCGCTGCCGGGAGGTCGGTGGAGAAGGGGCGGAAGGAGGCAGTGCTGCGGTGACCGCCTCCGCTGAGGGCGCGTGTCAGGAGGCGCGAGGCTTGGCGGTACATGGTTGGTCGCTGCGCCCACTCGGTCTCTCTTGCTCGGTTGAGACGGGGGAGAGGACGGAGAGAGAGAGAGAGAGAGAGAGGGAGGGAGAGCGTTAACTACAGACTGGGGCTTTCCTCTCGGGTCCAAATCAGCTGTCTGTGACGTTTCACCAGACAGGAAAAATCGCGTTCCTGTTGGTCAATTTTGTGGGCCCCTCTATAAAAGCTGCCTAGTAGTGCGGGGTCCATACTTAAAACCCAAACGGAGAGACGATATTTGCTGTTCCAAAATAATTGTCCGATATTTTCCTAGTTTTTAGTTCTTCATAATATAATCTATATTTATATATACACATTTTGGGCTTCAATTTGGTCCAATTAGTAAGTCGTTCATATTGGGCTATTGGGCCTGAAAGCTCTCCTCTTCAAAGAGACGAGGAGCGGCAGGAGCGGTCCACCGGTGCGGAGGCTGCGATGGGGGAGGCAGAGTGGCTTTGGGCGGTGGCGACGTGCGTAAAGGCGCTACTGATCCCGACGTACCGCAGCACCGACTTCGAGGTGCACCGCCACTGGCTCGCCCTCACCTCCGCTCTTCCCCTCGCCCGCTGGTACTCCGACGCGTCGGCCCCCTGCTGCCCCCTCGACTACCCCCCGCTCTTTGCCTACTTCCAGCGCATCCTCGCCCTCCCTGCCACCGCCCTCGGCGGTCACCCCTCCGACCTCCTCCGCCTCTCCCCCTCCTCCGCCACCCTCCCTGTCCTCATCTATCTCCGCGTCTCCGTCGCCGTCACTGACCTTGTCTTCCTCCTAGCCGCCGCCCGCCTCGCCCACCGCCGCCTCCCTCCGGCCCGCCGCCGCCTCGTGCTCGTCCTTCTCCTCTGGTCCCCCGCGCTTCTTATCGTCGACCACATCCACTTCCAGTACAATGGCTACCTCCTCGGCATCCTCCTCTTCTCCCTTTCCTTCCTGGAGGAGGGGAAGGATCTCGCCGGGGGACTCGCCTTCGCCGTCCTGATCTGCTCCAAGCACCTCTTCTTGGTCGCCGCACCCCTGTACTTCGTGTACCTACTTAGGCATTACTGCAGGGGGGGCTCGTGGGAGGCATCGAGGAGGTTTCTGACCATGGGCGCGGCAGTGGGAGCTGTATTCGCCGCTGCATTCGGACCATTCTTGTTCTATGGGCAGGTGAGCGTTGATTCTTTGTCGAGTTACTTCTATTTTATGTTTGGTTGGAACGTGAAAAAGTAAAGATCTTAGTCGAATTGATCTTCATTTAATTGCAAGATGTGATTGCAAAATTGGTTCTTTGGCTTGCAAATTCCAATTTTTTTCACAGTAGAAAACCTTTTCTTTCCGTCACAATACTAGTGAAATAGGTCCAACAATTTCTGTTCAAGAGGGCATTTTCTGAGTTCAGTTGGCATTTTCTTTTTCAGTTTCTATTCTGATTGAATCGATTAGGGAACATTCATGTTTTTGATGATGCCGAGCTTTTTTCTAAGAACAAGGTCACTTATTTCTTGCAATTCTTGGCATAGAAGGGAAAGTGTACAGATTTAGATTGTTGGTTGTGTTCACGACTTGGAGGACACGGATGATATCACTCTGGAAAGAGACACCACAAGACAAACCACTAAGGATTAAGGCCTAAGTTTCCAGTAATCTACAGCCATTTTGAATAGCTTCTGTTGTACATGGCAGATGCAACTCCATGGACTTAATTGACACATCTTAGCTCTATGATGTGTGCACTTCCACAAGTCTATGTTGACCCTATCTTTGGTTCAACACATGCAAGGCATATGCTAAATGCTCAAGTAATTATAATGATCCTATTCATTGAAGGAACTTTTCACTAAGTTCCCAAGGATGAGCATGGTGGATGTATTGGTTATTGACTACTCGGGGGAAACATTGCTGTTCCAACTGCAAATGAGATATTCTATTAACCAATGTTCAATCAGTTGTTTCTATGTCGTTGCTTATAATCTCTAGGTGCCTACACTGTGTAGAAAAATATTTCAACTTCTTCAATTGTATATATTTTTGCCATCCATAATTCAGAAGGTTCATACCTGGATTGAGATTTAACAGGGATTATGTGAAAAGAATTGACAATGTCGAACAAGTCAAATTGGCATAACTATATTTTTTGGCATTATATACATTTATTTTGATGCTGTAATGATCATCCAATATGCCTAGGATATCTTCAATGCGAAACATTGTTGGATTAAATTCAATTATCCAAACTCCCAAAATTTTTATCCAAATATAAAATACACAAGGTGATTAAGAGAGAAATTCGCATAATAACTTGGATATACTCTTGAGAACTCATATTCATAATAAGGCATATTTGGATTTTCCTTGGACTTGGTACTGTTGGTAATTTCAGTTTATGATGCTGATGCAGCATCTTATGACGATCGGTTAGGAATTCATGTTTTTAGATACAATATTGTAATACTTTGGTTTTCTCTAGTCTAAGACATACAGTTGGTATTTTTTACATGAATGCTCATATTTGCACATGATAGTTAAGAATTGGACATAGTGATAATTGTGTTACATATCCACCTACTTAGATTGGACCCAAAGATTCTTGTGCATGATAAACAAGACTTGGATGAAGTGATATTTCTATCATCCATAATTATTACACCATCAATCTCAGGCTCTGTAAATCGTGTAGTAATAATCCCATTCATTTGATATAGGAGCCCACTATTGTGTTAAATTATCCGATCTACTTGTCCTTGATTTTGTGCCCATGGCACATATTGGATGTCATTTATTAAGAAAGCTAATAGTTCTTATAAATATCTTCCGAATCCGTCAGTTGAATATATGATGAAGTCTTCTACTTTAATTTGTTAGATATTGAAAATAACTGTTTTCTTGGGGCTAGGTACCAAGACTTCTATAGTGCTGAATTGGGATATAGTGGTGGGTGACAATACTATTGGTATATTGTCAGAATATGGGGATTGATTTAAGCAGAGCTACTCCTTGGGTGCCAAATACAAATTGAACTTCTTGTAATTCCTTTTGGTTTATTATCTGTTTATTATTGACTTGTACATGGTGCAATTCTTAATTCCTTTAATGAATATTTCTGATACTGCTGTCTTATAACATAGATTTGCTTGTTGCAAGATGTGTGTGATTTGAGTTTTCATCCCATTTTTAACACTTGTATTCCTGCAGATGCAACAGGTTCTTAGTCGTTTATTTCCATTTGGCAGGGGCCTGTGCCATGCATACTGGGCTCCAAATTTTTGGGTATTTTATATACTTCTTGACAAGGTCCTTTCCTTTGTGCTTTTGAAGCTGGGATTTGATATCCCAGCTCCAAAAGCTTCTTTTACTGGTGGACTGGTTGGAAATTTCTCCCAATTTGCTGTGCTCCCGCAGGTACTGCCCCATTTTGTTGCTTCCAGCAGTGAGTATTCAGCTAGCTGTTCTGATCTGACATCTTCAAACTTCTGAATTGATAGGTCACACCATTGATAACCTTCTTGCTGGTGATATTTGCTATGTCTCCATGTCTCATTAAGGCATTCCAAAAGCCCCAGCCAAAACACATAACTAGATGGGTGGCATATGCCTTTACCTGTGGCTTCATGTTTGGTTGGCATGTTCATGAGAAGGCATCACTTCACTTTACAATCCCACTTGCTCTAATTTCAGTGAATAATTTGGATGATGCAAGACATTATTTCTTGTTGTCAATAGGTATGCTCTCAAAGTTAGTGTTTTCATTTATTTCATGAAGATAGGAAGCTGTTCTCTTGGTGAAGTCTTTTAGATTTGTAACCTGTTTAAGTAATTACAGAGCTCTGTATCATTGATGTGTGTGTAATTACTCGAATTACTCCATCATCAGAAACTTGTTTCTTGTTGGTATTCATAGTGCTTCTCTGCAGCAGATTTTATGCATTGACATATATGTTCTTCTTAGAATTCAAGGCCTGAGAAGATTGTTGTGCTGCTTTTTTACTATGGTTAGCGTTCTGTTCATTGTTTATGCAACTAATATGTGGTTACCATTTTTATTTTGTGCAGTATCCTGTTACTCCATGTTTCCTCTGCTGTTTGAACCCCAGGAGTACCCAATAAAAGTACTGCTGTTGGCCATACACTCCATTCTCATGTGGATAGGTTTTTCCTCGTGTTTCAGAGTAGGTATTGCTCCTGGAGGAACTAAAACCAACAATTCAAGTGCTTCAAATGGAAAACAAGGATTTATTGGAAAATTTGGAACAATATATCTTCTGGGATTGTTGGGTGTGGAATTATGGGGTCAGCTGTTGCACCCATATATTTTCGGCAGTAGGCTTCCATTCCTGCCTCTTATGTTGATTTCCATATACTGCGCTGCTGGGATGATGTACTCTTGGGTATGGCAGCTCAGGCAGATACTCAAATGCAGCTGATATGTATATCTTTTTCTTTCTAAACAGACAAGTTTTCGTTGATATCGATTGGCAGAGAATTTTGATTAGAAGTTATTGGATTGCAGAGAATTTGATTAGAAGTTATTGGAGGATTTTGGCCATCAACAATTTTTATTTATTCAGATAAACCCCCTTCTAGTTGTATGTTTTTGGACCAAAAAGAGTTATCTGTATACAAAGTGGACAGAAAGAAACCTCTAGGGTCTGGAAGAGATTTCAGCTAATGCCTCATGAGCTGCTACCTGCAATTTCTACAGCAATGTTGATGCATAACAAGCAGTTATTTGTTTCAGGAGTTCTGCTATAAGCATTACTGATTGATTCTTTTCCTGTTGTCTTAATCATTCTTATTAAAGTTTATCTTGAGAAGTTCTCTTAGTCCATTGCTTGCTTGCTCAGTGCTGTATACTGTAATTTCTCTTAATCCACACACAGGATACAAGTGTTGCATAGAAGAGGAAAAAACATGGACAGAGACACAGAATCAACATCACTTCATACAATTCAGATTTGATGAAGCCTATATCACATGCCTACTCTATTCCCATTCATTAAGAACATGATCATGGAGGAACTGATGTTCTAGAGTCCTCTAGAAGGTCATGGCAAGTGTAATGTATGTGTAAAGATGAGGGTATAGAGAGAGGAATTAGGTTTATTTGTTATCTTTTTAGAAACAACTGCATCAGTGAATGTAACAATTTGACTTTCCTACAAGTAGGGAAAATGAAAGTACCAAAGCTATTGGTAGTCAATCTCATTAAAGTTCAGATAAACCAGAAAGTTGCAAGAGAGGCAGAAAAAAAGAAGAAGAAGAAACTTCTACTTAAATACTTCTCTAACCAAGAAAAGATTGTAAGTGCTAAGAATACTAGATCATGTATTATGTACTGATTTAGATTTCTAGAAGGTGCAATGATATTGATCAAAGACTTAAGATAGTTACCACCAATATTAAATCATGTCTTTTTGAAAAGCTTAAACGTAAAAATGCAATGACCGATCTTTTTAAGACTGCATAAGAGGATCTTCAATCAGTTCAACTTTCACTCGTTGGGTTTGAGCCAATCCATCACCTGAGAAGGTGATAGATCGGTATCATGAGAAGATGGCTGATCACAAAGACAACTAGGAAGGTAGACAAGAAGGAACACCAGAGAAGGAGGGATTCCGTTTTGGCGAACTGGAAAACAGAACGAGGAAAGAGCAGAGACATGTTCTGTGTCATTGTCGTCAATCCGCAAGAAGACAACTTTGTTACCACCAAAGTCAACTGATAAGGGCCTAAAGTCCACGGTGAAGTCAACCATAGTATCCGCTCGCCAAGTTATGCATGAAATTGACCAGAGACGACGGAATCAAAGAAATCAATGAAGTAAATAATGAAAAACAAGGAAAACAAACAAACATGTTCTTCAACAATTAATTGCTATCTTTTATTTTTATTATCGATGCAACTCAACTCACCCTGAGAGAAACATATATCATCATAGAGAGCGAGAAGGAAGAGGTCATATCTAGATTTCAAAATCTTCAAGCCATTGAAATGGATGGAAAAGGACACCTCCAAGTAATTATCATTTATCTAACCAATAGATAAGAGTTATATATGTGTATATATATACTACAAACCCACAAGAAGTCTTGACCACTTTGGTGCTTGAAATGAGAGAAAACTATTGGGTGCTTCATATTTCAGCATAATCCAAAAGATTTTGGGTGATTAAAGGACTATCTGCTGCAGTGAATTTGTGAAAATCCTGAGAACAGATTTGATATGACTTCTTCCTGCTTATGGGGATGGGGAATTGGAATGATATCAATAGTCATGGACAGCCTTGAGATTGCTAATCATGGGGTAACCATGGTTATCCACCACTGTTTCCTGGGCATGCCAAAAGCATTCATGTTCTCTGTAACAACTGAACCAAAGTTTAAGCCACTCATTCTCCAGTATTCTAGTGTTTCATTCCATTGGACTCAGTGCCAGCTTGAGACAATCTGAAAGGTTGGAGCTTGAGACAGCCATTCCCCAACAGGCAATAAAGTATTGTCTTCTTCCCCAGACAGAGCATGCTTTATCTCCCTCCCTCCCTCAATTCTAGTGCTCTTTTGCTCTGCAGCAAAAGCTTCACAAGTGCAGCAAAAGCAATCATTTGATTAAGCCATCATATGACATTTTGTTGTTAGCCACTAGTGAACAGATCATGATGACAAGGTCTGAAGAGCTTGTGTCCCATCCGGAGGAAGAAGCTTGTTAGAGCAGTAAAGAAGCAGATCAAAGGGCAGACATGCACCCCACTCGCAATCCCAAAGACAAGAAAAGGCTGCTTCTGTGAACTGTGGACTAATGATGGCATCCATTTGTAACACCAGCCATGTCTGCAGACCAAGCAAGTGCAAGCTTTCCTTCTCAGCTCTCATGGTGTGTGCACACTTGGAGCAGTGTCAGATAACACCTATTAATGAAACATTCCCATGGTGCAAAAGGAAGAACGGACTACGAGAATGGGAAGAACCAAATATGATCGAGTCTGTGGTGTGCTCTTGTGATTCATGAACTCCAGCTGTTCTAAGTTCTTATGAGAAATGGTCACATGTTGCTGCTGGATCATATTTGCTTAAACAACATATTTCTCACATTCCTTCTCGTCATTGTCAACTTCCATGGAGATGGTTTCTGACACGAGAAGGAAAATTTAATGCATTAATCATTTGACATCGTAGCAATCAATTGCCACTCCCTCTCCACCATCACCCCCTTCTTCCTCCAGCTGCATTAGTTTAAGTGACAAAAGCATGTTCTGCAGGAATACTTTTTCTTCTTCTGCTCTGGTGGCAACCATAATCCAATGTAGAGTGTTGGTTTGAAGCTTTAATCATTCCCAGCATGAATGGAATCCAATAACTGCTTTCGGTAGGAAGGCACGCAATTTCCTCAACCTTCCTTTTCATGATGCAATGAGATCATTTACTACAAGTTTTATGATTCTGAGAAGAACTCATTCTCTGCTATTTAATGTTTCTGTGCTACACATTGAATGCCGTGACCTGCCTCCTTTGCCTGGCTGTACGATGGTGCTTGTGATGCTGCAGTGTCGAGGGCCTCACCTGCTGGCTTAGGCAGTGAACTCATCCTCCACCACCGAATGCATTTGTGAATTGGACAACACAAGCACATGATTCGGATGCATAAAGAATGCTACACAAGTTTAAGGCCAAATCATCAGTTAGCTGCTTCTTTCTCACACTATTCTATTTTCATAGAGTAAATGCCTGCTTTGGTTGATTCAGATGTACATCTCAGGAAGAGAAAATTGCTGCAAGATGTAGTGAGCCATAAGGAGATCGAAAGTGACATCTAGCAGTTTTTTTCTCTCAAAGAAACATGCTTTAATTACTGGGATGATGTAAAGTCCCCAACAGCTACAGAGCCTTCAGAGTGAGAACAAAACATATTTCAAGAAAGTGATAAAAAAAGATTATTGGTTCTACTAAAATGGATCCAATTGATATCTTTAGCAGGAGTTATAATGCTATCGCATAGATTATGAATGGATTAAGGAATAGGAGAAGAGCAATCAAGTATGACCTATCATTCAGCTTGGAGAGGGCTATTAGCAAAGGGTTTGTAGGTAAATCATCCTTACAAGGGATGAAACTTTAAACTCAAAGGATAATAAGTTGAGAAGAATGGTTATTACATCTGTCTGGAGTAGCTCATGTTCCTCTGTAAGAACCAAAGAGAAGTGCCAGTGAGAGAAACAAGAAAAATAGGAAATGATTTGCCCACACTCATTCATGTGTTGAAAAGGAAAACTAAATTTTGATTATTACAAATTCCAGAAAGTACTAATAAAACTATAATTATACAGAAAAAAGAGATGAAGAGTCCTCCCTACATTTATAAGCATGGAAATAGTCAAACATAACAAAAGGTGGATAGCTAAGCTGAGATATGAAGATGATTGGAAAGGAGCTTCTAAGCATAGCCTCCAAAGAAAGATTTTGATTTTTGAAAGAATATTAAGACTCTAGACTACTTTCCAATTCTCCCTCTCTTCAACTTGGTGGCATGCAGACACTCTCTTAGAGTATTTGTAAACACTTTTGGAGGCAAAAGTTGGATTGAATAAAGACTCCAAACCCAAACATCATCATTAAACTACATGGAGAGATTAGTATTTTTTATTTTTATGATGAGAGCTAGGTGGAAAATCCTATTAATCAAGATAAGATGAAGAAGATGAGAAAAATCTTTGCAATTGAAGAAAGACTAGTAATCATTTCAAAGGAAAATATTTTATCTTATTCCATCCAATTTTTTGCAAACTAGTTTTAGTATTAGATATTTGCCACAGATATCACACCATATACAAGAACTCAATATTGTACTTGACAATTATAACTTTAGATTTAATGTAGAAGAAATGTTTAGAATATAAAAAATTAATTTAAAGTTAACTGTGTGTTTATAAAGTGAAATGTCACTAATTGGGAGATGTGATTTAGTCTAACCAATTAGTCTTACTAATTTTAAAGATTTTATAAATAAAATATTGATAGTCGAATAATTGATGGTATAATAAGATTAGAATTAAGAATAAATTGATAAAGATAATTTTTTTGATCTAGGAGATAAATTTATTTTACCATATTAACCCTCGAGTTAGATTTGTTAATAATCTTATTTTGAATATTAATCGACAAACATAAAAGATGATGATTATTATTTTTACTTTATTAACATTGGAAAAAAGTTGTTGTATATCGAAGTTATCCACAACTCATTGAAGTCATTGGTATCTAAATGTGATAAAGGTGTTTACTAGTTTTGATTGAAACTTTTATCATCTTTGTTCACGAATTTGAATTAAGATTGAAAGAAGACTAATTGCATTAGTGTTTAATATCACATACGTTAGCTTTCTAATTTATTATTATTAAAGTTCTAATTTTAGATTGTTTAAATAAAATGAAATAACAATATAAATATGGGAGGAATAGAGTAGAAGGGAAAGTAATCAATATATATATATATATATATATATATATATATATATATATATATATATATATATATATATATATATATATATTTATATTTATATATGTGTGTGTGTAAAAGCCGACAAAGGAAATCTCTCTCCTGCGCTTATCCCCCTCCCTCGCCATGGACTCGCCTCCTCCTCCTCCTCGAGCCCCGCCACCGCCGCTGGCTGTCGAACCCCTGACGTCGACGGAGTCTGACCGCCAGCACACTGAGGCCTCCTCCCCCTTGCCTTCTGTAATCCTTAGCCATAGCCTTTTTATCATCGCCGGCATCATCGTCTGCGTCATCGTCGCCTCCTTCTTCATCCACTTCCTCCTTCGCTTACTCTCCTGCCGTCGCCGCTCTTCCTCCGCGGTCGCCGCCTTGCCGCTGCCGCTCGCACGTTCCCTTTCCGCCTCGGGCTCCCCCTCCCCCGCCGCCGCCGCCGCGGCCGGTTCGGTCATCGCCGACCAAGAGAATGCGGCGCTCATCGACTCCCTCCCGGTGTTCACCCTGGCCTCCGCCCTCGCCTTCCTCCCCAAGTCGTCGCTGGACTGCGCCGTCTGCCTCTCCCGGTTCCGCCCCCACGACGAGCTCCGCCTCCTCCCGGCTTGCCGCCACGCCTTCCACTGTTTGTGCGTCGACCCTTGGCTCCGGACGACCGCTTCGTGCCCCCTCTGCCGCGCCTCCATCTCCCTTCCCGGCCCGCCCCTCCAGCTGCCGCCGCCCGTCACCGGCGACCGGGAGCCCTCAAGGTCCGGTAGCTTCCGCATCGAAATCGGTAGCGTCAGCCGCCGGATGATCCCATCAGCGGAGGAACCGGGAAACCACCCGCAGCCACCGCTACCGCCGAACCTGAGGACGTACTCGATAGGGTCGTCGTTCGAGTACCTGGTGGAGGAGGAGGTGGAGGCGGTGGTGGCGCGGATCGCGAGGCGGAAGGAGAAGGTGGAGAAGCCAGGTGAAGACACGGCCCCCGCCGCCGCGGCGGACACGGCGCCTGCGGCGCCAGGGGAGGGGGTGGCTGAGGCGGCTGGGGGCGGGCGTGGGTGGCTGAAGGAGTACGTGGACCGGCTGGCCTCGTCGGCGTCGTCGTCCTTCTCTTCGCTCCGCCTCTCCGGTCGGTGGAGCCACCGCTACGACGGCGACGTCGGGCGGCAGTCGTGGGACTTGGAGGGGAGCGCGCGGCGGGACGCGGAGGAGGGCGGTTACTACGCTTTCTACCGGTGGCTGATAGGGGCATAACCGACATTTCATGCTCTCTCGATCCCCTCCTGTCACTGCCGCCACCGAAGCTTCTCTTCGGATAACCCCCCCCCCCCCACCCCCACCCCCACCCTTCTTACCCAAACGCCTACCCCTGTGTCCCTGTGTTCGCACGGCCACCTTGGGTCGGCTCGGAGGACCGATGCCCATCGGTGGGACCCACACCAGTTGTAATAATCAGAAGAAAAGAAAAGAAGAATAACCAAAAACGATTTGCCAGGAAATGTTTCTGTGATGTTGAGAATTATTGCCACCCTGATTCCATTCCTCGCCGGTTCCCGAGCAAGAAGAGAAAGAGAGAGAGAGAGAGAGAGAGAGAGAGAGAGAGAGAGAGAGATTGTTTCACCATCAGCATCCGTGGTACATCAAATCCTCTGCTTCTTCTTGTTGTTGTCGTTGTTGCTGTGCTTTTGTTCTTGTTGTGGGAGTCGCAAAGTAGGACGAGGAGGGAGGGTTAAACAAGAGGCGAGGGGAGGAGCAGTAAAACTGAATAGAGTCATGAGGAGTTTGAATGCTCCAATTAATACATGCTTCATTACACCGCCTGGCCACCTGCACCTCATTTAAGCCGAACATGTGTACTCTTGCCTTGGGGTTGGTGGTGGTGGTGGTGGTGGTGGTGGTGGTGTTGAGCTGTTGTCTTCTCCCTCCATCTACAACATTAATTATAGATCACTGTTAAAACAAAAGGAAAGGTTATGTTACCGGAGCAAGTTATACGTTGCTATCGGCTCGTTTGTTTTGGATGTGATTTGAATACTAAGCATCAAGCACACATTAAATGTTGCTTGACGGGTTGCGACGCCAAACAAAGGTGGATACATGGAGCTCGCACTGTGGCGGGGGCAAGCGGGAGGCGGGGCGGCTGTGAGGTTGTGGTGCCTTTCAAGTCTCGTGTATCCATCCCGAGAACAGGACAAGCGTAGACTCGGATGCTTGCTAGTGTCTGTGTCCGTGAGAGTTTTAAGAGATGAAGGTAACTGCAAATGTCACACCAACCCCTACCGTGTGCAAGCTGTTTAGTCAAAAATTCCTACGAACATGGTTATATTGGCCAAATAAAGCTCGATTCATGTTCCGGGAAAGTGCACTCATTTTTTTGTTCTTTGTTTTATATATATATATATATATATATATATATATATATATATATATATATATATATATATATATATATATATATATCGCTTTCTTAGAGTCTAGTCCAAGTCACCTTCTGATAGCCATTACCTCGCTATCTCGCCCGGTGACTTGCTGCAATATCTTCGCAAGTCTGGATTTTCTGTCGGATGCTAATTCGTCTGTCGTTTTCTTCGTATTCAGCCATTGATTTGGTACCCATTTTTTATAATACGAGTCAGGTCAGCGTACTGTCAGGGTCTTGGCTTTAAGATAATATATATCGATACAAGCCAACAAAATGCTGTCTATTTTCGGTCGCTTTTGAGAATACACTATCCGATTCACATTAGACAACAGTCAAGTGCGCAATCCGACCCATCAGATTGCCTTTGACGTGTCGGCTTACCGGCTCATGTGAATATAAAAGACACGCTTCATCTCGTAAGGTGGAATACGCGGATTTACGTCCAGCGACGAGGACCAACAAAGTGTGGCCATGGAAGACATACGCTACAGTGAGCTTGACTTACGGCATCAAACTGATGGTGACATCTGAGGGTGTAAAGCACGAAGAGATGCAGTACCTCCGATTCATCGGATAGATGCTCCCCGGAGACCTGCTTATAGGGTTCGGGTGATGCTTGAGGCTGCGGTTCATCAGCAAACATTACATTGTCCAAAATTCGTGCTGATTAGATGCCTGAACTCAAATGTTTTTTTCACTTCAATATACCCAAATAAACATTAAATTCTTATCATTTGGCAATCGCAAGGTTGACATTTGGAATACAACAGCCCCAGCAACAAAATATATAACCTGAGCATGTACACATACATCAACAACCCTAGTTTAAGGTTTACCTATCAACAAATATGTCAAGTCCTTTGCCTATACACTGAGCTATCATTGTTACCAGATTATTCCTCAAAAGTAATCAATCACCATAAGTTTTGGCAGGAATGCCAATCGCGTTTCAGGAAACCAAAAATTCATGAACAAGTTCAACTCTAAACCGGAGATCAAATTCAGACGGGGCAGATCACCATACTCCCTAAAATTGGAGTGACTGGTCAATTGAAAAGAGCTTCTCACTGTCCATTGGCCCAAAAAACTGATGGAAACCAAGAAAAAAACAGGATATATGGAAATTTACAATTGACATATATACATAAAAAATTCACTGAAAGTTAACAAGCATGCCTCTTCTGCCAGTGATGGAGATCATTTGTGTTACTAACTGCCTCTGATATCCTCTTCAAACACATCACATTGCCCAGAATTTCTCTGTATCTGGGCTAAACAAGGATAGGTCTTGGATCTCCAGATTCGCTATGTGCCGATTAACCAAGCATGCTTGTAATGACTTAATCAGAAGAAGGATAATCAGCAGAAGCCACCATCCATTGTCCTCCCTGTTCAGAAAAATAAACCCAATTTCATTAGTATTTTCCCAGGGTTAGTATGCATCATGTTTTTTTTTAAAAATTATCTGAGCAGAATGTACTCTTTTTCTTAGAAATTCGTATGGTCAAACCAGTTCCCGTCCTACTTGCTTTATTTTCCAATAAAGACAGTATGATTCTTTGTTTTTCCAAAATTTAATTCTAGGCTTCTTGCTAAGTTGCCATAATCATCATGCCTAACGCATCAATGTTTACTTTTATTTTTCATGTTTTACAGAAAACCTATGGATATTTGAGTGAAGATACAAAAAGCCAAATGACAAAGAATTTCAGAATTTACAAGGTTCTTTGGATATATGAGCTGGCATGAAAAACATAATTAGTGGATTTAGATCACAATACTAAGGTATCTTGGTCCTACAACTAAAGTTGATTAAGCAATGAGTGGTTCATATGCATGAAGTGACTTGAAACACTGCATAGCACACCTTAATTTGGATGTGTCAAGATTTCCACCAAGTTCTGTGGGAGAAAAACCAGAATATAGAATTCCACAAACAAATGCCACCATCTGCAAGAAATCTATAATTATATATCATGGCATATACTACAGAAACCTTGGTTACAAATTCTTGCATCTTATTTAAATTAACAGCTTAGAGAAAACAAGCAGCCCAGAAACCTGTAAGTGGTAGCCTAAAGCAATATCCAGAGACAATATAGAAATGCAAATAACACTTCATATAAACAAAATAGTAATGTTCTCTATAAATTAGCCAAGTTGGAACCTGGTGCAGTCCTTATATACAAGAATAAACTACAGGCTTCTTCTCATATTTTGGACTTTTAACTATATCAAAAGGAGAATTGTTATCTGTCGTATAAGGCAGTGTCTACATAAGTTCATTTAACTCGATAAAATACTGCAAGCTTTTGAAACTATTGGAATCAGTAAAAAGAAAGATGATGCCTTCCACTGATTGTCATACTCATCCTATCAACATATAATTGTTCGATTTTCAATAGGTAAAGTCTTTCTGGAGAAGCGCTTGAAAGACTAATAATAAGTCAAGAAAGAATAATTCCCAAGATCAGAGATTAAAATATTGGTCCAACAGGTACAGACTGGTGGGTGGTCTAGTATGGTTATGGTACAGGGCGACGAACCGACACTTGGTACAGTCAATACCATCTAGAACAGAGAGAGAGAGAGAGAGAGAGAGAGAGAGAGAGAGAGAGGAGGAAGAGGAGGAGGAGGAGGAGGAGGAGGCGGTGGAAGAAGCATGAAATTAAATTTCACTGGGTTCGAGTCATACCAACCAGTATTTACCAGTCCAGCAGGCACCGAACTTCCCATTTCGAATGGTTTGATCCTGTTTTTTCATTTTCTAAAGATGTTAGTTGCAGGTTTTTCCTTTTACAAGGACCTGAACCAAACCAGTTTTTTCTTCTAACGAGGATCCAAACTGGCCCGTCTAGGGCTCATGACTCTTCATGAGCATGTCCTCTTCACATTTTCTCCCTCTCAACACTGTCATGTCATTCGCTGCCCGCTGCCTACCACTATTTCTCTTTTCTTCTTCTCCACCTCTTCCTCCACCACCTCCTTCCTCCTTTTTATTTCTCTCTTCTTGCTTCTTCCTTCCTTCTTTTCTATTCTCCCTACCCCCCTCCCCAGCAGAATAATATCATGGTACATGCTGGCATACCATATGTCGACATGAACCAGACCCACACCAGTCTAGCTGTTGACTGGTATGGGTTCAGTACCTGAAATTTCATTCCTTCGGAAGAGGCAGAGGTGGTGGATTATGGTAGGAGTTGGAGGTGGTAATGTGTCAAGCAGCAGGTGGCTGCAATGCAACAGAAAGGTGGAAGGGAGAGAAAGTATAAAAAACAGACAGAAAGGGAGAACAAAAAGGAATAAGACACTATGATAGTGGACATCACGATAGGCCTGGTACAATGAGTTTGCCAAGTGATACAATTCATAAAAACTGTATCAGACCATCTCATTCAGGTATGTGTTCGCATTGACTGCCAAACAGGTAAATACAGAACTGTACTTGCTGATATGGTCAGTATTCAAATCATGCTTGAGATACATCTTGACTTGTAATTATGAAAATGTTCTAGTACCCACAAATCTTTCACTACCACTTTGTGCTGTTATGCTCAACATCATTTGCCCTTAGACACATGAGAGTAAGATTTTCTATATTTTCAAAATGAAAATAACTTATTAACTTAGCAGAGAGAACATATTCCAACACTGCAAACACTAAAAATGTTGATAAGACACTATCAGTAAAAACCCTATCAGAGTACAACCAATCTTCTGATCCATTAAAAATTCACAAGTCCTAGCCAAACTTTGCTTCTAAAGCAGTTGACATCAACACAAAAAATTGAATTAAATCTAGATGTTTCTTTTGTTGTCACCAAAAGAAAATTACAGTGGCTAATTATGCATGTTAAACTGCAGATAAATAATCTACCAATCAGATATAAATACATGGGTTATAACTTGTCACAAACTACTAGACAAAGTTGGTATCAGTGCCTACATACTTCTCATATGACAGCATAATATTTGCAAAGTGCAGAGTGTAAAGATATTACAATTTTTTGTTATTATTTCTTTTATGTAGTCAAGGAAGGAACAACATTTCAGAAGCATACTCATTCAACTGAAAGTTAGAAGTGACTTCTATAAAACCAGATGGAAATGCATCATGATGTAAACCAGAACAAGACACATGTTTTTCTTGTAACAGGCATTGAAAGTATAATATGTTGATCAGTTACTCTTGGATCTTGTTAAAACTAGCTTACACACAAGCCACGTAACTTACAATATTTACTATGGATGTAGCGTTCCACAGTGCATATACACGGGCAAGTGATGATCTTTTTGGTCCTCGGCTGAATAAAGCATTAAGACCAGCCGGAAAAGGAGAAAGCAGTGATAGGGGAAGTATAAGAAGGACAGCAAGAAAAGCCCCAAGGGATATCCAATAGAATTGAACTAGTGTAAGAAGGGTAACACTAAAATCTCCCAAAAGCATGATACATATCAGCAGCTGTAATGTTTCCTGAAATAAAAGCAATCATATCATCCTTACAAAATTTGGCCTGAAAATGTTAAAGTTTAAAGGCTCTTTAACACCACGTCATTACCTGAAAGCCTACAGGCCTGGTATTTTGTAGTAAAAGAGAAAGTGGGAACAAATAGTCCCTTCTATAATCCAATGATTTTAATGTTACTTCATTTATTATCCCACCATTTACTCCTCCAGTCAACTTCTTGCATGACATTGTGTGACTAGTACAAGGTTGACTTTGCTGTAATGGCTTTAAGATCTTGCTTGAAACTGAAGAGTTTTTCCTGGGAGCACATAAAGAAATAAAGATGCACATGTATGAGAAGGAACTTAGTTTTAGTAGTCAAGAAGACAGAAAAATAAAGGCAATTCTAATCACCGTACATGTTTCTGGCGCATCTTGGACTATTACTTGTATCTAACATGTCTGACCGGTGCACATTGTTGAAGAAATACTCGTTTAGAGCTACCAATATACCTAGTTGGTAATAACCAGAAGCAGTGGCTTGAAACCAACCCAGTTCAACTCTTACACCACGGTGCTCAAGTTGTGAATTTGCATGGCTATTTGTCCAAGCAACAACAGGATACAGTGCAGAACGAATGCATCCTTGCCTTACTGTCCTCAACTGAGCATTGAACCCAGCAACAAGTCTATTCCAGATTGCTGTTGAGACATACTACCAAAAAAAAAAAAAACTACTAAAGATGCTAGACAATGTTAGTGATATATCAAGATGCAAGATGAAAACTGTAAACTGATTATATACCTGACCGAGGAGATTGGTCAATAATGTATCACTGTGAAGATAGTAAGGGGACATATAGCTTCCGTCACCACCAAAAATTATGCACATAGGGAATCTCTTCTGGATAGTTGAGGCTACGTCTAGCCGTTTTTCATCGCCACCAAGAAAGAAATCAATGTAGGCAACCATCAAATCAGGGGACGAACCAACCTACAAAGTAGGCACTTGTAAGACAATGTCTGTACATTATTCAATATTAGTACTCAATGAGAAAGCCCATACAGGCATTTAATGTTAATTAAGTTCCAACAGGAGAAGATAATCTGGTGTTCCCTGAAGCTATGCTTTGCTGCAAAAGAAATAGAAACATCTTTCAAAGTTGACCATGTAGATATATATACATAGAGAGAGAGAGAGAGAGAGAGAGAGAGAGAGAGAGAGAGAGACTGGTTTTAATGTTGATTTGAATAGAAAATACTAGTCTGTATTTCCTATCCTCCATCTCCCATCACTTTTTTATCTAAAAAACCTAGGTCAAGAAGATGTATTTTACATCTAAATCTGAGTCTAAGTCTACAAAGTCCAAGTTCAAACAAAAGTCAGGTATACGTCTAGCTTAAATCAAGTCCTATTAGTTACAATATTTTGTTAATTTTGAGGTCAATAGGACCTGAAATCAGATATATTTAAACTTGTATTAAGGGTTTATTTAATAAATTCAGCTACTATTTTCTTTTTTGGCATTTAAAAGCCCTGGGTTAAGATAATACAATCACCTACTTTTAATATTTTTTAAAATAGGATAACGTATGGAACAATTGGTAAATTCATAACGCACATATTTTTAAAAAGAATATGGTTGCTGATGCTGCTCACTTCACCTTTATCCACTTTTCCTTCTCTGTTCCCTATGTCTCTCAAAATTTCTCCTTACCTGTATATTCTTTAATAAACAAAATTCCAGCAGAAAACACGTAGAGAGTTGTCCTTTGACCAAAAGAAGTTGGGTCAACTGATCAAGATTGGAGTCAGCTCTAAACTTTGACCTCCAAAAAAAGGGGTCATACTAACAAAACAAAAGCTAAACATGGAAAGTAATTTCAATAATTGAAAGAAAACAAATAGTCGAATTATAAACACTATAAATTGAGACATTTCAGGGATAGCAACAGGGCAATAGATTAAATAATGAGCATTGTGAATTACTAGAGATGATGGCATGTTCCTAAATTTAGCAAGGAAAGAGAATCCAAAACTTGAAGAGGCCCAAAACATGAAAAGTTAAAAAGGGCAGCCACTCTAACTAATCCAGGATATAGGGACCATTAAAGTAACAAAGTCTTCCACCAGCAAGTGTAGTACCCTATGACTTGAATCATTGGCACTTAAGTTGTAAAGGAGCAATCATAAAGTAGAGCAAAGGCTCATTATTAAAACATAATGTAGCACAACCAAAATCCATCGCAACTAGATTCAAGCTATACTAAACTGTTGTAGATACATCAAATGAGCGACAACCAGCAAGAAACCACTAAACAAGTTTGAATAACCCTGACTTAAAGATTCCACAAGTCCAAATAAAAATCATCACTGGTAATTTTGCAAATGCTAAGATATATTTGATTGGATAATCCTAGTTTTGGGAAATAAAATACATACAAAATATAGTTGATTCCCAAAAATTGTTATTTTCTAAATTTGATAGTGAGATGACTTTTCACAAATCTTTTACTGTATGAAAGATATTACTTTCAAAAATATTAACATTTAAAGAAATGTTTCAAAAAAAAACAAAAAAGGTTATCAAACATGTATTGCATCTCATTTCCAAAACCATTAAGATGATGACAAATGGGATATCTGAACCTCTTATTTTCATATTATAAACATATACTTTCTTATTTACATATTATCCAGCCATTTATTCTTTTACTTTCCGAACAGAATGGCCATAAAATTTAATATTTTTAATACGTGATGTTCTCAATATAAAAAGTTTATGCTTTCCAAGATTATCCACTAAAGAATTTTATCAAGCAAACCGTATGAGAAATAACACTACATAGATCAAACCTTCATCCCTTTGTAAAGAGCTCGTGATCTGCATGAGCGAAGGCATGAGTGGTCATATTCTGATTTGACATATTCTTGAAGCCGATGAATCTTCTTTCTTCGGCGCCATTGTTTCCAAGACCATGCGCATGGATATGCAAGAACTGAAAGTATGCTGTGTACTGACCCTTCCCACCATTCATATGCAGCAACAGAATTAATCCCATCAATGAACCGATTAAAAGCATCTTCGTACCTGAGGATTTTATCACCATTTTTGGAATACAATTATTAAGAATACGGAGAGAACCTCCTCTACCATTATTTTGCACCAAAATGATCTATTCTTTAAAATAATAACATTTGAACATTGCACCATATAGTGTGTTCAGTTGAAATCTGCTGAAGCTCCATGCTGTTTATTTAGATGCATCCAGAAAATAGCACATATTTTCATTAAAAGATATACAAATTGATAAAAGAGATGTTTATACTGATCATTCAGTTCTTCTGTTGTCATAAGTGTATCTTCTTTAAAATAATAATATTTGAACATTGCACCATATAATGTGTTCAGCTGCAATCTGCCTAAGCTCCACGCTGTTTATTTAGAACATCCAGCAAATAGCACATATTTTCAATAAAAGATATACAAATTGATAAAAGAGATGTTTATACTGATCATTCAGGTCTTCTGTTGTCATAAGTGTATCTTCTGACCAATGCACCTTTGGCTGTAACTGCTCTTCCAACAAGCTATCTACAACACGGATGCTTAAATTTTGCCATGGCCAACAAAAAAACAACTTGAAAGATCAAAAGAGGCTCGAAACTTAGGTAGGTTATCTTTTCACATGGATTGAGCATGCCAACAATGATCTCTGTTGCAGCATAGCTGGATGATCCAGTAGGAGGCCATGCATGCATACTATTTATAGACCTGTGACTATCACATGATCAACACATTCATGTAATGAAGCCCATGTGTGGCATGTCTTATGGCATGTCAGTTACAGATTACACCCATAATAAAAGACATGGTTCGCATTACTGGTTCATACCAGTGTATCGATCAGCTATCGGTACGATACATACCAAGCTATAACAAGCTATATTGAGCGTACCGACACATGATTCACTGGGGTGTACCGATGTACCACTCATACCGATTCTCTATCGGACCGGTACGTACCATCCATACCAAGCGGTATGCTTCGACACGTCAAACCTTGCTGGAAGATAATGAAATCATTAATTCATTAGTTTTTTCTTTTGACAAGTTTAAGGTAACTGTAAGCACATGCCCTAATGACACCAACTTGTTTTAAAGAAAAACAGTGAGCACTGAGCACATCATGTGAGAAAGGCCATGTGAGAAAATGTGAAAGAAGTGATTGCATAAATTGGTGCTATGAATGGTGGGAATATGTGCATGATTGCATATAATTTTCTTTGCTAAATAAGAAGCTATCTTACACAATTCCAATAATTGCATTTGGCGGAGAGTAAGAAAGATGCCAAGGCTCTCTGAATGTATTTGAGCCCATGAAGTACATCCTGTGCACATGGCTTTGAGTTTCTTCAGCTCTGCTAGTCCCTGGAACCTAGATTTCCAATCATCATTACAGGGGAAGGTCATGCTACAGTTTTAGCACAAAATGCAAACAGATGTAATAGAGAAAAATTAGTTAAAATCATTAAAATGCTTTAAAAACAAACTATTTGGATGAATAGAGGTACCTCTGCTAGGGAAAGCAGATAGGGAAAAGAATCAGAAACATCATGCTGCATCGAACTTGCAGACCGATAAGAGAGATCACTTCCAATCATCTTAATTCTTAAAGCACTTAGCAGAAGTGCTATTATAACCAAAAGAAATGATAGAAGAATAGCAAAAGGCCATGGACCACCAAATGTATACATTAAATCTTCAAGTGGTGTGTAACAGTTGGGCATCTTGTACTTCTCTGATAGACATTTATATGGACAGGATGGTTGTGTAACACCTCCTGCAAAAAGAAAAATGAAGCATATCATGGGTTTGAAAGCCAAGAAATCTTCTTTGATCTTAAAAATAGATTATCAATATAAATCTTTGCTAAATGTAAGCTTTCTTCAACAGAAATTGACACTAGAAAAATTATACAATACAAAATGATTACCTCTCACATAAATGAAGTTTGCCCGTCTAGGAAGTACATCTAGAGAGCAAGGAACACAAAGTGATGAGTTAGATCCAACGACATCCTTGTATGTGCCTACTGGGCATTCCTGAAATATGTTCACATAACCATCCACGTTCAACCACATGACATAAACAACGAACAACTTCAGCTATGTAAATTACGCATTAGCAATGTTCACTAACTTGATTGGGGCAAATAGAGTCATTAGAAGAAATACAAGTGAATGACATAAGAAGGAACAATATCCTTGGCAAAAATAAGATTGCATACAGATACTAGCTTTGATTTGTTTGTCAGATGTCATCATATTCACACTGTTCTATAGGATAACGTTCTCCAGTTGCCAAACCTGATTCCAAGTGCCTCTGAGATCTCAATTCAACCAGGGATCACTCTTAAGATATCTGTTAGATCCCTTTGAACAAGCATTTAACACTTTGCCTTTGTGCACAGACATATTTAATGTTAATGATAATCCTCCAAGCACCAAAATTATATAATAGATGAATATAGAATGTACGAAAATGGAAGGATATAAGAGCTCTACAAGTACATATTTTACTTAGTCTTGTAAGATGATTTTAATTTAAGGGCCCTATTCCCAACTCTTTAAGGCCAGCTACATGGATCCTTATCCTCAACAAGTAACAGGCTAAACAGAAAGAAAAACCAAATCAACATAGAAACAGAGATTTTTATAATTAAAAGACAGTTTGAACTTGAACAGATAAGTGCATGGTACCACAATTTAGATATTACGAGTTATTACTGACAGAAAGTAACAAAAACTGGCTACTTAAGTGAACATACAGTGCAGAATGTGCCATAGAGCCCCTTAGGACACTTCTTTCCTGTGATAGTTCCTTCTTCCCCATGATATCCACCATTGCTTCCGGTTCCTCCACTGTGATAAATAAAAATCTTTAAAACTCAAATAATCTAATTCTAGGGCCATAACAACATATTATGAAGAATTGAGGTCAATATTTAACTACAAAACATAATATGAGGACTTAATGCACCAAGCAGAAAATTACAGTACGTTATAACGGAAGTAAAAGCAATACATGTAACTGAATGATTCAACCACAATGTCTTAAGTGTATGACCTTGTCCTATATGCCTAAAACCAATGTTCGCTATTTTGCCCAGACCAGTATGAAACGGGCGGCAAGTACTGGTCTGAGCGCTGATCAGTACACGGACCCACCCCGGTCTAATCCACCATATAAAAGGGAAGGGGAAACCCTGGTTTCCCAAATCTCACAAGCATCGCCTCCACCTCCACCTCCGCCTCAGCAGGGCTCAAGAGCATCACCTTCGATGCTGTGATTGACAGTGACCTCCGCTTGCCTCAACCTCACTGCACTGCCACATCTCAGGTAAGGTCTCTTCTCCTCTTCCTCTTTCCTCCTCCCTCCTCCGCTGCTTCCTCTTCTTCCCTCTTTCTTCCTTCTTCCTCTGCCATCCCTTCCTCTTCTCCTTTATTATTCCTCTCAGAAACATTGGTACTTACTGGTGTACCATGTGTCAGTACACCGGTACGTGTCGTGCTGCCGACCGACCGGCACGCCGACTCTGACAGGTAAGGCGAACCTTGCCAAAAACCACATTTAGAAGTGTGAGGGACTATGAGATCTATAGGCACCAACATTGAAGTTGTAATTGTCTAAAATATTTCAGACACAATTCTCACGTTATGTGGATGAACTCAGGTTTCCTACCCAAGCAACACTCTAGATCTGGAATTAGCTACAACAAAACAAGTGATCAACTTGTATTAGTCATTATCGACTCTTCTGAACCCTTACCGGCATACAACAATCAACATCAGTTCGAGTAATCTTGAAATATTCCAATGAACTGGTATGTAAACCATTCATGCCAAGCCACACAATCTGGTATGTAAATCCATGGCCTAGTCTACACAGGCTACCATCTATACATCATTGGTGAAACATTCTACAAATGCTCATTTGGCACAACAAAAGGTTCTTGTCAGTCACATAAGCTGCTACTAAACTGCCTAGTTGCCTATAATTAGGACCATTTTAAGGACAAAAAATGAAATCACTCATTCATAAGGTTTCATCATTGACAATTCTAATGGTGGTTCAGAAATAAGTAATTTATTTGTATACCAAACTAATATTCATAGCCAAGAATTTTAAACCAACATATGAATAGCATCAATAATTTTGCAAATATCTACAGATGTAATATCCAATTAAGTAATTAATTGTGATAAAAATGCAACAAATCATACGAAATGTGTTTTTTTACACAAATTAAAAGAAGCCATACCTTGACATGATTGTACCATTTACAGAAGCAATCTGAACATATTCGTCTCCTGTAGCAATATTTGACCAATCAAAGTGTATTCTTCCACCGCCTCCACCACCACCACCAACTGGGCCACCATTACCACCAGCTACTGACAATGATGAATTCTCCTCAAGTATAAGAGCTTGAAGGAAAAGAAGTATTGTACCACCAGAACCACCACCAACACCACCCATCAAACTTCCGTTATAGTTTCTTAATGATTGCAGATGGCTTTGGCCATCTGCCTTCAAAGAACCATAAATCTCTAATGTAGAAAGCGGCCACTTGATGGAACCCATAACTAGGACAAAGAAATGATATATTGGTCATGAAAGGTCAAAAATAGAAGAGAAAGCAATAAATTAATCCCTCTGAAGATTAAATTACATCTAGCAAAATAAGTATAATTTATGTTGTTATCAATTAATAAAATATTATTGTGAGGATTTTTACATCCATGTTGTGCATGAATATTGTCTCACAGAGAGAGGAAACGATGAATTAGACTGGACATAGGTGAATAGAAACTGTGGGATTACTTTCAGTGAAGAACTACAATTTAAACGGAGACTAACAAATACAATGAAAATTGTATTTTCCATATTAGATTTTGCAGGAAGCAAGTTATAGCAGCAACTTAAGGAGAAAAAGAAAGGAGCTTTTGAAGTTTCACCATCAGAAAATAAATACCGACAATGAAATAGTAAAATTAAGCAGTACCCTTCAGTGGGCACGCACAGTTTGGTTTGGTTCATTTTGAAAAATATTTCCAATCTGAACAAACCTGTTCTGACTGCAAAATTTTAGAATGAATCCAACCAATCTATATAACAAAACAAATTTAAAGTGCTCAGTTTAGATCAGTCTTTAATCACTTCAAAAATATACTATAAGTTGAAGATATATATATATATATATATATATATATATATCAATAATTTACATTAACATGTTAGACTCTCGATATATATTTGTTTATGATTTTTTATATGCTAAATATAATTCAATATATGCATATGAGAAACCTGTTCTAATATAATTTACATTAGCATGTTAGAAAAATATTTCCAACCTGAACAAACCTGTTCTGACTGCACAATTTTAGAATGAGTCCAACCAATCTATATAACAAAACAAATTGAAACTGCTCAGTTTAGATCAGTCTTTAAACACTTCAAAAATAAATTACAAGTTGAAGATATATATATATATATATATATATATATATATATCAATAATTTGTATTAAAATGATAGACTCACAATATATATTTGTTTATGATTTTTTATATGTTAAATATAATTCAATATATGCATATAAGAATGAAACACATTAGTTCTATGTTTGTTTACATATATGACTATAATTAACAAGGTTCAGTTCAGTAAGTACATTTTTAGAACCCCTATTTTTAAAACCCCTACTAAGCCAAACAAAGGTCGTTCAGTTGTTCAGTCTCCAACCTCCATAATGAACTGAACTGATCAATATTAACTGAAATAAACAACCAAACCTAACCAAATTGAATCCACTGATTCAGTTCAATTCCTTAATTTGGCAGGTTAATTTGGGTACAGTGATCTTTATGTCTAACTTAAATAATGATTTAACTCCAAAATAGTTCCACAGATCTGGCAAAAATTTTCATTTGTCCAAAAAATGGAGAATCCAAGTACATAAAGATTTTGCTAATGCCGAGAGATAATGCTTTGTTGCCTGAGCCCTGCAGGAAGAGAAATTATTTTCGTGACATAATGCTGATCGATAAAGTAGCAATGGAGCATCCCTTACAATTGCACTTAACTTCTAAACTTTCATTTTAGTTTATTACTGATAATAAAGAGGTCTCAAGTATATAACACATAAGAAGGAAAAATTAAGTAATTTTAGTAATTCTTGGCCCTTTTGGGATCATTGTGGATATTTATCAATGTATATTTACTTTTGTAATTGATATCCCAGCACTCAAATGTTTTGTTGTGCAAAAACATCCTACCCATCCAATTTAATTAGATCAATCAGGCTTAGATTGTTCACAACTCCATTCAAACTTTTTTTTTCTTTCTAAGTTCAATATTCCATTGATATAAGATAAATTGCTCGTGAATGTTGCAAGTCGTCACAACTTGCTTTCCAAGGAAAAGGACACATAGGATCCCACAAGGGACACTAGTTTCCATAGGATAACTTAGGGCTTGGAGATGCTAGAGATCACCAATGTCTCGCTGAACATTCATCCATACATCCAGAAGGCAGACAGCTATCGTTGGAGAGGCAGCTGGTAGTCAAACTAGAGAAAAACCTGACAGGAGAGGTACTTGATTTCTTTTTTCTTCAACAGTGTTCTGATGTCAAACTTGGTCTTTTCTTTCTTGCACCAAATTGGACTATACCAGTTATAGAGCAATATATTGAACTAATATTCAAAACCTTGATATGAATAACATCCAACAAATTTGTAATAAAAAGACAACGCACCTATCATTCCTCCACCAGCAACATTTTCTAGTGACTCACTGGAGCCACTGCTCCCACTTCCTAACTCACAAGGAAGATCAGCATCCCCATATTTTCGACCACCATCAATTAGCAAGCCATTATAAAATCCTGAGCCACCCCTCCCACCATGCCCAGCACCACCACCAGCACCATATTTTAGAAACTTCCCTTTTCCAATGCCCTCTTTGCAACCTGGAAAAGGATATAATGAAGTGATATGAAAAAAACATAGAATTTTTATTCCAGTTTCACCATATATTACAAATCATTTAATAGATAAAACAATTTCCTAAACATTGACAATGATACTTTCACCACATATTGAAAAGAAAAAAAGCTACATCACCTAACTCAGAGGCACTTATTATGCCATCTGCATCAATTGCGACTGTCCTTGCTCGATGAATGTGAATGATGCTACCTCGGATTATACCACTGATAGTAAGGTCCTCAACACGGCAGATCTAGGAAATGGCATGCCATAGAAAATTATAATGATGACACATAATTAACTTAAAACTGAACACAACAAAGAAACATGAAGCAATAAAAGAACACAGTCAACCACCACAAAAATTGACTAGGGCACATAAATAATACCTAAAATAATGGTGGATCTACAGTAAATGGAGACAAAAATTGGCATAACATGTGAAGAATTCATTGATGGTCTTAAAACATTAAAGTTCTTTAGTGAGGATGCAATCTTTCAACAAAGGAAAGTATATTAAGTATTAACAACATTCACTTATAAAAGTTCGTGCAAGTTACAAGCTCAAAACAAAAGCCCACTAGAAATTGCTACTTAATTTTAACAAATTCCTCATATAACATTTCCTTCCTGAAGATCACCTTGTACATATATGTAACAACATATGCAATCCAGCTTACGTGTAAAAAATTTACGAGAAACCTTGCCTGTATAAAAAGGTTTAACAACTAAAGCCTTATAATTGAAAACAAAGAGGCCTAAGTTATCAAAGGTGGCTATGGAGGTGCCTAATATGCCGTATCATTTAGTTCCACCTTCCAACAGTCACTTGATAAGTATCTTGACAACTGATCCTGCACTTGAGCTAAAATTATTGGGCAAATTTACCAAATAATTGTCATGCCAGTTTTATGCATGACACATGGGGGGTGTGTCCATGTATTATACCAGGATATAAGCCTTGCACATACATGTTAAGTTGACTGGTCTGACTCAAATCAGTTAACACAATGCATTACGGCATGACACGTGAAAACAAAATTTATAAAGCCAACTTAAAGCCACCACATGCTTTGCATGCAACCAAGGAACTCAAGCATTTACGTTAACTACTTAGATACTCATCACTGCATCAGGCTATTTTACCTTTTTGAAGAGACCACCCATCAAAGGTGTCCGCTAGCCTTCTCCCACCGAGTCTACCCGAAAAGAACTCATTAATAAATCATCTAAACCAGCAGCAACCCTTGCCAACTTTACTTCTTTGGTATTCCTGTCTTACCCTATTATTACCTTCTATGAGGACCTACTGTCTGACATGCTCCCTTAATTCACTCCTACTACCTCTAGTTCCTCACACCTATTTATGTAATACAACCCACTCTTGTTGTCTCTTGTTCCTCTTTCCTCTCTTCCTTCATTACAAAACAATATTCTATCTTTTCCTTTTTACTTTTATTTTTCCATCATACTTTTTCTTCCATCTCCAATTATGCGACTCTTGACTAGACCCTTCTTTTTGGCCCTTGTTCTTTTTTGAGGTTTTTCGGTTGATTGTTCCATTTGCCCTTTTATTCTAATGGCTTTCCCCTTTATTTTCCTATTGTGTATTTGACATTTTTAATCATTTTTCTATTTGCATTTGCAAAATGATTTCTAAATGAGGATTCTCCTAAGTTGAATGTCAATTCTCTGTTGATTCTTGCCAAGATAAAACAGATAACTATGAACTAACTATTAAAATTTTTGGATTCCTTTCAATAATTGACTAATTTCTAGAGTTGTTTTAGTGATTTTCAAGATCACAAGATTCCTAACTAAAAGGAGCCTAAAGTTACACAGGTGTCTACCTAATAGCTTATAAACAACCTAAGAAGTTGTAGGTCTTCGTACCATGTCTCTGACCACCTTTACAAACTTGGAGAAAAGAAAACGACATGAGCTTCAATTTATCTGCTTGCTGTGGAATTTCTGTAGCTGATTTAATATCATGTTATACATACAATACTATAAATTGAAACATTTACATTGAAGTAAAAGAGTCTGTAAGGAGGATAGTTTGCAGTAAGAATGGAGAATATAGCAAGCAAGTGCTGACCAACATCTTACTTGTAATGTAAAAGATAGAGAATCATTGACATGGCAATCATCAGGAGGCATGAGTAATTCTTTTGGACATGTTTGACTCTCACAGAGTGATTGAGTAGCCCTGATAAAGATACACATCAGTTGGGCATTGGTTTGCAAGACTTGTCAAAGCTTTCTTATTTATTGATGATGAACATCATTTCAACTTACAAACTGCTTCCAATATTTTCATCCAATGGAGCCTGTAGTAATGAACCTGGCCCAACCTGCTTATAGACAAAGCCCATGATGATTAACAAAACTAAAACATGAGAATAGGGCATGCAATGCTGCAGATAACACCTTGTCCCAGGAAAAAAAAGGTTAAGAAAATAGAATGATATACAGAAGGCCACTAATGCATGTTAATAGTTGGAAACGATAGTGGTCAAAGAACAACAGTAGTTCAGAACAAGCACTATTCCAGTGATTTAAAAAGCGCTAGGCGCTAAAAGGCGCTAAGGTCCAAAAACACCTGAGGCACTAGACGCTCGCCCGAGCAAAGCGAGACGCTAAAATATAAAAATATGTCACATTAACAAAAAGTTTCAAAATTAACAGTATTAATAGTATTAAAATCAATAATTTCAAATAAATGAAAATTAACAGTATTAAAATCTAACAATAATTTCAAATAAATAAAAATTAACAGTATTAAAATCAAAATAATATATTATTAATCTAATAAATACAAATACTATTATTAGTATACTATTAACAGTATATTGTATACTGTTAATAGTATACAGAAGGAGAAGAAGGAAGAGGAGTATAAGGGGGTGCTGACTGAGAAAAGAGGAAGCGGTAGGCGGCAGCGACAGCACAGCGATTTAAAAAGGCGCTCGGGCGAGGCGAGGCGAGGCCCGAGCGCCTCGCTGGAGCCTAGGCGCTGGGCGCTTCGGGCGAGCGCCTAGGTTAAACCAGGCAACTGAACCAGGATTTTAGGTCTGGTTCGGTCTCCAGTGGTTAGTTGGTTTAATCGAACCAACTAAAACCGATATCAGCTGTCGCTGCCCAACCCTAACCCTCGTTGCCGCTGCTGCTCCCGATCCCGCTGCTCGCCGATGTCGCTGCTCGCAACCACTGTCGTTGTCGCCGCTCCTGCTCCCGCTGTCGCTGTCGTTGCTTGCCGCTGTCGTTGCTGCGTGTCCCACTCCCGCTGTTCGCCACTTCCCGCTGTGCTTGCTGCCTCCTTACCTCCCACTCCCGCTGTCGTTGCCTCCTTACACTCCCGCTGTCGTTGCCTCCTTACATTCCCGCTGCCGCTGCCTCCTTACACTCCCACTACCACTGCCGCTGCCTCCTTACACTCCTGCTCCCGCTACTGCTACCTCCTTACACTCCCGCTCCCGCTACCGCCGCCGCTTCCTCTTTTCTCAGTCAACAAACTCAACACCTAATCGCTGTCGTGCCTCCTTACATTCCCGCTGCCGCTGCCTCCTTACACTCCCACTACCACTGCCGCTGCCTCCTTACACTCCTGCTCCCGCTACTGCTACCTCCTTACACTCCCGCTCCCGCTACCGCCGCCGCTTCCTCTTTTCTCAGTCAACAAACTCAACACCCCCTTACACTCTTCCTTCTTCTCTTTCAGTATACTATTAACAATATACTGTATACTGTTAATATTGTTAGGTTTATTTGAAATTATTAATTTTCAATACTGTTAATAGATTAATAATATATTATTTTTATTTTAATACTGTTAATTTTTATTTATTTGAAATTATTGTTATGTTTCAAGATAAATGGCAAGTGTACAGAGCAACTCAATAGAGTCTCCAATGACTTTGATGTAAAATTTTATTGTTTTGAATTTTAAAACTTTTTTGTTAATGTGACATTGTGATTTTGTATCTTAAATTTTCTTAATTTAATAGCATATTTTTATTTAAAATTTTAAATAATTATATTTATTAATTATATTATATATTTTTATATTTTAACGTCTCGTTTCGCTCGAGCAATCGCCTAGCGCCTCGGGCGTTTTTGGACCTTGGTGCCTTTTGGCGCCTAACGCTTTTTAAATCACTGCGACAGCGAGAGCGACGACAGCGACAACAGCAACGAGCAGCGGGAGCAGGAGCAGGAGCGGCGACAGCGGCAGTGGTAGCGAGCAGTGACAGCGGCAAGCAGCGGGAGCGGGAGTGGCAGCGGCAACGAGCAGGGTTAGGGTTGGGCAACGACAGCTGATATCGGTTTTAGTTGGTTCGATTGAACCAACTAACCACCGGAGACCGAACTAGACCTAAAATCCTAGTTTGGTCGCCTGGTTTAACCTAGGCGCTTGCCCGAAGCGCCCAGCACCTGGGCTCGGGCGAGCGCCCAGGCGGCGCCTCTTTGAAGCGCGTCGCCTGGAAGTGAAGCGAGGCGCTCGGGCCTCGCCTCGCCTCGCCTCGCTCGAGCGCCCAGGCGAGCGCCCGAGCGCCTTTTTAAATCACTGCACTATTCCATGTGCTTTAGTCCCGACACTCATTATTTCCCAATCAAATTTGTGGTTAGTAACAAATGGTAGCAGAAGCATGACCAAACTCTTCCTAAAGTCATTGCTTATTTCCTTACTCTCTTTTGTCAAATCCGTAACACATTAAGCATTCTTCCTGATTTTAGATTATTATGAAAACCAACCATCAGAGCATAATTATGATTAATTAAAAAGAGCATGACCAAGTGACAAATTATACTTCTATGAAACATGAACAAAATGGGACTTGGAACAACATGATACAGGCACAAAAACTTAGTAAATCATATAAATGTATGCCAAGGATATGTCATATGTACCATTTAAATATTAAAATTGTTACAATTTAGACAGTCTATGATCGTCACACATGAAATTTATATGGTTTGCAAGTATTCACAAAAGATACTTCATAGTTCATAGTTCATACCATATGCAAATTAGAAAGTTAAAAATATTGATATCACATACATATTGACAGCATTCAATGATGTCTTGAAGCCTTATATATATGATATAAGTGACATTCATATGTACAATAAATCAGCATGAATATATGCAAATGATCTGGGTCCTAATATTTTTGAAGTACCTAAGATGTGTCCAATAATTCTGACATGTGTCTGATAATTTTGACATGTGCCAATGACCAGCACAGTCACGACACGGGCACACACATTCTAAGGTGTCCATGCTTTATAACTACTTTCAAATCCTTGCCCTTTCTAAAGGAAAAGGTACTTTATGTCTGGGGCAGCCACCTTTTGTAAAGTTTTGCCCCTTGTCGTAAATAACTAAATTAAACATGGGAGCCAAAAGGAGAACTGTGTAAACATCATTTTATAAGATACAAATTTGTCCATTGTCCAAAAGGCATAAAAACCCACATAAATAAATGTTTATTCTTTGGCATTTTACTATTTGTATGTGCATGCTTGAAACACCCAGCACTCTAGTCACATAATTCCATTGATTAAAGTTCCCTAACCAGCACTGAGTTGTATGTCTCATCCCATCATGGGAAGAGCACTGATATCCAGACCAATCAGACTAACAGTGTCAGAGACCAGTCAGAAAATATGTTTCTAATTTATTGCATATTAACTTTTCAAACAGCATTTTGTTAAATTGACTTTTATATTGATCCCACATTCCTCACTACCCCTTTAGGAAAGATATAATAGAACGATTAGAACATGAAAGGTGTATTGATGCATGAAAACAGGGCATTAATTCCCTCATTCTTATGCATAACTCATCCTCTGTTTTGCCTCAGTGCCTATATTTTGCACAGCCCATATTTTGTCCAGCCACCAGAACAAATTTCTCCAATCTTCCCCAACCACCACCGCAGTCCGTACACAAAGATTAAAAGAAGGATGACAGAGAAAGATAAATGTTTCTCTGATTTCTCATTTATGTATTCTACCCATTAGATTCATAATCTTGATCAGCAGAAAGTGAATCATAGGCACTTAAATACCTGCATGGAGATGATGCATAATATCCATGGACAGCCATAATGATGTTGTTCAGGTTGTCCCAATGTGCCCTTGGCAGTGTGATTGGCTTCAACCAGTCATCAAGGAGCTTGTGTTTTATCATGCCAAATGTTATCAACAACATAGAGCAGGCCGTCACAAAGACAAACCTAAGTATTTTTTGACCATTTCATCAAACAAAAAATATTCAAGGAACTTCTAAAACCTGAAAATAGAGGACTGCCCTCCTATGCCACGTACAAAGTTACTAGCTTCTGTGAGGTTAATTAAACATTTAGAACTTTGTTTGATTTCTAGTTACAAGAAGTACAATAAAATAACACGACAATAGTAAATTAGACTGGACAGGCTTCACTAAATTGCATGGGCCTAACAAATGCAATCATTACCTTTTTCACTCAAGCAGTGCTGTACCAAAATTACATCAACATAACACATGTATGTATGCCACAGGAATCCTTCAAAAAAGGTCTTGCTCAACTCTGACGTAAATGAGCCAAGCCATTAATGAAATCAGAACTAAAGATTCAAAGCCAGAATTAGGATGACAACTGAGCCAAGCTCTCAATGGAAAGCTTGAGCTTGGATCCCTTCCAAGCTTGACAACAAGTGCATCAAACATAAACCAATTATTGGATCTAAAAGAGACAAATGGCAGCTCTTTTGCTAAGAATTGTTTGCCTCTAAATTATAAGCCTGTCAAGGTTGCAAATTTGATTTCATAGTTAGTTAGAATTTGCACCTTGCTACAGCCTACAAGCATTAATGGCAAGGTTTGACATATCGAAGCATACCGCTCGGTCCAGGCGGTACATACTGATCTGACAGAGGATCGGTATATTGGTACACCCCAGTGTACCAACTCGGTACAGCTCGGTATTTACCATACCAACAGCTAGTCAGTACACTAGTACAGACCGGCAATGCGAACCATGATTAAAGGTACAATCATAAAGGACCATAACCTTTCAAAAGTATATAAAAATAATGCTACTCATAGGTAAGTTACCCTTAAATGTTAAAAAAAGCAAAAATTAACAAAAAAAACTTACTTCAATGTTATAAAATAATGACAGGAAAAGTCTTTGAGCTTTAATTCCATCACCATGTCCAGATAATTTGAGAAGCCCTTGACCATAAACACCCAAGTCGGCATTTGAGGATATGACAGAATTATGCTGCCACAGATATTTATCATTTAGTATGAAAAAATGAAACAGAATGCCAACTTACGGTTAGTAACATTTAAACAAGATATTCTAGTTAGCTTACCCTGAGAACAACTAAATTTCTAGCTTCAAGCATGGATGTACTAACATCATTATTGCCACCACCATCTATCTGGATTCTGGAGTCCCACATAAGCAGCATTTTAACATACATTCTAAATGCTCCATAGACCTTCAAGAAGAAAATGGAACATACTTCAATGTGTGAGCATTAATTTCTGGCACCTTCTCATTGTAATTCATAAAATTTTTCCTCAGAAATGAAAGTTACATCATACATGTGGGGTAAACAAAATAAATCTGACCAAGCAATTGAAGCCAGTGATTTAGCAAAGATGATCTGGTTACAGCCATAACAAAACTTCTGCTTCCTTAAAATAATGATTGCTCATGAATTAAAAAAGTGGCAATATCTTCCACATAATTGAACATATGCAAAATTTTCTTTAAGCTTTTCCCTTCAGACTCTTCTCAATTATTCCTTAAATTTTTCGTTGCCACTATTCCTATTTGATCTTCATATGCCCTCCTCTAATGGAGATCTAATAAATACGAAATAGATAGCTACATACAAAGCAACAATAGATGAATAAAGATTGCACATGTATTATATATCAGATTTGCTACAATTAAAAATGTTGCTAGTAAAATTACATGCCTTTATAACAGAATCACTCATGAGAAGCTCCTCTGCAACCAGTTCAAATTCTGAAACTGGATAGTCAGATAATCCAAAGCAGATGCTGCCCCCATCGATTAGCTTAATTTGGCCTCTCACCTTTCACAACCAAAAAAAACAATAGCATTACTAGCTACATATCTTGTCCAATTTATCAGCAAAAAACATAGAAAAAGCCAAAAATATTAAAATATATATATCTGTATGTGTTATTATTAGCATTAAGGCATGAGATATAGTAGTACAGATGAAAAAAACCTTAATTGAAGACTGATGTATATTCTGTGGAATAGGAAAAACAGGTTAATCTAGAAACATAAAGCATGCAACTCATAAGATAGGCAAGAATAAAATTTATAGGAATAAAGAATATGTAAAGCTCCTATCTATCTAATAGATTTATACAATAGTAAAAATGTCATCAAATTTGTCAGTTTCTGTACAAGACTTATGTAATAAAACTTGCCCAACTAGAGAGCATATAGTGCATAAAATCCTAGAATATAGAACTCTTCAGAGTAAAGAGCATAATCTTCTTGGTATAAATCAGGTACATGGCTAAAACTAGGCAATTAAATAAATAGAAATCAAAGAAAATAACTTTAAGTACCAATTAAACTTATATATTCATAATTACATCCATGATAGCAAGCATTACAGATTGATTTGTTTAGGATAAGTTATCCTCGATAACTATCCCTAAGATTAAAAAAAAAATTATAATAACACATTCAGTCATCATGACAAGAGGAAGTTGACATACTGCTGTCTGATTAGCAGGTAAATTGGGTGACCATCATAAATACTGAAATCAGCCCCCATGGAAGAGTTAACAGTACAAAATAACAGTACATAAAAAAAAAATCCTTAAGTTCATGAATAGTTAACAGTACAAAATAACACATTTTAATTGGAAATAGAAGATTTTAATACATAATTGATAAGGAAGAGCACAAGAACAAGCTTGTTAATTATAAGAGCGAATTAAGACATTTTTAGTTGTAAGGCCAAGGTTTATGGATTAGAGTGTTTGGCAATTCGGAAAGCAATGAATACAAAAAAATTATTATAGCCAAGCTGAGAATGTTGAAATCAACATGCAAGTTTACCAGAAAAGATAGAATAAGAAATATTTTTAGTCCAAAAAATTAGGTGTAACTCTCACAAAGGATGAAATGTCAGCGAACCATTTAAATGGTAGACATGTTCAAAAGAGACATATAGACACCCCAATTAAATGAGGAAAGTTATTTAGGATTACTATGCAATATAAAGTAGAGGAAGACCTAAGAAAACTTTCCTAGAAAATGAATATTCGACTACTCTTGATTTAACAAGGGACCTTGCATTGCAAAGAAAAGATCCATGTAAATGTCAATGTCCTTGGGACATCATATGTTGCTGGAACTTAATATGTTGGCTATAGTGAAACAAGGAATTCTTTTTTCTGAAACATACAGACTTGCAGGATATAATGCATCTTATTCAGACTACCCGTTTGATGCTGAGCATGATATTATGAACTCACATTATAAACATATGGTACTTAGCCTTGTGGCAGAAATACACTACAGGTCACAGAAGCCACTCTCAGAATTTGCATGTGTCCTCTCTCCCTCTTCTCAAAAATTTTCTTTAGACTATCCATTTACTTCCACAGCTTGTGTCTTGCCTTTTTCTTTTTTATGCATAGACTACTGGAAATGCATTTTCCATGTAAGCACCACAATAACGTGGTTGTCCATGAATCATCTCAAAGCATCCCTATTGTTGTGAACTAGCAATAGTTCAAAACGAGTTAGCAGCATTCTCTATATTTGATGACTCAAATCATAACATGCTAATGAGACAGTTAAACAATTGATGAGACTTTGTAATAGCTGAAATGAAAAACAATGGAATTCTGACAGAAAACATGATAACAAAAACAAAAATGTGGTTGATGGCACAAAGCTCCCTCCAGGATATTTGATACTCAAAACACGCAGAGTTTTCAATAGCATTCGATGATAAGATAGCATCTATTATTTCCAGTTCGAATTAATTAGATCTTACCATCACACATTAATTTGGATAAACAAAAAATTAAGAAGACAAGCAAATTGAGTCTTTTTAATAAAAAATAAAGCATGCTAGTTAAACTCATCCTCACTCACCATAGCTAATAAAATTCTTGGAAGGCCACCAAGTCATCAATGACTAATAAAGTTCAATCAGACAATGGAGGATTTCACAAGAAATAAACAAATTTAAATTAAAGTGACATATGTAAGAGTGAAACAGATGAACAATAAAGATACATAAGACATGCATAATCCAACAATAAGACATGCATAAGAAATGGTCTAGCAAAATGATAATATGTGAAAGAGGAATATAACCTGTACTCTCGTCCAAAGCAATGGAACCAAAGCTTTTGCATTGCACTCAACAAAAACATTGGACCAAAGTATAGTCATTGGAAAATCAAGGAGTGGAGTCTCAGTACGTGTTGTAAAGTTGTCATTGCTGACCCTAAGACTTTGTAATGTATTATCATAAATTGTGCCCGCTGCACCAGCATTCTCAGGACAGCCAATACTCCAACCACCTATTACAACAAGTAAATTGTTTGTGACAAATAAAGATTTCTAGAAAAACATGAAAATCTATGCAACATCATGAAAAATATTATAAGAAGAAATCAATTTCATTATTAGCAAGAAGTCAACAATTACACAATTTTATAATTCTTTGTGACAAATAAAGATTTCTGGACAAAAAAGAAACCATAAAAGAGATAAGTTAAACACGTACGTAGCGTGCTACACAAGCATGACCTGTGCCTATCTCAACCTTTTAAAAGCCCATCAAAGAGATGATAGAAATTTTACTGATATAGTAATACAGTAGCTGACAACCAGGCCAAAAGAATTCCTTGTGCTAGCAGCACCAACCATAACACAAATATCCATGCTCTTCCAGTGCTTTTACAGGCCAGTCAGTGTACCATTCAAATGACAGCACAGTTCAGCATATGCAGCATGTAAAATGCCGAAGGGACATCAGCCTGCCCCAGTACCATAACATAGAATACAATGGGCAATCCCATATAAAGACCACCAATATGACTAAACAAACAGAGGGCCTTAAAAATCATCATCAATTCTACTAATTGACCAAAAAATGAATGAACACAACTTGACAATAAAACAAGATGCACCATGTTTTTTAGTTACCAATTTTAGGTACAATAAGAAACTAAGAGTGTCAAGAGAAAAATAAAATAAAAGCTCTCGATGAGGAAAGTGTGATGAATATATACACACACACACACACACACACATATATACACACATATATACATATATATACACATATATACATATATACACACATATATACATATATAATATACATATATATATGCCCACACAAACACACACCAATAATAATAATGTCACAGTATCCAAAATAATTGGAGATAAGATAGAATATATGAACAATACAACAGCAAGCTGTAATGTCACCAACTCTTTGGAGTCAGCATTTTCCCACTGTTGAGGTTTGAATAAGCCAATATCTTAGTTAAATCAAGAGCATTCAGATCGATATATATATATATATATATATAAAATTTATTTACTTATGTGTGTGTGTTTATTCAAAATAGACAAGGAGAAACTAAACACTTTTATAATTATAAGATCAAGGACAAATGCATCAAAAACCCCAATACAGATATACTGGTAAGGGAACCTTAAAATGTTATCAAGCCTACTAGAAGAATAAAAAAACCTTATTCAATCTTATTCATGTTTACTAGAAAGATATTAAATCAATGAAAATGTTAAGGTAATTTTGTCAGCTATTAGTAAGACAAAGCACAACAAAATAGCTTGTAAAAACAGCTAGACATATGAAAACAATCCATCGCACATCATTGATTACAATTGGTGGTTCATACTCTGGTTAACAATCACATACACAATACTCCAGCTAACTATCGCAGGTCATATTTTCCAAGGCAACTAAAAGAGATCTAAGTATCTATTTAGCTCAACAACAACATAAAAAGAAGGGGTGGAACACAGTATTTTCAGTGAAAGGAGGTCAAAATATTTGTCTGGCATTTTAGCATCTTTAGAACCGGTAACGATAATTTCCATGTTTTTTAAACAACCAAAAAACAGCTAGATAATCTTGTTGCCAAAAGGCAACTAAAAATCCTTTATTTTGATCAAATATACATAAAGTAGAACAAGTTGAACCTGCATTATATTAGTGATCACATTATTTATGAAAAACCATCTGTGATTCTGAATAAGAACCAACACTTAGGAATCTGAGACAGGAAGTACTACAAACCATGAGCTGTGATCTTAACGTCTTGTATGCTGTAACACTCTAGAGAGATTCGACCACCACCACCACCACCCCATCCACTCCCACCAGCAGCACTGATCACGCCACTTCCCTTCCTAAGTATTCGATATAGAAAGATGTGATGAGGACAAATTTAGCAAACACTAACTTAAAATATAGAAATTTTTGTCAATAAGCAAGTGAACCTTTTTTTTTAATCATGGAAATAATAATTAAGTACACAAAACCACACATATCTACAGCCATTTCAAAAAGTACACAAAACCACACATATCTACAGATTAACCTCAAAGATTGAACGTTTCACGTGAAGGAAGCACAAACGTAATCTGAGAACAGGTCAACATTTTGACATGCATGACTTTCTGGATCTTAAGTGGCCTAGGAGAATACTTTTTACACAAACTCTCAAATATGTTCTCTAATCTCAAAATAACAGGTGCAGGCAAAAATGATCTCTAGAGCCATCTAGAATAAACACATATATCAGTACAATTAAGAAACAGAAACCCAGGTGACTTGTACAACTCGCTTGGCATAATTCATCAAGTGATAAACAAAATGAAAAAACTTTTAAAGAACTGATACCAATATTCCACCAAAAAAGAAGCCTTGTAGTCTAAACAAAATCATCATCAAATACCAACAGTTCCCTGGTTCTCAGACAAAGAAACACAAGTATTTCAGAACCAACTTGACTGTTAAAGATAACGAATTAGTTATCATGCCAAACCATAAGTTTGCAAGTTTACAGAGTGCCATTTGACTATTGTTCTTATATTTATAAAGGCAGTACTCACCCCTCTCCAAGGAGAACTGTTTTTATTATCATCCATGTATTCCCAATATCTAATTTAAAACTTTTCGGACAAACATTGTTCTATACTTTCTAAACAATCAGATTAGAACTCTTTAAATACAACAGTAGAACCAAAAGTCCATCTCATTACTTATAATACATATCTTTTTGCCTCAATCAGCACCAAGAAAGGCCTACTTTGTTGATAAAAGAAAGTATTCTATTGAATTTGAATCTATATCCTTTTTGCTTCCACCTGGCAGCACCTTGAACTTGTATGATAAATTTATAGTATTAAAATTAATGAGAAGGTACTACTACTGGCATTATCATTAATAATGAACTTCCAAGGCCTCCTGGAATGCTATCCAGGAAACTGCCAGGACCCTTTATTGGATGTTGTCCAAAATCTTCTGAGCCATCAGAATCGTTGAAGGACCTCTCACTTATGTGTTAGTCATGTTTTGAGTATTTCATAATTTGTCAAATTTAAAGATGTAAACCAACAACAATCACTGTTTGACAGGAAAAGACACAGCTGTGGCATTTGTCATAAGCTTTGCTAGACCAATATAAATTCAACTTATCCTTCTTATAAATTTAAAAAAAGACTACAATAGTTTTTTACTCCGAGAGGTGCTGGGAATAAATAATTTAGTATGGTTCTGAAACGAACCATGTATAAAACGAACCATGTATGGAATAAATAATATTACAGGTATAAAGACCATGTATAAAAGTCAGCTTCAAAGAAAAAGACCTAAAGCCAATGAGTTTTCTGAAACGAACTTCTGGTTCAACATAATAATCTACTACCTGTATGAAATTTATGAACAACATGACAGCTAGCAGATTTTTTGTTTTAACAATTATCTTTGAAGGAAACTAAACCCTACCCTTCAAAATATTCCAAAATGATTTCTGAGGAGCAAATGGCATACCAAAAATAAAAACTAAGCACATTGCTATGACTTCTGAGGAGGAGATAAAGGAAATAAATTACTAAACCAAGCAAGAAATATCCAGTGAACATTATGGCCTTAAATATGTAACCTAATTTGTCCATGTTAATTACATGCAGTCCATTTCTCTTCCTAGGAGACAAATAATTAGCCAGCAGAAACACGAGCTATGAAGCCATGTATAGAAATTTTTTTCAAAAGAAATGGCTTTCAATTAAAGGCAAGAATTAAATAGTGGTGCACCACAATCCTTCCCAAAGTATCAAAGTTAAGCCTGGACTAAACCTTCTAACCACACAATCATTTAATCAAAACTCAAAAGACAATCAGTAAAGGCAAAGAAATTAATTGATATATTTCCCACAGGTACAACCAACAGATACCCTTAGCACAGCAATTTAAAACTTTGGACACATCTCAGCTTTAGCATAATAACAATTTTAATTTCATAACATAGTACAGCTTCTTTATAAAACAGCAGATGTTACATATTAAAAATTGTTTTGACATACTGAGTTGAAATAAATGGAACTAATAACTGTGGACATTCATTAGAGGTTTGTGTACAGATCACAAGATCACTAACCAACCAACCATTAACAATAAAAAAAGGATTGTCGTGAATGCCACAAAAACCTCTGTGGACAAGGATGCATCTGTTTATAACACGAAAGATTAATAAACTTATAAACTGATAGCTAACTTTTACCACTGAAGCTAATAAAACATAAAACACTCAGCCCTGAGTGAATATGATCAGAAATTCTTCTTTCTTGCCTAACAGGGGTAAAAATCTATAACCACTAAATCAGCACTAATAAGGTTTTGTTGAATAGACAAACAGAGCAACCACATAATTCTTTACAAAGTTTCAATGAACAAAAATTCTCAAGACAATAGTCACAGACAAATAGCAAATTAGCAATCATACATAACATTGGAAAGAAGCTTACTCTCTGACAACAATTACATAACACTGACTAAAAATGTCAAATATGTAAAGATAGCTGCAATAAGCTCTGTATTCATGGTTGTGATTCTTGTGAATTTAAAATGTTTGTCCATTCTCATTCAGTGAATTTCTAATTATAGACACCTAATCAAAAGCCTAGTAACCATATTCAGATCCTATGAACATGTGAACTAGTATAAACATCTTCCATATTTAATGAGAATTATTTCTTCAAAGTATAAAAGCTGTAATTATTACAACTTGAAAGGAAGTAATCTGAATAAATTCATTAGCAGCCATGGACATAACATTAAGAACTACAATTTTGTGAAATGACATAATACATGGTTTTGCCACTTAATTACTTGATCACAAGTAGAAGGGCTTTAATGGAAGCACCATGTTAACAGCCAAAGTAGGTAATAACAGTAAAATATCAGACAGAAGAACAAAACTGTGCAAAGTAGCAACCATTCTCACAATTTTAATGCACGGATAATGATGGGCTTTAATGGAAGCAACTGTGTTAACAGCCAAAATTGGTAGTAACAATAAAAGGTCAGACAGAAAGAAGAACAAAACTGTGCAAAGTAGCAGTCATTCTCACAGTTTTAATGCATGGATAATGATGCTTCCTCCAGATCCACCTCCTCCTTTGAGTCCTCCCATGCCACCTTCTGCAGTTACGAATCCATCCAACTGCAATGTATCACCGACTTTGAGCTCAATGCGGCCCCCACCATCACCTCCATACCGTTTTTCAGCAGATGTACTTCCCCCCTTGCTTCCATAACTCCATGGCTTAGATAATGTTGACCATGCATAAACATCACCACCCCAATTTGTCTTGTTACTTCTTAGGCATGAAGCACCGCGACCCCCATGTCCTCCACCAGCACCATCATGGCCAATAGGAGTACCACTTGTCTGGGATGGTGGTGACCCACCTAAGGATGTTGTGTTTATTGTTGCACAGTGATCCAAAGTAAGGTTTCTAGCATCAAAACTAACAGAACCTGCCATCACATTTACATATTCGCCAATCTTAACACTTCCAGACACGTTAACAACAATTGAGCATCCTTTAACAGGGCATATGATGGCAATATGTGGGAAAACTTCTATGTTTCCTGAGCCATATACACAAAGATCACCATCTAAATTCAAACTTGAGTTCAGTAAACATGTTGTATCGAAAGTGCCAAAACCTTTCAAGTCCTGACAAGACCCAGAATTATCCAAATAAGATAGACAGGATTGACCTTCACTACTGTCCACTGCATTTCTACCATATGCTTCATTTTGAATCAGTCCAGAAGATTCCTGACGCAGGGTTTCTGAAGTAAAGCCCTTAACCATTGAATGCTTAAGGCAGCATAAAAGCATGAAGATGCAGAAGTTTCCCACATGATGCCAAAACAAGTATCCGCCTTTTAAGACAGAGAACATAGTCATTCAGAAAAAGAAGAAAAACCAGAAAGATTACAGAGTAGATCAATTCTCCCAACCATAAAGACACAAATTCAGATTATGCTTATTTATTTGTGTATTTGTTTTCTCCAGTTCTTGATTCATGAGATAGCTTGGAAAAAGCTAAAAGTTCATGATGCTAACTCTTCTTCCACACAAATAGATGAGTTCAGCTACTAGTGCATTCTCTGCTCAGAAATAATCTGGATGTATCACCACCATAGAACTTGAAATTCACATAAAACCGGGGAGGTCTCATACAGAATCTGCTGATGAACAGATAAAAGCTGCAAATAAATCACAAAAATAAATTATAGCAATATACCTCAGCAATATGAGGACAATCAAGCAAATATTTCATATGCAGGAACTCAAACTTTAAAGAAAAAGGAAAGAAGGATTTTAAACTCATATAATTATGTGGAATTTAACATGTATTATGCATTTAGATGCTTTCATGAAAGAAAAAACTGCAGCAAGGAATGTAATGATTTGAAACAATAAAGTTATGTTGTATAAGAAGACTTTCAAATTCTTGAAACTTGTAACTACTTTAGATAAAAGGAAGATCAATTTGTTGAAAACTTGTAATAAGGTTAGCAATATTATGCCCACACGTGTCCCTAGAAACAAGTGAAACAAATTGATTTTATCATGTGAAGGATGAAAAATGTCATCCCATGGCATACAAAATAACTCACATCATGAAAAGTGCATCGCAAAGATTTGTACAAGAAATATAGATAAATAACTTTGATATTAGCCTTAGTTCAAGATTATTTTGGTTATCATTTCATTGCTGTTCCAAAATGCTGACCCGAAATTGGCAAAGTAAGCAACATGGATCTCTTCATGTACTAATCTTTCTTCTTTCTCCCTTTCCAGATATATAGATAAATAACTTTGATATTAGCCTTAGTTCAAGATGATTTTGGTTATCATTTGATTGCAGTTCCAAAGTGCTGACCCAAAAATTGGTAAAGCATGTATCTCTTCATGTACTAATCTTACTTCTTTCTCCCTTTCAATATATCTATCTCTTAGGGTGGCACATGGTGAGGTGGTAAAGCAATTTAACTTCCCTATCTCTTAAACTTTATCTAGCAGGACCTACGAAGAACCTATTGAAAATGAAGAAGCGTGATGTTCACTGTTGCAAACTCCAAATAGTCAGACATATAGCAACTTTTTTGTTTCAACACAACATATCCAGAGTAACAGTTAAATTGGCTTTGGACATTTTGCTTAGAAGGTCTTGATATGTTTACTTTTGCGGAATCAGTGAATTACTTCGAGCTTCCAATGGTTTGAAACTTTGAAACATTTCTATTTCTGGTACTGGACAATGGAGAACTTTGTTTCCAGATGCATCAATTGAAGATCATTTCTTGAAGATAGGAGCAGCTTGTAAAGAGACAACAACCCATCTTTGATGTTAAATAAATGTGCTAAAAAATAGCAGTTGCCAAGATATTGAGTTGACAAGAAATTTGGCCAAGTCACAATTCTTGGGTTAGTAAATAAGCATCTGTTTGTAGTTATGATCCAAATTGCTTACTCTAGCTACTGTCCTTCAAATTTCCATCTGCTAAACTAGCGACACTTGCACACCTTAATAGGTATTTTCACAAGGGGCCCATGTGGATTATGGTAAAATATAATTACCAAGGTTCAGTTGCTTCTGTGAAAAAAGCAACACATGCGTAAGGAAGTGGAACTTTTTTGCTTAAGACCAGGAATAAAGACCACATGTAGGTCCACATCTATGTTGTTAAATTTGACTGAAACGAATCATGCTTTAGCAATCTGTTCTAGAGCCCATTAGACAAGCACAGTCCAGACTCAACCAGTAAGTTTGTCACAACATCTTAAGCCAATTTTATCATGTAATGCAAGGCCAGCATATTCTGCTCGTTGCCGGCATCAGAACTTAAATCCTTAATCCACAAATAAATGGTAAGCTTGAAGTTTGAAGCAGTGAATTCGAGTGGACAAAATGCAAGCTAATTTACACGGCAAGATCGAAGCAGACCTTCAGTTCCACTAGAAAATCTCCATCAAAAGGTAAAGAAGAAAGTAAAGGTAATTATTCCACTCAACTAAATTCCCGATGAGATCACATCAAACTTAACAAACAAGGGAAAAAAATAATGCAAGCGAAGATTCCAAGAAAAAGGATACGAATCGCATCATCGACAACTCATTGAAACAACATTCCTAGAAGATCGAGAAAGCCGGACCGATCTGAACGGAAACAAGTTCAAGAGAGGAATCACCTCGAACCCTAGAATCTTCTCCGCTTCTTTTTTTTTTTCTTTTTTTCTCAATTCTCCTCTACCTTCACAGTGACACGGGGCAGCTCTACTCTGCTTCCTTCGCCGCCTCCGTGTTATAAGGCATCATCGTACCCTCCAGAAATAGAATTCTTTAATCTCTTACTCTTCTCTTACTTATTGAAGACACATCAAACTAAACAAACAAACAAGGAGCAATGCAACCAAAGCTTCCAAGAAAAGGGAACCAAATCGCACCGTGTGTCACCTTGAAGAACTCCACCCGAACAACATTCCCTGGAAGATCAACAAAGTGGGACTGATCGGAACGAAACAAATCGGGGAGAGCAATCACCTCGGTCCGGACTCGCGGATCAAGATCGCGGCCGGTCCGCTGCGAACCCTAGAACCTTCTCCGCTTCGTTTCTTTGGTTCTCCTCCTCCTCTCTCTCTCCTCACTGTGACTGGGGGCAGCTCCGCTCACTTCGCCAATCCTCCGTAATGGAATCCTGTAATCCTTTACTCTTCTTCTCTAATCTCTTACTCTCCGTGTCCTGCAGGTCACAGCGAGTCCAACTGCGCTCTGGCCTCGCTGGCGACCCGCTTCGGCTCCCTTCGTACCGCCTTCCTACGAGGGTCCGCATCCCACATCTTATGCGGCACAATGAATCTTCTATCTTACATGAACGGTTCAGATTTATTGTACGGACTGAAGTGACGATGGATAGGCTTAGCGTTACGGTTCCCGCGAGCGTCAGCATCCCATCATCTTATGCGGTACAATTAATCTTTCCGTTCCTGTATGAACGGTTCAGCTTTATTGCACTGATCGAAAGGAAGGTCTGTTACCGTTGCAGTCGAGCTTAGAAGGTTACATATTACCCTCTCCAAAGGAGATAACAACTAATCTGCCATTGCTTAAGCTCCGTATACGTAGACCGATATCAATCGTACTGAACGTACGAGATCCATCGGGTTTAAACATGGCCAATATGTTATAAAGATGGATTTTGGTACGTTTTGCGGATAAGCCCCTCGATTCTTATTATCTATATAAAAGCCCCTCTTATCCCGCTTTTTAATGACATGACAACTGAAATCGACATACGTGGATTGCACTCACAGTTAACGTGGGCCGATGGTTCGATAGAGGGTCAGTTTGGCGGGGCTAATACAAACACTAACATGAATCATATTATCTTCATACGTTTCATGTGGACGCAAGCGAAACGGACACGGGCGAGTGTGACTTCACCGACTCCAAATCCCATTGCGATCCGTGCAACGAAGTCCACATGAAACGCCTTTATCAGGGGCACGTGTGGGCCCAAGTGATGACGACATGAGCGGGTGTGGCTCCGTCGTCCTCAGATTTACTTACCACCGTCCACCAAAATAAGTGTACGTAATATCTATATCTTAGTGTGCAGATTAATATAATCTTAATATATCTTAGAATATATGGGATTCTAACTCTTGATTCATTGATATAATTAAGCTGGTCGGCAGTTGATTCTAACTTTGTATATATAAGATTATTAATCTTATATATACAGATGATTTTATGGTTAATCTTTAGGGCTAATAAGAAAACATGTTGGACTATTAAATTGATATTCAAGCAGTATGAGGAGCTTACAAATCTGAGAATAATTATTCATAAGTCAGCTATTTATTTTCCTAATCTGTTCCCCTTTTTTTATTTCAAGGACAGTAAATTCTCATTTAAATATTTAGGGACCTTAGTGGCTCCTCGCAGGATTTTGGTGTTTATGTCTACACCTATTCATTTACTAAGTGTTGCTTGGATGCCTTGTGAAGTTGTGTCCTAAATCCTTGGGAGGATTAGGGATTCAGAATTTGCATCTTTTTAGCCATGCTCTCCATGTTAAAAGAATTAATATATATCTTAACAAAACTCGTCTTTGGTATAATATTGTGTTGGCAAAGTATGGATCTGTTTCTCCATTTAATGTTTAATTATAGTTGGAGTTGGATGCTGCTTTTGAGGGCAATGTCTCATCTTACTGATGGCTTTATGCATAAATCCACAAGTTTTATGTATGCTAATGGTTATTTGATTTACCAATTTCCCTTAAGCTTACCATTATTAATATAGATATTTCTTGTGATTCTTGTATGGTTTCTGATCTTATATTGGGTGGTCACTGTGGATTCATGATGTTTTCCAGTAATTTTTGGAGTTTATCTCTTCAATTGCCCTTCATGCTGCTGAAGATAATCGATCTGTCATTACAAAGGCTAATTTTAGAGTTTATCTCTCCAATCAACCAAATCCAATTTTTAGATATGTCATTACAATCGAGATAAGAGATCCGACAAAAATAATAGAAAATATGAAGGAATGCTGGAGCCATGAAACAATATTGTCGAGAGTCTTTATTCTTCGAAATATCAAAACAAATTTATTATTCGCTCACATATTTTGCTCGATACGAGTTACCACAATGAAGAGGCATTATCAGCATTTTTCAGTTACATCATCAACTCGACTCAGGTTTTATTTTAATGGTAAGTGTTAAGTCTCCCATCTTCCTTTTCAATCATTTTATCTTCTCGTGGAAATTATCGATCATAAGAGACGATTGACTAATAATGGAGCCAATGTTTTATATAATAACAAATTATTAAAAAGGTTAACCCTAACTTAGCTTATGAGCAGTTGAAGATGGTATAGAGCAACAACCCTGACATAGAAAACGAGTTTATACAATTTACTTGAGAGTTGGATTCAATGAGAATTTATAAATCTAAGTTTGTCGGGCAAGTTGTTATGACCAATAAGCACATCATGAGTGTAACTGAGTAGTTAACCGTCTTGAATGAGCAAATTCAATGTCTTAGTAACTAGCTAAGGAATTTGAAGAAGACGTTGGAGGCTAAGAAGATTATGATCCCTAAGCATCGGAAGAAAATAATCATCGATTATAAGACCTCTATTAGGTTCATAAAGGATCTAGAGAGGTCGAATGATGATTAATCGATAATAACCTCCCTATCATTGATATTTTATGATATACAATAAATAAATTTTTTTATTCGAAGAAATAAAGAGAAACAGACACTTTTAAAGCTAAATAATTTATATTCATACTTTTTAGATTTTTTATTTAATAGAGAAAAAACTTGACATTATCGGCTCCCCTCATCACTTGGGCTAACAACACCACCTAAATTAAACGTGGGAGGCCTCAGCAACTCCTCGTAGCCACTAATAAGGATCTACCCTATCTATCCTAGCTTCACAAAGTGGGCACGTAAGACTCACTCCTTACTAATATCATAGCTGAAAAAATCATGTCCCATATTAATGATTAGCAACATGTCCCAACTTCCCCAGTCGCCTCCTAGCTAACATCTCAGTAGAAGTCATGCCTCTGTATTAATATGACTGATAGCATAACTCGGTTCTCTCATTTATACTGTTTATATTATTCTCTTTCTCTTTCTTCATCTTTCGTTGATTTAAGCATCAAAATGGTCGAGCTACAACGTCCCAACGTATACCAATTGCGTCATCCGAAGACACGATGAGGAGGTGACTCAGCAATTAAGAGAATTCAGCTCTTGTATCTGGCTTCACCCTATCGAGGCCAGGTCGCTTCCAATGAGCCACCTCTCGCATGGATTTTCTATACTGGTTGGTCACGGTAACTCCTCTCTTCAACAAAGAGGAGTCATCAAGAAGGATTTATACCTTCAATAACGAACCAATCGGATGACTCACCTCCCAGTGTACCAACACTATCCTTGTTCAGACGGGATTGAAAGATTGCGCTGTTTACAACTCTCCTCGTAGATCAGAGGAGATGGGTCCCGCATTATAAAACTGAACCCTGTCTGATCTCAGCAGGCCGAGCCATAGCCATGTCTTGCAGCCGCTTTGAGAAGCGAAAGAAGCCTCGATCACCTCTCTCTCCGCATCTTAAATTGGTCCAGCGGAGCACCAAACTCGACCTGCGACGCGTTTTGACCCGTTTCGCAGATCGCGGAGAACACAACGGAAATAATAGAAGAAGAGGGTTCATTTGAGATCTCTCTCTCTCTCTCTCTACGTCTTCCGCTCTTTTGAATTCCCAGGTCTCTTTCGATCGAGCTCCTCGTCCTTGTTCCGTTCTTCGCGTTCGATCTCCCGGGAGGAACATCATGGCCCCAGTGTCGGCGCTCGCCAAGTACAAGCTAGTGTTCCTGGGGGATCAGTCCGTGGGGAAGACGAGCATCATCACCCGGTTCATGTACGACAAGTTCGACAACACCTATCAGGTCGATCTCTGTTATTATCGTTTTCCCTTTTCTTTTACAGATCCGAGATCAGGCTTTCGAATGTTTTCTCTTTCTAAATCCTGTTAATAGTCCATGCGTTGGATGCTGATATGCTTGATCAGGGTCTCGTCATTCGTGGCAATGTTGGACGCAGATCGAGCTATGCATTTCTTGATCTGAAATATTTGAATTAGGTTTTATTCGAATTGTTCTATTACGACTAATTTGTCTTCAGATCTTGTAGATCTGTCGTGATCTAGATGGGTTGTAAATGCGGGGTGTTGCTCTTGAATCATCGTGTTGGGCATCTTCGGATGACATACAATTTTACTAAATTTTCTTGATGGTAAAGAACTGGGGGCTCAATGATTAGTAAAAGTTGTAGGAAAGCCAAATCTGATTTGATTCGATTACTCATCTCTGGATCTGGCATGCCAACAGAATTTGCCGTGATCATCTACCGATGAACAGTAACTTCTTTTTTTTGTTATATGGATAATTACACTGCATATGAGATACAAGCTGCAATAGAATAACGTTACATATGCCAACCACTTATTCTATTTAATGATCATAGAGCATCAAGTGTTTCCATTTAGGTGATAATTAAAATTGCAGATCATAGTTTCCAAAATCCTAAGGGACATAGAGGAAAAAGATTATATATAGAATAGAAATGGCGAGGATAGAAGGATAAGAGGTACAAAGATTTGCGAGGTTTCCTGATTCCTTCACAAAATCATACATGAAAATCAAAACCAATCTGCCGCGCATGTGTCGTATACATTGGCATAACCAACTCCGGTCTCTCTCAAACTAGGACTTTAATATATCCAAATATGGTAATAGACCTAGATGCAGCATCTGTTTGCTCCAAGTTGGTCTCCTTTCAGCACTGAACCTCTCATTTGCTGGTGTGGTGTCTTTCTGGATCAGTAACAGTTGACCAAGTTTTTTATGCAGCTTTTTTATTTCGAGATTCTCCAGTTTAGTTTGTCTATTCTTACTGCCACTAGCAGACAATACTAACTTATTAGCCATATTTTACTTGAAACTTTTGTATCTGTAATTTTTTGGATCAAAATACATCCCTTGATGTGGAAAATTGAATAGGTTTAAAAGTGTTTGTGTTTATAAACTTTATACTATAGGTAAACTTTGATCCTAGGCAGGAGTAACATCTTTGTTATTCTCTTAGTGAACTTTAGAATCAATTTTGTGGTTTTCGTCTTTTAGTTAACGTACCATCCCTATATATCTGTGGTGCAAGGATTCCTTCTCCTTTGGAAAGAATCAAGACAATCTAATCTATTATCCTTTATACTTTTATATTTTATTCCCTCTTAATGTACATTAGCCAGAACATTTAGTTCAACAGGTTGTGATGTATTGTGAGACAAAATTACTCTGAAAAACTTATTAATTATATTTTCTATTTAAATTCTCTATTACCTTTTGAAATGCCATCAATCATAAGATGTCTGTAGTTGTTCTATGGTTTTTATTGGCAATCATCTGTGTTTACAATAATTACTTAATTATTTAACCATTGGATTTGGTAACATGACCTAATAGCTCTAATTTGTAACTTTTTTATGTTATTTTTTGTGGAACTCACTGAAATATTTTATGGTTGCTTGCTTGCTGCAATTACTAAGTTCACACTGTCAATTTTATACAAATGTTACTAGATATATGAAATTTTGGATAGAAGATGCTGCTCAGTGTCCTGTGGACCATTTCAAAGATTCAGAATAGGCATCTACTCTTAAATATAATAGCTGACTACAACTTTTGTTTGGAATTGTACTAATATAGCTAGTGCTTTTAGCAATGGTTAAATTGCCCAACATAGACATTTTTTGTTCTTGTTCTATAATTTTCTTATTCTATGGTAATTGGTAAACAGTGCTTTGATCATCACAAAGTAAGTGATATACCATATGTATTTTGCCCATACAAGTTTAAGGTAGTATATATTCTCCTATTGATTACTTCTCTTGCCTGTCATTTCTAAAGTGTTAATTTTTTTTTTTTTTTTTTTTTTTTTTTTTTTTTTTTTTTTTTTTTTTTTTTTTTTTTTTTTTTTTTTTTTTTTTTTTTTTTTTTTTTTTTTTTTTTTTTTTTTTTTTTTTTTTTTTTTTTTTTTTTTTTTTTTTTTTTTTTTTTTTTTTTTTTTTTTTTTTTTTTTTTTTTTTTTTTTTTTTTTTTTTTTTTTTTTTTTTTTTTTTTTTTTTTTTTTTTTTTTTTTTTTTTTTTTTTTTTTTTTTTTTTTTTTTTTTTTTTTTTTTTTTTTTTTTTTTTTTTTTTTTTTTTTTTTTTTTTTTTTTTTTTTTTTTTTTTTTTTTTTTTTTTTTTTTTTTTTTTTTTTTTTTTTTTTTTTTTTTTTTTTTTTTTTTTTTTTTTTTTTTTTTTTTTTTTTTTTTTTTTTTTTTTTTTTTTTTTTTTTTTTTTTTTTTTTTTTTTTTTTTTTTTTTTTTTTTTTTTTTTTTTTTTTTTTTTTTTTTTTTTTTTTTTTTTTTTTTTGCTGAAATTTTGAGCACTTGACACATCAAATAGTAACTGATTATCCAAAGATATTCCAAAATGGTATGATCTGATAATATTCTGTCTCATATTGGTCGAAAGAGATTGATACAAACATCATGAGCTGACTTGACTGCCTAGATGAAAACAGAGCTTCATGCTCATTTTAGTTGAGATCATTGTTTTGATTTTTTTAATTGTAGTACTTAAGAGATCTTTAGATTCTCCCATTTTCTGACACATCTATTTATTCTTATGAATTTTAATCCTACACAATGCAAAATCTTTTTACTATGGTTAAAACATTCTGTCTAGCATATGAGAAAGCTTGAAGCATGTTTAGCCAGATACCATGATGCATTAAGGTTTAAATTAGACCTCATAATTGAACATTTTTTTAGCAGCCATATTTTGCACATTTCATTCTCATTTAAATTTGTCCTAGATATTCATGCTTGTGGTCGAATATACCAGTAGTTCATGCATTTTCAGTCCATTTTTGCTTCTCAGCTTCAGTATTGTTATCGTCTTCTTTACTTCATTTCACTACACAACCATCTCGACATGGGAGGCCTGGACATATGTTATATTATTTGTAAATAGATTGTTCTACTTGTTTTTTGTTTCTCTCCAGTGAAATTAAACTGGCACTATGTATTTAGCTTTGAAGATATAGAACTCATAGCAAACATAAGCTGATATATCATCACAAATAAAAAATTGAAATTTGAAAGCCGAAGTCATTATGAACAGGTAAGAGAATAAAAAATTATTCTAGTAGTAAATATATTATAATTGTAGACTAGCATGGCTCAATTGCAATCCATAGGGCTTTTACAGGAAACTTGTGTCCTTATAAGTAATATTTCAGGATTTTTTTAATATATTGAAGAATCTTTTGAAAGTTTATTGCTGAATTCTAATCATTCTTAGGGACACAGCTGGGCAGGAGAGATTCAGGAGCCTAATCCCAAGTTACATACGGGACTCTTCGGTTGCAGTCATTGTATATGATGTTGCAAGTATGCTTTCTTGGTAAATCTTATAGGTTATTTGACAAGATGTCTGTGTATCTAGTTTATTATGCATTTATCATGTTCAAAGGAATCAACCAATGATTTTCCTCCTATTTTCTTTCTGATTGCTAATGATTCTAGCATGTAGATATCTGTGGAGCACGGACACACTGATTTGGGTGGTGTATCTATGTCCGACACTAATATGTTGTCGACACGGCTGAATACATGTCTGACACATCTTTTTTTAATTTATTTATTTTAGTTTTCGAACACATGCATTGGAATAACTCTCTCATTCCTCGCCGCTCCCACATTCATATTTTATGCGGGCGACAGAGAAACTAGTGCGGAGGGGTCTTCGACAGAAGTGAGCCCACATGAGGCCCAGCTGATGGTTGAAGGCGAGTGGTGGATTCTTGGTGGCTTGCCCAGGGCAGCATGGTCCCACCATTCTTTTGTCAACATTTCTTCTCCCTTGTCAACATTTCTGCTCCCTTCTTGTGTCGATGAAGTGTCAGAAGGCTTGATTTGCTATATTGGTCTCAAGAAAAGATGGGAATAGTAGTGTTTCATGTATGGTAGTACTATAATATCACATAACTATATTTACTGATGGTAAATTTATTACTTTATTACCTTTTATTCTGATTAGCTTGTATTGTTAATTGACCATGTAACAAGAATAAAATAAATTATGTGGACATATGTTGGAAATTTATTTAAAAAATATTAAATTTACTATGTGGAATTTAACTACTTGTACTATAAGCTATAATTTGGTGCAAAGCTCACGTGGAAATATTTTTTTGTTGAATCATTATTTGGTAGATTAACAACAGAGACTTGTATGAATTACAATTTTATATACTGCAAATATTGCTTGTATTTAATATATAATTTTATATGCTGTAGAATTCAAACAGCATATGTTCTATTTTTATTCAGTTGAATTTTTGTTTTGTTTTCTGACAAATTTAATTATATTACAGTTGTACTATCTAAGTACATTTAAACTTTTATGATGATATTTATTTGTTCACATTGGTAAGTTTATAAAATTTAAGTATAAATACTATAAAACTCATGTTAATTCAATATTATATATATATATATATATAATAAAAAAATACACATGTCCTTGCCATGTCCGTGTCCTAATTTTTTTGAAAATGGTGTGTCATAGTGTCTATGTCCTGTGTCCATGTTTCTTAGGGAGACATAGTCAAGATTCACATACTATACATATTGTCTTTTCTTTAGATTATGTCATCCTGGTTGTAAGAACTATCATTTATTACTTTATGATTTGTGTTGTAGGTCGGCAATCTTTCTTAAATACTTCAAAATGGATTGAAGAAGTTCGAACGGAGAGGGGAAGTGATGTCATCATTGTCGTTGTTGGGAATAAAACAGACCTGGTTGACAAAAGGTGACCAATGCCTTTGTATGCTTTATTTAATTTGGTGAATTTTAGACAAGGTGATTGCTTGGACAACAAAGTTAAAAGAAATGCAAAAATAATTTCCTCTTACCTTATTGTTTTATAAAAGTGTTCTGTAAGACTGTCAAATTTTCTTTAGTCTTAGCTCAAGAAACAGATTAAGAATAGACTGAAAATAAAGTAAAGATAATGGTAGCAATACTGAAGAACAAGATTGTATAAAGAGCATAACCATTTTGACATGGGAGGCCTGGATATTCTTAGAGAGCATAAATTCAATAAAAGCTGGGTTTTTCATAAATTTGTTTAACCACATAAAACAAGATTGCTATTTTAACCATCTTTGCATCATTTTTTGTCAATTTTTTCTTCCAAGTTTTGCATGCTTGCCTGAGGGTTCTTTGATTTATTTTTTAAATATTGGTTGACATAATTGAGTTATATTTTTCATTTTATGGAATAGGCAAGTCTCTATAGAGGAAGGAGAAGCTAAAGCACAGGAACTTGGTGTCATGTTCATTGAGACAAGCGCAAAAGAAAAGCTGGCTTCAATATAAAGGTTCACTTACACTCAAACATTCCATATTTTGTTTTTATTTTGTCCAGAAAAGAGAAACTTTTAAAATAGACAATACATCGTTGCATGCTCATGCTTTATCAATTGATAAAGCAAAGAGCCGCTTGACAAAGCAGAGCCCAAACAGCCTTCAGATGAATCAGACATGCTGTTGAATTTTTTGCTTTCTTCATCTGGTAAAGATTGTTTTCTGAGGTGCAAAAAATCACTTCAGTGAAGGACCTTAAATAAGAATGATGAATTTTCAAAGAGAAATAAGATTTGAGCTTTTTGTTCCCAGCTGATTAAGACCCTAATCAAGTCTGAGGTTGCTGAGGAAACACCAGGAAAATAAGGGGATATTTCAGTTGATATACGATGTGCTACTGAAACGATGTTTTGAATGTTTTTCCTATGGATTTCTCAACTCCATATTTCAGATTTTTAAGGATTAGTCCTCTCCACTTATCTCTGTGACATCCATTGCTGAAGTGACCACTGACTGCTTCCTTGGTCTTTTCAGGCTCTGTTTCGAAAGATTGCTGCTGCTCTCCCAGGGATGGAAAATCTTTCTTCAACTAGGCAGGAAGACATGGTCGATGTAAATCTGAAGGCCACAAATGCGAATTCATATCAGTCGCAGCAACAGTCTGGAGGTTGTAGCTGTTGAATTTATCATATTTATAGAGGTGTTGTATTTACTCAGATTCCATTGACTTATAAAACTGCATCAGCAAAATTAGGACGGGATGGTTTATGGTAGTTTTGCCTGCGCAAGTCTTCTGTTATTTCCTGGTGTGTGCTAAACATTATTTTCTGCATTTTCAGATTATGTTTTCTTGTTATAGGGATCATGTATTCTTCAATTGCAGAGAGAGGTGGTAACACTAATAAATAATGTGTGTTTAACTTGGTCTTAGGAAATATAGTTAATAGAAAGTTATCAGTCAATTATTGATACACAAGTGGATCTGATTTTTATCGATAATTGATACAGTCCATGCATTGTGCTCGACGTGTGGATCCAAATTTGGAAGGAGGCATGACAAGCCTCGCTCATCAATTTAATTTGAATTATGCGTGCGCAATGGAACATGTGCAATTGTTTGAGTACAGGCAAGAAGACATTGGTCTATCATGCTGGTAACATAGGAATAAGTGATATTAGGCTCATAATTTAACCTTTCTGCCTTTAAGAGACATAGATTAACATTTATTTTTAGATCTATTCACTTAGGTACTTCTGAATGAGAAAGCGATAATAATAGGATAGATAATAAGATCCGAGGAAATATGACTGGAAATTATCGTTTTTTATTGAATGTTTAATTACATTATCCTCTTATACATTTTGGATCATCAGAGTATGTGAAAACATAACATAGATATTATTTCTAAATATTGATATAAACAAATTGATTTAATTTAAATACCAAGCACTATAAAAGATAGCATAAAAATAATAAATAAATAACGTACGACAATAATATACAAAAAATATATATATATCTATGTAAAATATGAACAGAAAAAAAATATATCAAAGTCACGTATTATGACCAACTATAATATCGATTTTAATTTCAGAAATCATTAGGTCAACGTGTAAAAGGATTTATTCATTCCGATTCTAATCCTTTTGCATTTTGAATTTTGCTATCGATTCCAATTCCAATAAGCGCCACCTGATAGGGAGAGTATGATGAAAATAAAATGAATAAAAGTAAGATCCATGATTTATCTTTACAATTTGTGCCAGCTAAGGCGCCTTATTGTAAGTTGCTTCCGTTAGTGTGCATGCTATATAAAGCACCGATCTGCGCATCATGCACGCGTATTTCGGTGATCATGTCATGCTAACTACGAATATTTCTACGATCCCAGTGACATTAGTGGGGACAAAAATCGTAAATGAACAAACAAGGAAGTCGTAGGTTTCCTAATAGAGATCAGATCGGATCGAATGCTAGGGTTCTGTTGAACGAGGATGAGGAATATATAGAACTCCACCCGGCCCAAAATCCCTTCTCCTCTTCCCTTTTCTCCGTCTCCTCGAGCATGGACGAACTCCACAAGATGGAGCTTCACATGGCAGGTCAGTTTCCCTCCCTCCCGATGACCGCCATCTTCTCCATGATTCCTTCTCGATCTGATATTCTTTTCTTGTGCTACATTTGCTTACATCAAGGGAAAAAAAAGATCCGCAATCCTTTGCAGGGATTTGTACGTTAAAGACCTTCCTTTTAGAATAATCGACCTTTTCTCTGTTGATTGGAGACGGAAGTCAGGGTTCGTGGTTACGGTTCGCGATTGAATGAGTCAACCTGTAGGCACAAAGTTTCTTTTGCTTGTTTTCATCCTCTGACTTTTGGTAATTTACTTCACGAGCTTTCCAAGCTCCGATTTTAGGTTGTAGAGACGACAAATGTGGGAACCGTCCCTTTAGGTTTTTCGGATTCAATTAGGATTGCGAGTGGGGCATTTGTTGGTCTCTTCCGGATCATTTGAGCTGGGGATTTTCGTCTTGCCGGATGATTCAAATTTAAGGGTTTGATATTAGGAACAGCAGTCGGATGATTCTTGATTTACAACAAAGAGCACTGAAATTTTAGGCGCTTTGAGAAGTCTTCGAAGAAAACAACATTTATAGAGAAAAGAAGTACACTGATCAAGCAAACTAAATGCTCTTCCTCAACCGACAGAAGTAATCAAACAGGATTTCCTTTTGGAAGTCTGTTGCCTTTGTTTTGAAATACTCTGCGTTTAGAATAAGCTGCTCCAAAGGATACCATGTTTATTGACAGTGTTAGTCACAATGAATTTGTCATACCTTAAGCTGATAACTTTCCAATTTCAGGGCCTTCAAAATCGGCAACCGAAGCTGATCGAGCACCTCCACCATCATCAAGGTTGAGAAGCTGGCAATGGTGGTTCGTAGTGGCCCTTAACATCTTCTTCCTTCTTGCTGGCCAAACTGCAGCCACTCTTCTGGGGAGGTTTTATTATGACCAAGGCGGCAACAGCAAGTGGATGGCCACACTTGTCCAAACTGCAGGCTTTCCGATCCTCTATCTTCCTCTACTCCTTTTTCCTTCTACGCACCCTCCCCCTGCTACTGCTATCATCCCTCACCCTTCACATGCTAAGATTGCCTTAGTATATGTTATTCTGGGCCTTATCATAGCTGCTGACAACTTAATGTATTCCTATGGTCTCCTGTACCTTCCTGTGTCAACATACTCCCTCGTTTGTGCCACTCAACTTGCCTTCAATGCTGTCTTCTCCTACTATCTGAATTCTCAAAAATTCACTGCTTTTATAATGAATTCTGTTGTTCTCTTGACATTCTCTGCTGCCCTACTCGGTTTTAATGAAAATTCAGAGAGCTCGGCAGATGTTTCCAAGGGGAAGTATGCAATCGGTTTCATATTGACATTAGGAGCATCAGCCACATACTCGCTCATCCTCTCTCTAATGCAGCTCACCTTTCAAAAGGTTATTCGGAAGGAGACTTTCTCAGCTGTGCTGGAAATGCAGATATACACAGCATTTGTAGCCTCTTGTGCTGCTGTTGTTGGCTTATTGGCAAGTGGGGAGTGGAAAGATCTGAAGAGTGAGATGGAGGCATATGGAAAGGGGACAGTGTCATATGTGATGACTCTGGTTTGGACTGGTCTGTCCTGGCAGATAGCCTCAGTCGGAGTTGTGGGCCTCATCTTTGTGGTGTCTTCTCTGTTCTCCAACGTGATAAGCACTTTAGCACTGCCTGTTGTGCCCGTATTTGCTGTGATCTTCTTTCATGACAAGATGAATGGTGTCAAGATTGTTGCTATGCTAATTGCAATTTGGGGTTTTGCTTCTTACCTCTACCAGCACTATCTTGATGACTCGAAAGCTAAGAAGGCTGTAGGTCATACCGAGTATGTCTCTGCTCATGGGTCTTGACAGTTGTTGCTCAGGTTTTAATCTGAATAACTTGAAGGCTTGGACCTCAGTATAGCTAGAGCTGTATCGTAGGATGGGCTTCATCTAAATATTTCTCTCTAAAAGGTAATACTCATTTTTTTCCTGGGTTTCATATTGCAACCTGTGATGCAAATTTCTGTTATTATATGTGCTGACTTCTTGTTATTTCTTAACTTCCAGAACACTTTTTTGCTGTTTGATCAAGTTAAGGCCCAAAGCGGGTGATTGCAGATAAAGTGGCTTAGTTTTATATCACTTGATCTTAACTGCTTTTGGTAATTGAAACAGTTTCTTTTTTATAATTTTGTGACATTAATCATCGACAACTTTTCTTGAAGGTTATGAACTTATTTTTGTTGTGAATATCTCCCCACATCATTGTAGATGTACTCATTATAAATCATTTATAATGCAACAAAATTAAACAAGTTAGATTTTTATAATCACCTCGAAGCAATGCGATAGCTTCCATTGTTTTTCTAAATCTGGTTTCACTAGATTAAACTAAGGTCAATCTTAAAGTTTGACTATGGTTATAGAGTATGAAACATAATGAATGCTGGTGTTCTTGATGAGAACTTTAAGATGTTCAGTGATAAAAGGCCATGAATTAGTGCTGTGAAACTTTGTGCAAAAAATATAACAAATCGTTTAAGTATGTTAGGGTTTAAACAGAGTCATATTTGGTTTTGGTCGGACGAGATTAGTCATTACATTAAGTTAATTTGATTCGTCAGGCCCCGAATTAGTTTTTTCTTGTTTCCAGAGTATTTGATTGATTTTTGTTACATTTAGGTAATTTTGTGATAGTGTTTAAAAGCGCTAATGATTTTATTAGCTCCACTGATCGGGCATTTAAATAAATTTGATTTTTTTCAATGTGAATAATTCTAACACAATAAGAATTAGTACAAAGCAGATTAAGCTCCTTTTATTAATATTTGGTCGTATAAGCAGAGGTATCATTGACTTCAACTGGAATTATTACTTTATGGTGGTCTGAAGATATCTCATCCCTGAAGAATTAGTACAAAGTTTTTGTTTTCTGATTTGGTTTATCTTTTCTGCTCCTTTTTCCTTATATTTGGTGCTCTCATTTAATAAGTTGACATGAACGTGATTCTTATTAGCTCTTGAGAAGAAGAATAAATAGAAAATATGCAATTAATCGATGACATTAAGCAAATAAAGCAAAGATATATAAAGGAAAATAGAACTGATTAGTTGTCCAGTAGATATCTCTGCTTATGTAAACGAGAGAAACAAACTCTGTTTCCAAATTGATCATTTTGATTGGATAAGACATGATTATTTTTTGACTTCAGATTGTTCTTAGATTGAGATTTTTCAATCTTGATTTAACTAAAGAATCAAAATCCTAATCCAAGCAGGACCATTAAAAACTGAAATAGAATTGAACTGGAGAAGTTGAATTTAATCCAATCAAATTGCAATATAAATCACTCAGATTCTTTTTTTTTTTTCTTTTTGTGTCTTGCAATGATTGGGATAAGACACCTTTTTAATACATTACTCCTATGTATTGTCACAAGGAAATGCAAGATTAATATGCCATGCAAAAGTATTAGTTGTTTCTGAACTTTGCATTAATGTTGCAGTTAACCACTACTTTTCTAGCTTTGTCTAATGAGTTCAAACAATCGTTTCAAATTTTCTTCTCAAACACTTATAATATCGATTGACAAAGAACGATAATGAGTAGGGCACTCATAAATTTTATCCTAATTATATTTTTGGTTCGGCTAACTATCAAGATGCATATTCCATATTCAATTTGATGTTTTGGTAGCTTCAGGTTTGTTCTTGTATGGTGTGTGTGGTCGTCAGGTAAAATTATTTAAAAATAAATTATTTAGATAATCATTTTGAATGATTTCTGTGATTTCTGAATATGTAAAATGATACAAAATGTCAATCATCTCAACATTCTAGAGATATTTTGGTGGCATAAGATTGGATAACATTTGAGGTAATGTTTAAGATTGGTTTGTTGTCTTATTTTATCTTAAGATCGTTCAAATCTGATGAAATTGATCATTATTTCTTATCCAGTTTTTACCAAAATATTTTCTTGTAGGATCTTAAATTAAATATTTTTTAATTTATTTTTTTTATAAAGATTATTAGAGGATCATAAGAAATTAAGTGGAGGTTAATCGAAAGGGTGGTATATGATTTAGGTAAAATCAATTAATTCTCATAATTTTTACTTCTAAATTTAACTAATTATTATTATTTCACATGATCCAACCATAATTCTCAGTCTAATCTCTTTCTCAGACACAATTAATTGGTGTTGTTATCAAAACAACATTCATTTTTCTTCAACCACAAAATTTGGATTTAGTAATTCAAGATTAAAGAAAAAAGTGTAGTTAGTCTGCCATTCCTCAACATGAAAGTTAAATAAGAAAAGATAAAGCAATTCATCAAAATTCGAGTTTACTTTTACTTGCTTGTGGAAACAGAGAGAGTTAGAAGACTCTTTATCTTTTTAGTAAATATGGACAATATCAATTTTTTTTATATTTTAAGTTGGACATTAATAATGGCACAGCGTGTAAAAATGCGACAAGTGGAGGGCGTAAAGCCGTCAACGGAACATGTCGTGTTCCGCCAGCCTTCCCGACCGGTCGGGGAACAGCAACGGCCCTCCGGTCGTCGCCCGCCGGCGGTGGTACGGGCCAAGCGCCGCTCCCGGTTTCTCGCTGGGGAATCCCAGCTCCGTCACCCTGGATCGCCACCGGCTGTGGCTCGCGGTCACCAGCGGGCTGAAGCACACGGCGAACCCCGCGAGGCCGCCGCCCTGATGGTTGTGATGGTGGCGGTTCTCCATCGTCGCCCGCCTCACAGAGGACGGCTCCGGCCACCCGCCTCCGCTGCTCTCAGGCGCCACGGCGATCTTCTTCCTCCGGCTGCCACCAAGGAGCTCCATCAGGCAGGATCTCGACCGCCGCGGCTTCTCATACCGGTCACCGGATCCGTGGCTGCAAAAGATCGTCGAGAGAATGGAGTACCGCCGGGATCCAACAGCGACACGGGGGGTGGAGCGGGGTAATTGGAGGGACAGAGCCGAAGGTGGCTGGGGAAAAGGTTTCCTCCGTTGCTGCTCCGGCGAGTGCGCTTCCGACGGGGCGGTTGCCGTGAGAGCGAGAAGGCACTCGCGGAGGCAGGCGGCGCAGACGCCGACGCCGCCCTCGAGGGGGTGCCGCGTGCACTTCATCTCCGCCTCGTCTTCTCGGTTGCAGAAGAAGAAGAAGGAGAACCGATTAAAAGGGGACCTTTTTTTGGGGTAATTACGTCTATTTTTATGGCTGTTAGTATTAAGTTCTCATGACGATGATATGTTACAGAAAAGCTGCTAAGGCAGAAGATTTCTTGGGAGAATTCTGAATCCGAAGACAACAACAATAAAAGAAGATCTGAAAGCTAAATTTAGACGAACAACCGATGGACTTATTGCCTGTCGCACTCGTTCTTGTGTGTGGTTGATGCAGCTCCTCCTCCCATGCAATGCATTTACGTTCATGGCTTGATGTTGATGCTAAATATCAAAAATCAGTAACATGGATCGTGACCAAATATATTTCAGATGGAGTACTGATGATATTTGTGGATCAAGATGATTACCATTTTTAGTCCTGGTAATTTTAGTTATAATTATCTTAGATTCTTATGATTTACTCATTTCTAAAATATTTTTATATATTTAAAATATAATATATAAATTCCTCATTAAGTTAACATATGTTAGAGTCTATTTACGTGACATATTAACTCATAATAAAAAATTATGATATTTTTATTATTAAAAAATTAAATTATTTTAAATAATACTTTATAACTTTTTTATTGTTATAAATTATTATTTAAATGAGAGATATGGAATTGTACGGGTCGATCGTCTACATAAATGAGCCACAAGAGGACGTATGGATCAGTCTCCAATTATCAATCTCCCATGGTCGACTGTCGAAATATAAAAGTTAGCTTCCAAAGCTTGAACAAGAGACTGGACTCAAATCATCTACGGTTCCCACTCTACTAAGACTAACTTTACCATCGAAGGTGTTGGGTCAGAAAAGTTTTCCCGTTCGTTGATCGTTTGTGCAAGATCCTCAAGGAAATTAAGACCCATCTCGGTTTAACCCTAGAACTCGATGATGTTGGAGCCAACCTCAATTTGACTTCGGAACCGCCTCGGACACTCAACACCCACCTTGAAATCACCCTCGGGCTGACCCTCCTCGACTCCGATCACCGTGCTCAATCGTTACACGAGCGACCCAAACAACTTTGGGACAGAATCAAGCCGTGTTGATCCACAATCAACAATATGACAACAATACCAACAACTCTAACTAAAATCGATTAAGTTTTCCATTGCAAGACAAGCTTGATTGCTTTATTTTATTTTTATAACTACCGTAAGCTTAGTTGATTTTACTTGACACCTTTATTGGTATTCGTACGTAAAGGATAAATATTTAATGTCTACTACAGACGAAAAGGTCAATGAATAACTATCATCATCATCCTCCTCGAAATGAAACTTTGGGATTACATGAGTATACTCGATAAAATATTTATATCTGACAACCGAAATGGACACACTTGGCCTGATGCATTGCGTATGGGTGCTCGCGTACAATTGGTGGCCAGGCAAAACCAAGCGATGAGATGAGGCTCCGCGCTCGCGTGTCTAGTTTCGATCGGTCAAGAATGTTTGAGTAGGGAGAGGAGAAGGTTAATTTGTGCGTGTCTCGCTCTTCCGGTTTGGTTTGATTCGATGAAAGAAAGTGGGCAGCGACGCCAGCTTCGATGACGGATGGAGAAGACGTGGACTCCATGCAAGAGCTTCTTGCATGCCTCCAAAGCCGACGACGTGTTTGGCCGACTCGCAGCAGAAGGCGTGGTCAACGCCGTCGCGCGAGTCTTCGTCGGCAGTGCTGATTTCAGGATTAGATATATGGGACTCGAATGAATATATTCGAGGACTGTTTGTTTCTTCTTTGATGAATGGATATTCCACAGAAGAAGAAGAAGAAGAAGAAGAAGAAGAAGAAGAGACATAGGACTGCTAATGCGGCGTCGTTGGTCATCTTCCTCGGGGATCGGTAATGAACACATGGGTCTGGCTCTGATTACTGGGATGCTTAGGGCCAATCCATATGCTTTTAAGCTTTAAATTACTTCCATCACGGAGAGTTGGCACCAGTTAGAACTCAGCAGCACGACCCATTCTTCGCCTGCTTGCCATCTTCCTTCATGTGATGTGATATCTGCCAACGTACTGCACTGCCACTAAACAATGCTAACCGAGATGGATCACAGTTAATCCATGCTTCTAATCCAAGACGCATGCTACAGTTGTTTTTTGTCCCTAATTGAGTTAGGAATCAAAATGCCTCGTCAAAACCTATTTCTTTGGGCAAGTTCACGTTGTTTATGGCCACTTATCAGTGGGTTCATAGTTTGAAGCTTAGAACGTGAGTGGTGTGCAAGTCAAGGTGATAATGGCGGGGCTACTTGCAGCGTGTGACAAAGATGGGAACAGCTGTTTTATGGAGAGGATTTGGGCATTCCCGAGAAGCTTAGCGAGAAGTTAGCTTAGTTTAATGAAGCTAATCATTCTACGTGACATACTAGTCATATTAAAATACTCGAGTCATGCCGTAACAGCGAAGCTTCAGATGTGCGCCATCCTTCCTTCTTTTAGAATTGCATATAACACCTCTCAGGATGCACGCGTCAGGCAAAGAAATCGTTTGCCATCCACGCCAAGAAGAAGGCCTTCTACTTCGAGTAAGTTCATCTTGCTGCTAGGAAGAGAAAGAACAAATCCATTGGATTGTTCCTTGCCATTTTTAGCTTGGCATGTCAACACCTTCCCTTTCGAGGGAATCACGGGGTGGTGGTGCTGGTGGTGGTGGTCTCAGTGAGGATAAAGCAGCCGCTGCTCAGGCTGAGCTTTTCCTCTTTATGTCTTCTCGTAGCTTTTCTTGTGGCTTTTTGGCTGCTGTTGTGCTTGGTTTTGTGGTCTGGGTGTTCATTAGGATTCCCCCTCAAAGCAGCAGCAGCAGCCGTAGGCTTTTCACTGGACGGCTGTGTTGATGATAGTGGCATCACTTTCTCTTCTCTTCCTCTTCTTCTTTCTGGAATTTTAGTTCAGTATAACATAAGACTCTTTGCCATGGTTTACAGCTTCGTGGCTTTGCTCATTGAACAGATTCAAGTGTGTCAACATGGAGGAATCCAGAAAGCATGCAAACCATGGAACAGCCTTGTTCTCAAGACAGTCGCTCTCCTACAAGGTGTGCTACTATCCACTTGGCTCTTTCAGTTCATCCCATTAAAAGACTCCATCTAAATTCATGTGATCTGCTTTGGGAATCATGATGCGGTGGATGGAGTCATAAACTTCATTGAGATCCAGTGCTGATCATCTATGTAAGAACATGGTCTTTCTACATATTGCAGGATGAGAGACTGCAGACAAAAAGTCAAAATAGAGGTATTGAGTTGTGCAAAGGGCAGACACAGTTATCAACATATCATTATCCTTTGGAGGTCCCTAAGAATCCTCATCAGGCTTTGGAGTTCCTCTCCAGAACATGGAGCCCATCTTCCTCTGACTTCTTTCAAATACTCTCACCCAGTGTGAGTAAACAGGCACCAATCTACAGTCAAGTCTGTTGGGTTCTCATCACTAGAAATCCCAGTGTCCAATGTAACTCAAGATAACCAAGGAGGTGGCCAAGAAGTGGTGCCAAGGGATCACGGAAGAAAACCCATTAGTTTTAGCCACTTGCAGTAATATCTTCCAAATAGTTCCCAGTTGCATTTAATTGAATTGTTTTCGATCCTCTAGAAATGCTGTCAATGCTGTAGAAGATGGTGATCCATTCATGTTGTTCACACAACCACCACAATATTATCTATTAACATTTAGCAGATGATGCAACAAGTTTGCATGTGTTTGTGAGTTTAATGATCATATCATTCATATGATGCAGAACCTATTACCAAGCCTCGAGGACAGGAGTGCAGAGGTAGATGAGCATGAAGCAGAGAAGAACCATACCGGTTTCGCCAGAGATACTGAAACAAGAATGGATCAAATCTTGGTATGTGTCATCTGTCTGCCTTTTGATGCAGTCAACCTTGATCGAAGGCTCTGTTCTTTGCATGATCCTTGCAGACATTGCTCTCGAGTGGAAAATTGGCACAATCTGCACCTCAGAAGCACAAGTCTTTACATGGTGGCTGGGTAAGTCATTCTGAAGCAAAGACATCATGAACTTGCAGCTCATGTTCATCTTAACTCGAAATCCACAGATAGATGTAGGCCAGATGAAGGCATGGCTGGGAGGGGAAATCCTTAGCAGCTTTTCCAGAGGATGCAGAAAGAGGAGGAAGGAAGAACTGCGACTCCACACAGCTCAAGTCCATGCAGCCCTCTCTGTGGCAAGGCTGGCTGCGGCCATTGCAGGCATTGTAGGAAACTGTTACTTGGAACCAATCAACTCGAAAGCCATGAGCTTAGATCACCAAGGAGGGGAGCTGGACAACAGGATGAACACGGTGGTAGCCTCTGCTGCGGCCTTGGTCGCGACAGTGTGCGCCGAAGCTGCTGAGTCTGTGGGCGCAAACAGAATGCAGGTTGCATCTGCCATTAGAACAGGCCTTGCAACTCGGAGTTCAGCTGATCTAGTGACTCTCACTGCAACTGCTGCAACATGTAATGCACTGCAATTCTCAGTTCGTAGAACAGTTCTTCCATCTACTAAAAGATGATGACAGAATTCTATCTACCGTCTTCCAAATCTTTGTTCTTTGCACATCAAATAAAGAATGCACCCTTTGTGGTAATTGCTACAGGTTTGAGAGGAGCTGCGACGCTTGAGCTGAGAGCAGCAGCTTGCGGACAGATTTCAGAGGACCAGAGTACACTGGCAAGAGGTGCTGAACTCCCCATTCAAACACCTGATGGTAATATCCTCTTATATCTCATAAACTCTATTGCACAGATACGAGTTTTCTGTCTGCTGTTGATCCATTAATGTACTACAACAACGATGTAATACATGCATGCAGGGAAGATTCAACTCAGAATGGTGAGGATTTATGTCAAGCATGATAGACTTGCACTGAGGTTGGGAAAGAAGCATATCCGAGGAGTGATTAGCACCTACAAAGAATGTAAGACCATGTACTTCCTTGATTTGCAAATGGAATTCCATTGGAGTTTTGAACTAGTTGGTTAAAGTCATCTGCAATCAACCCTCTAAGTTTAATGTGAGATAAAATAATATGCTACCAGAAGATACTGTGACTGAGATTGCATTACTATCTTTCATATGGTTCTTGATGCAAATCTTTGTCAAGACTGGCATTGTTAACTTCGTTTCTAAAATTTACTTCTCAGTTAGGGTTTTTGATGCAATGGAGGATCCAAAAGAAGGTGGCTTCTCCAAGAATGGTCATGGCTGCTACTTGATAACACTCGCAACCACTGGGGGAACTATTCAGCTGCTGTTTGAGGATCACAAGCGATACATAATGTGGAAGTCCAGTATCTCTCACCTCTTATGTGACTATTTAGAAACCACAACAAGATTTTGAATCATCTGCATGCCAAAGTGCCTCCAGGGTTCTTGCTTTTCCATGATGAACAGAGACATGTAGTAATATGTTTTTTCTTTATTTAGCTTTTATGCCAATTCCTGATGAAGCCACCTTCTATGAAAAAGGTAGCATCCTTTACACAAGCTCTTTTTTTTTTTTTTTTGCAAAGGGTAAGAGGCAAAGGTGAGATTTGATCCTACGATAAACTATCAAGGTCTTTGCTAATTAAGCTAGCTAATACCTTAAAAATGTATGAGTTGAGATTTCAAACTCCCAACCTTTGGTAAGAGGATCCGGTACACCACCATTAGCGCAATGTTTAAGGAGTGAAAAATGTGTCAACTGAAATTTTGAACCCTAAGAGAGTTTGATATACCACCATCAAACCAATGTTTCAGATATCACATAAGCTCTTATTAGACATCCTTTGATGCAACTTCTAAATCTTTGAGAAAGTTTCAAAGGAATAGATTGCATGAAACTGTAAGTTGCCATCTATGTGCTTCATTAGCTAACCAATTTGCAGCAGCATTAATTGATTGATTGATATTTGTTTGAAGTCTGTTTTGAAACCAATTGTCATAATTCAGTTTGACATATCTATTAACCTAATACAAAATTCCAAATCTTCTTTGTCCAAAATATCTGAACCCTAACTATAAAGATATCAAATTTAGTGTTATCCTTTGTCTAGAACTTCTTTCCATTGTAAATTTGACAGGGTCCTTAGTCAATGACTTTCCTTCAATTGTTGATGCAGAATGTACACTATAAGTCAGAATAGAAGTTTCATGTAAGACTGGTACCTTGAGATGCTTCTAGTTTCCATATCCCAACCATGTCTTGTGCCTCCACTGTGGTTCAGGAGCTGGGTGTATTCCTGCCCAACTCTCCTGACAACATGAACTCAGAACCCAAGACCAAGTTGAACTCTAAAAGCCTGCACTCATGCTTATTCTTATATGCTTAGCATCACAACACAGGTCACAAGATACAGAAACGGGTGACATGTTCCCTGGTATGACCTTTAAGATGTGCTTCCTCCTTCCTGTCCCATCTGTGATATCAAAATTTCTCATGCGATCTGAATCACAAATGGGGACTGCTTGAAGCTTTGGGTTGTGAGACACGTATCTGAGTAAAGTTGGTCCATTTCAAGAACACAGATGCATGTACTTACTATGAAGAATGTTCCAACTTGCAGTCGGTACAAAAGCACTAAGCCTTTCTCCACCACTTTCTGCTAACACCAAGGACTGAGTTCTTTCTGCTGACTCATATGTATGATGATGATCTTTTGTTTATGTAATCAAGGACAACAACAATATAAATCAGCCCCCACCTCATTCTGTATGATATCACAATCTTGCCATCTTGTAATAGCTTCATAGCACAATACAGAAAATGCAAATTCTTTTACATCTGCCTGCAACTCCGGGCATATTACAACTTGTTATCTCAAAATCTAAGTTTTTTTTTTTCTTTCCATCTCAAAATCTAAGTTTACTGGAAGATATCATGATTGAACTATTATGATCTTAAAATCTAAGTTTACCAGAACAGTTCAGCTCATAAGAGTTCATTAAGGATATGCTTTCTTAGGAAGAGCCTGTAAACTATAGCAGATTAAGCAGATCCCTGGCATTTTGACAAATTGTTCTTGAAGTCCAAATGGCAAATAATTCCACTGTTCCAAGTAGACCACTACATGCAAGTTCATGGCATCCCATTCTCAATCTTAGAAGAATGTCAAAACCTAAAGCTTTTCCAGTTGAAATAAATCTATACTATTTTCTCTATAAAAGCTTCAGCTTAACCATTGTACTTACCAACTTGTTTCCTTGCTTGCTGCCTCTCCTCTTGCTTCAATGGCTCTGCCCACTCAACTGCTCTTCTTCTTACGTCTGCTTCTCCAACATCCCACCAGAGCAGACACATGCAGTGATTGCTTCACCCAATCCAGGGCAGCTTACTACCCAAATTCGGATAAAACAGGAACAGAGAGTAAGATCCAAACACCTGCATTAAACATGTTTTCAGTCGGTGTGTCATTAATTCTTTTGCTCAGATCATCTCATCTTCTCATCTGACTTCAGCTGGTGCATGTGAGTATGGTTCATTTGGAGCAACACTGAATGATAGGGATGTCTCAGCATCATCAAGTCTTTACAGGAATAGTGCGGGTTGTGGAGCATGCTATCAGGTTAGTGAAATCACAACCATTACTTCATTCACTCATGTTGATTGCATTGTCTTTGTCACTCTACCATCTTACAATTTCATTAGGTGAGACGTACTGATGCCAAGGACTGCTCCAATGATGGTGTCACGATCATAATCACAGACTCAGGAGTAAGCGGCAATACCAAGTTCATTCTCAGCCAGCATCATGCCTTTGCAAAGATGGGCCAGAGTGCTGATTTAGGTGGATCCCTTCTATCTTTTGGTGTGGTCAGCATTGAGTACCGGAGGTATGTGTGCTGTTACTAAGCATTGCCATGATAGATGAATCAACTATAGCAGCAAAATATAGTCCATCTATATTGTTCAATCCTCAAATTCTATGAAGAATATGAACATATTTCTTAAATTTAATGGCATTTCAGGGTGTCCTGCAGCTACCCAAGCAAGAACATCACCTTCAAGATTGATCAGAGCAGCAACCATCCATCCTACTTTGCCTTCCAAATCTGGTATCAGCAAGGAAACAAGGAAGTAACTGCTGTTCAGTTGTGTGAGGTACAGACTAATTAAGCATCTAATACACACATGAAGAAACACATCATACTAGCTTAACTGTATGCTACAACTACTAACTTGATGATAATTTTGTATACTAGCTTAAGTGGAGGTGATGATGGAGATGAGACATGGGTTGTGCCTCCCAACAACATACCACAGAACTGGACTTCAGGGGGCTATATATGATTCTGGAATACAAGTGTAGTTGTGGTAGTAATAGCTACATGCTTCTCATATCTCTGTGACATTTTTTACCAGTCAATAGAATCAACAACCCATTTAATAAGTTTAAATATATTGTTCTGTTCAAAGAGAAATCATATCCAGAATTACTTTTCTTGTATGACAAACTCAAATAGTTGAATAAGCAACATGAAAAACTGGTTGTGGTTTATCATATATTGAACAATATCACTGTATGGGAAGACAACAAAAACATATAGTAAAGAGCTTCTCCACCAGTGATTAGAATGTCAAAGAAACAGGAATAGATATTTAGTAAACCAGAATAAGAGATCGAGTCTAGATTTTCATTAGAAACTGATAAAAAACTTGTGTAAAGTCAACATCCCCAACAGTTGACCTTTCCCACCTGGTCATCCCTTCAAATAACAAAAAATGGTTTACTTTAGAACTTACCAACATATAATAAGATCAAATATGACGATAAATAGCGAAAAAAAATCAAAATAATAAATTGCTAGATGCAACGCAATGATTGATGCGTCCAAGACCCCCTTTTTTTCGTTCTCTTTATAATATCAAAGAACATTGCTGAAAAGAAGTCGTAATATGAGAGTTCACGGAGGATGATCAGAACAATTCGGGATATCACGAGCAACATCATGGATAGATATCAGTGGATTGACAGACCATGAATTTTCACATCACCTCATTCCCCCGAACCAACAAACTCATCAAAATTGTAGAGGAATCTGAAGAAAAATAATAATAAAACAAATTAAAATAAATAAAATGACGGCTCGGAACTTCTTAGAGGGTTTCTGTCGCCGTCAGCGATGGACAGATCCATCTCCGGCAGATAGTTTGAGTTTCTTCATAGCCAAACTATTAACGATCTAGAAAAGAAAGACGAAAGAAGTGGAACGGATGCGGAAAGAGGACGGCGTACAAGCGAGGAGCGTAATCCAATCGTGGTTATATAGCGGAGAAATAAGAGGAAGAGAAACCCTAGAGTTTTGTTGTCTACCTGTGTCGATTGGACTCGTCGATTCTAGAAAGATCTTGAGCAGCAGCCGCCGCCATGTTGGGTCTCTACTGAACGCGAACCCAACGCATTTGGTGTTGACTTTTTCGTTTCTTTCCTTTTTCTTTTAATAACAAGTGCTACTTTTCCATCGATCCAATAATTGTTATAAAATAGACTCTTACAATAGTGATGTATCTCCAACCTCAACATCTTGTTCTTGATAATTTGGGTAGTTCATCATGCTTAATACTAGTTCAACTATAAAATCACTTGTTAAGATTCAACTAGATATATTTGAACCCCAAGTTAATGACAGTAAATCCACTTTAATTATCTAAAATAACTCAATTAGTTCTCATATCTGACACAGGTATAGAGACTTGTCATTAGATTGTGACAGACCTTGTTTAGGTCGGGTAGGAACTTGGAACCAAAATACACATGATGGCCATTAGGAATCTAATCCTGGGCATGTCCACAGACCAAATGGCTAAACTACAGTTTGCAAAGTTCCTTGCTTCAGTTGCAGTCTTCATTCACTGGAAAACAAACAGAGACATTGTGCAACAACGCTACTTCACATGAAACAACTTCCACCTGTAGGATGATCCAAGAATGACCCTGCATGAAGCAATTTCCTCAAAAAAAAAAAAGGAAAAAAAGGGATAAACACAGTTTCCTCAGATGCATCAAGAAATCAGCAAGGGAAAAAGCAAGGAACTTGAAAGGAGTATTTGGTTACCGCAAGGGGGTTTGAGGTGCTTGGAAATGGTTCAGTGACTCTCATGATGGCTTAGGCCTTCTCCATTATTTGAGGAGGAAACTCCATGATCAGAAGAATTGGCTTCCGCAGCATTTTCCGAGTCGACGTGTTTTTGCCCCTCTGGTTGCTGACTGGTTGGAAACACATACTTGAGCTGAGAATTTTCCATGTGAGACAGCAACTGAGTCACAGTCTTCAGCTGAGGAGCACTGTGGACCAAACATTTGAAGATAAACAACCATATATAAGCGAACAATGCCTATAATACCTAAATTACATAATTGTTGCATTTGTCATAGATATCAGCAGATCATAATACAATAGAACATTAACAATCAAGTAGGAAACTACGTGAATAGTCCAACAAATACGGCATCTCAAAACTTGAAGAATAGTAACAATAAATAAAATGGGCAGCAAACACATGCTGTCTGTGAGGCAATAAGGGAGAGTTCCAGCTTTGGTGGATCTCATGCAATCATTGAAATCTAAGATAATTTCAAGTGTACTGCTTTTTCAGAAAACCTCTTAATTGACTGAAACATGACTAGCTCATGCAATAATGAGCTCAAATTGGACACAGTCATGCAGCTTACTTGTGATCAGATGGTTGGATATGCTGAGTCAAGCACTATCATGTAAGATGAAAATACACCAGCAAAAACTGATAACTTTTGCAGACGGATCAGACATACGTTAGCTAGTTTGAGCCAGAGCACTGATGGGTTTTGAACTTGTAGACTGCATCTTGTACATTGATTGATAAATGTCATCTCCAAGATTATGTTATTTGAAGTTTTAGAAAAACCTGAAACTAGACAATCTCTTTGTACTCAGCTTTCATTTTCAATAATTTCAAAACCATTTTCTCCCTGGCATGAACCTACAAATATTGTTGACATTTAAGTAATGCAAAGAACATTTCAAATGCTTTAACACAGGAAAGTCAGAATTTCTGCTTGGACAAGTGACACTACAAGAGCCTTCCTAAATTCACCAGCATATTCCTAATGACAGGAAAGACCTTGAGGGTATACTGTAGAGTTGTTAATAAAAGAAGCCTGACCTATGTAAGCTGCTTTCCATATATGCATCCAAGGAAGATATAACCCGTGGTAGTTGGTCCAGAACCTATAGACTCAAACACAAAAGCCAAAAAATGAGCGGCTTCCAAATTAAATTAATCAATAATTACATCATAACTGAGTAGCAACCTACTTGCCCAGTGTTCTTGATGGTAGATACTTTGGCAAATAGATTCTTAGGAAGCTTTATTAACTCAGCCTGCAAGAACAAGGAAAAACAAGGAGTATATAACAGCTCAACAAAAAATACACAAACAAACATAGTTTCACTTAAAGATTCAGCGCTTCTGAAAAATAACAACTTCATTTTTTTCTTGATAATGTTTAACAATTTCAATGGACACAAAGGAAGACATTGTGATCTGAAAGTTCAAACATCCTTTCTGTAATCAAATAGCAATTGGACCAAAAAATAGTCATCATGCTAGGCTCAAATTCTCACAAAAAAATAGACGTGCAGAAGAAATTACTAAATATACAGTGCATAATCGACATATGTTGCCACATGCTGGGTGCACAAATTGCATATTTTTGTTGCACAAACAATAAGCATTAGCTGCATAAACAATGTAACTAGTTAGCTGATTACATAGATCAACAAGAATAAGAGTTACAATTCATGGCTTTATACTATTCGGTGTAATCTTAGAAACCAAATCATGCATATCTAATCACTTTGCCACACTGGGTTCTATTGTCACAAGGGATGTCATCTACATGAAAATTTTGAGTTGATGCTGACTTCATTTTACCTAATTACATATCAGATCTTATTATGGAACTAAGATTACAACAACAATTGGCTATCCTCTGTTTATTGTGAGGAGCTAAAGACTCAACAGCAAGAAGGGTAAAAAACGCTGTTGTAAAATGTTTATTATGTTAATTCCTCTATTTCAGTTCTTCTTGTTTTCATTGTCCTTAATTGCTTGCAGCACCACATATTCACATGTTAGCCTTTATATGTACTGCATCAACACCATACAATTCTAGTATGTCAGCATACATATTAAGGGAACCAAAGAACTAAAAGTATGCACATTTAAAGAAATTTTAGCAGGCACTAATAGAAAAGACCATAAAATAGTTCACATTTATAGAGAGGAGAAGCATGACACTCAGTGCTCGAAATCAAGAATTTGCAGCTATCAGTTTGAAAGAGAAGTGACCCTTATAATTTAGGTAACAAGCTAAGGGCTTACATAGGCTGGTAATCGTGCTTAATTTATGGTTCTGTATGTCTTAGAAATATGGTACCTCTCTTTTTTCTGAAGCCAAATTTGTGTTTCTTAGTTTATTTTTCCTGTTTCCTTTTTTTCCTGTAGGAACTTCACAACATCATGACAATATAGAAGTGCTGATCAACTCCTAATTATACCAATGATGTCATTACAAGAATTTCACAATCCAAAATGTATCTAGATCCATGCTCATGTACTAAGACTTTTTTAAGGATCCTCAAATTATCTAGTAACAGAGCTCAATGGTTGGAAAGGATCCATGTAGCCAAACCCCAGTATTTGGAGAAAATGGCTTGCAACTGTTGTCGTGAAATGTAATCCCACATCATTGCGGACCAACCCACCAAGTGACCTTCCTTGTCCACCTAGGGCTTTGAAATGCTTCTACTTGCTTTTCCTAGAAGGTCTCTGATCCCCTGCAATAAATTTCATATGGAAACATGATTTCATCTATAGAATCTCAGTCGTATGATATGCACAGAAGGACGATCAGGTGTTGGGGCGTTAGTCTTAGAAAGAAGAAAATTATAGGAGTCCATCCGACATGGATCTCATCTCCGAGTTTTCAAGATCGAATTTTTAGAACAGGTGAGATCGTTGGAACATAAAGAAAAGAAGAAAGAAGTCAAGTTCAAGATAAATTAATAGAGAGTGCAGAACAAGAACGGAAGAGGGAAGCCCTCCAAACCTGGGAAGGAGAGGATTCCTGCATGAGGTGAAGAAGATTGGACGTCGACTGCACTGCCTGGCTTATCCGATCCGCCACTGTCGCCTTCGCGCTCCCTTCCCGACTCACCCCTCTTCCTCCTCCTCCTCCGCCGCCGCTACCGCTAGCTGCCATCTCCCTCCCTCCCACCTCACCGGTGGTGGTAGGTGCTTTACACAAACGCCCCGAGACCGAGAAACGGACGCGAGAAACGTCGTGGTCCTCTATGTTGTGAAACGGCAAACTTGGAGAGTCATCCTATTTGCTTATTGAAGGAACCCTGGACCGTCAGATGAAACTTTAACGGCCACCACGCGTCGATCACGTAATCAACCCCTCAAAAGATATTATATATATATATATATATATATATATATATATATATATATATATATATATATATATATATATATATATATATATATCTGTGTGTGTGAGAGAGAGAGAGGGAGACAGACAGAGACAGAGACGAGGTGGGGGGTGGGGGGGGGGGGGGGGGGCTGGGGTGCGGTGGTTTGGGGGTTTTGGATGCGGTCGATGCTGCCTTACCTCGTGTGTGTGTGTGTGTGTGAGAGAGAGAGAGAGACAGACAGAGACAGAGACGAGGTGGGGGGTGTTTGGGGGGGGGTGGGGTGCGGTGGTTTGGGGGTTTGGATGCGGTCGATGCTGCCTTACCTCGTGAAGACGCTGCGAAAGGAACCAATCAAGCCCTCGTGTGATGGAACCCTACCTTCCCTCACGTCCACGACCGCCTTCCTTTTCTGTTAATTCTTGATTTTGGCTGGTTTTGATTTCTTCTTCTGTCAATCGTGGATGATCTCGTTCTCTCCGATGGTTTTGACATTCATATATTTGAGTCTTAAGCTGTGATTTAGAAGGAAAGTGAGGTAATCTGGTAAGCATAATGGATCTGGGTTGAACAACCTAGTTGCACATATTGGTAATATGTTAGCCTCATGTAATTTGCTTTTCTAACGCCACATAACTTTGACCTCCATCTGATCCTCATACACAGTTATTTACATGATAAAGCAAAATACACATATGGTGAGATCAGCCACCTTAGTTGCTCGGTTCCTTTTTTCATTTTTTTCTCATTTAATAACATTACTCAAATGAATCTCATCGAAAGTCAGCAATGCATTTGCTCTAGGATGTGTTCTTGTTTTATATCTTCTATGGCACCTGAGGATTAATGTGGAAACCGGATTACATCATATGCACAGATTATTAAGTTAGTAACAAGCATCCTTTTTCTTTTCTATTACATGATAAGCTGCCATATTTATATAAATATTTCTTGTTTTTTGTTTGTTAATAAAGATGTTGCACTATCTTACCGTGAACCAACCCAAAGCGATTAGTTACCACACCTTGCCAGCAGAAATGCCTAAATTTAAATTCTGATAGGAATACCTTAATCAAAGATACACATGTGACTGAGAAATTTGCAAATGCATTGATTAAAGAAGCAAAAAGAAAAGAATTTACTTTTACGTTTTGCATGGTCAAATATGCAGTCTCTGACTTTTTCTGGGAACAACAATGTTACCTTCTTACTTTTATTAAATCCTGCCTTCTAATCAATTTTTGTATAAACTTTAACTTGTTTTTTCCCTTTTCTTCTGTAGATTTGCAATTTCTGCATATGCTAGATTCTCTCTGAAATACAAAGGTACCAAGAAGAAATTCTTGTTTATTCTCTTGCTCAATGAACTACTGAATTCTGTTGGAGTTTTGAGCATTGCCCTTATTAGTCCCTAATCTGAGCATGTAGGCTAGCTGCAGTAGGCACTGTATCTATGTTTTACCAATTATGATATTTTCTTCCTTTAATTTAATTTATAGGTATCGCAATACAGGAATTACTGTTAATGGTGTAAAGTATGAGTACAGCTTGCTTATTGTGGAGAATAAGCTAATGATATGGCACCAAAAACATTTTCTGAGATAGCTACTGAAAGTTTGGTACGAGACTTGCTTATAACTTGATAATGCACATATATAAGTTGTCATGTAAATTCCTTGTGTTTTGAGTAAGAAATTATGGTGGACCCTTTCCCCCTCACTTGTTAATAATTAGCTGTAAGTTGTTTTGTTTAGTTGTTCAAACCTATGAACTTCTTTCATGTGAATCCACTAACACAATCCTTCTCTGGCACAAAGTTCAGTTTATTGGTGTTCAAAATTCCAAGGCAAGTTCCAGGTATATCTTATACAGGCACTTCACTGTACATGTAGTCTTGTAACATACTGGCTGTCAGGAATGCTACATGCTACCGTACTTACAAAATTCACGTGACCCATCTTATCTCTTGTATATTTGTCTTGGTATCTTTTTGTTTTTATTGAAGGAGGTGACTTAATTTCTACATTGTTATTCATTTCACTTTTAGAGCCCGAGCTGGATGAATTGTGTTCTCTGCTGATGTAAATTTCTAGATTATTTATGAGGGTACATGCTTATTAGAAAAATCTGGATGTTACGTACGTAATATATGGCTTTTCTCATTAGATGAGATTTTATGCTACAAGAATCCGTGAATCTATATCTTCCTTTTTGTGAACAAACAGGTCAGGGTAAAATAATTTTAAAGTCTTGCTACATCCTCTGGAGATTTTTGAAATTTTTTTCTTGTTTTCTTGTTTTTCCTGGGATTCTTGTTGGACTGAGGGTTGAGGATTGTTTTCATGAGTAGATGTCCTGTGGCCTACTTTGCCACATTTGAAGCAAACTACATGGAGTTTCTCAAATGCTATAGATTTAAAAAATTGAGTGTTCTTCACATGTATCCAGATCCCCTGAGAGACTGGCAGGGTTAAATATAGGAGGAATCATATCCGGGCAAACTTGCCTCTCGCTCTAGTAAGGATTACTTGATTAATTTTTAGACATTTTCCTATCTGGGACGCTATCTGAGTGAGAAAATTTGGGCACATCAGCTCTAATGGGAGGCCCGGTAGTTGCAACCACGTAGGTATCATGTCTATCCTCTCCAAGAGAGGTTATAAATTTGGTCTCCAGGGGATTAGAGTAAGAGGCTGCCACCTAACGGACCATGGACCACCAACTAGGACACGGGGCATTTCCTCAACCGAATTAAATTGAAAACAAAAGAAACCTCCAGTGATGTCAACTGCTTGGCAACCCGCCAACAGTCCCTAAAGTTTGGGAAGAAGAGTTTTTAGGAGATCTAAGGGAGGGATCTTACCCAGAAACTTGTCATATGGGCTCGTTTGCCAATTTTCATATGCAAAGGCAACTTCCTTCGGATCGAGCTCTACCTTGAGTCTCATTCTTCTCTGGATTCAGTGGAGCTTATCCTTCATTGTTGGATCTAGCTGTCATTCTCCTACTCCAGTAGCTTTTTTAAAGAGATACGCCCATGAGGTCGACACAGTTGAGGATTTTGGTGGACTATGACTCCCTAACCTCCCCCCTGTGGGGAGGCAGCATCCTGCTTCTCTTGATCCTGCTCAGGGGGGAGCCGAGGCGGTAGGGAATTAGGTGGTTCTGATGGAATCGGAAGTGGGGCTTCCAAGAGAGTGTTGCAAGAAGGAACAATCGTCAAAGCTTCTTACTCTAGAAACTTGAGAGAGGAGTATACCCAGAATGGTTGAGGACAGGATGAGTTATTTAAATTAGAGTATTTTATGCAGGGTTCAATGAGTGAAAGTTTGGATGTTATGATTTGTTGTTTGTTATCATTTTGCTGCACAACTTAATCCATGTACTAATTGAAGAACACTATTACCCATAGGATTTTACTTGTTATAGCTGTAGCAGGATTCATTAGATAATATTTCGTTAAGGCTATTCAGTAATTTTCCTTTCTTGATCGATATGTTAATATAGGTGCAGTTGTTTGCTATCTACCTGCTCATGAAGTAAGAAGTCAGGGACATTCATTAATAATTTGATATGTTAATTTCTGCATCCGAGTGACATGAACTGGCATTATTATCATGGTTATGCCACTAATGGATGATTGTGGTTGTGCAGTTCAATCTTTTCTGTACTGAGCTTTTCTCCTAGTTTGATGATGAGCCTTCTTTGCCTTTGCAAAAGAAGACAGTTGGCCAAGCATACGATCTCCAGTTACTGTGAAGTTGGTTTCATTCTCGAGTGTTTAAAGATGAGCAGGTCAATCTTTTTTGTGATTGTGCAGGTCAATCTTTTTTGTGCTGAGCTTTTCTCCAAGTTTGAAGATGAGCCTTCTTTGCCTTAGCAAATGAAGACAGTCATGTTGCAATTGGCGAAGCATACGTTCTCTATTCACTGCCAAGCTGTTTTCATTCTCGGGTGTTTACTTCAATCAAATGTTTTTCCTCTCGTTGTCATCTTTATACGCGCTTGAACCCGTTTAATTTTTGACTTCCTTTCATTGTAATATGTATTATTATGTCTTAAAAAAGTTGTTGAAATGATGGGAAAAATAATTATGATTTATATAATTAATGATACTTATATGTAAGTTTCGTCGTATCGTACCGTATCGGTGTTTTGACCTTGGCTCGGTATGGTACAATACGGTGTACACTTGATTTCACCGGTTTAATCCTTCGAAAATATCTGAAAATTAAAAAAAATTAGGATAGGGTTTTCAAGTTACAAATAAATATAGTAATAGTATAAGTTTAGCAAAATTAATGTAAATTAAGTAAGAATAGTATCACATATCTTTTTCGGACTTTGAGGTAGTCTTGTTCGAGGTTTATATTTCAGCCCGTTATAGATTGAAATATCTACAGAAAAATTAGTTAAATTTTTAGACTATTTTATTATAATATAAATTCTAAAATTTAAATGAATTAAATAATCATATATCTATATATACTTGATTGTTGATTCTATCATCAAAACGAACGACGGGCTTTTACAAGTGGTGGATCAGGGTCCTCGATCCGATACATATTAATACGATACGTTTGTTGGACTCAATCATAAAATTGATCCCATAACATAGTGTATTGATACATCGTATGTCATTGATGCATCAATGTGGTGCTGATCGTAGATTGATCGTCATGAATCATATTTGTCTGAGGCAGTTCTTGAGGCATATATTGGTGTTGTTCTGTATCATGTTGTTGCTGAAGGATGACCAACTATTACCATACTGTTGTTGTCCGTATAATTCTCCATAATACGATAACTGTGAATATGATGAGTCTATTTTTGTGTATATATCATGTATGCTCTGTCGTATTTGTTCATATTCATCCACTGCCTTCCCCTTCCCCTTTCCCTTCCGTGCATAAACTTGACTAGTACCTTGTCGAGTTCCATGATCACTCTTGTAAGGTAGTCATTGCCTTCAAGTCATGCCTTTTTTGCTGTAATGACTTTAATGCAATAAAATTGGTAGCAAACCGAGTAATTCCAGATCGAAGTATTTCACCGTTTACATACTTTTGCATTAAAGCGTGGACCCAATGATGATTATATATAAACTTTGTAATTGATTGTGCTCGAGCTACACATTTCTTGACCGCATCTAACTCACAAATATTCTTCAGCATTAGATCTATACAATGAGCTGCATATGGAGTCCAAAACAAAGTTTTTCTTTTTTCCATGAATTGCAAACCGGCCTTTTTGAAATTCGTTCCATTGTCAGTTATTATTTAGACAACATACTGTGATCCAATCTTCCCTACCATAGTGTCCATTAAGCTCTCAATGTAGTTTGTGTCTTGGATCTTTTCAGAAGCATTAACGGATTTATGAAACACCACTCTTCTATTGCAATAAACAAAAAAGTTGATGATACTCATTCTTGTTGGTCATGTCCAACTATCACACATCAATGTCACCCCATATTCGTCTCATTGCCTTTTGAAGGATTTAATCCAATCCTTTAGTTCTGCCACCTCCTTATCTAAGTACACGTAATAAATCTCCTTCGGTGTTGGAGGTTGGATCCTTGTGCCAGACTTTTGAATAGAAGAGATCATGCTCTGATAATATGGACCTTGGGCTGTGTTGGTTGGAATCCTATAGAAGTTGAACCATTTTGAGATTGCCTTCCCAATATCCCTTTTTTTTTTTCTTTTGTGTATGCATCGTCAATCCATGTCTATTTCGCTGTTTGTGGGGGATAGACTTGCGGATTAATATCAATAATATCTGGTGCGGACCTTCTGCCAAGACCTCTCATAAAACCACGAAGTCCACCATACCTCATGCTACTAGTTCAGCCTAACTAGGAGCAGTTGGTTGCCTCATGTTGGTTGACCTATAGATTCCACTACCACTATCATGCTCCAATTGTGAGTCAGGTCGTCGATGCCTCATTGCATCATCGATCGTATATTGATGCTCTAATGATACACGAATCCCAACTATGAGATTCGGGTCGACTTCATCGTCGCAACCCTCATACTAATCATAAACTGGTTGCTACGTAGCACTATGATATTCTTCCTTAACTCTTGCCTTCTTTTTTAATGTATCTTCCTTTACTTGTTTAAGCTTGCTTTGAAATAATTTACGGATCTCCGTTGGAACATTCTTGCATTTTGCAACATCAAGATATCCACCAGCCAAATACATTTTTACTCGAGTTATTCCTCCACCCTTGTCAATGTAGTCACAATAAATACATTGCCAATGACGACGATTTCCATCTAGCTTTCAGGCATGAACCCATGCATCATCATGTGACTATTTTTTTGGTGCCATAATCCTACCAAATTTAAATCAAATAAACTATAAAGTATAAACATATTAAATTGATCAAATATTGATCATAAATCACTAATGGTAACATTAAGTAATTTAATTAAAACATAACTAATCATATTTTATCATCATAAATATGTTACATGCATAAAAGAAGTATTAAAATCACTAGATATACTAATTATGAGATTAACATAATTAATTTTTTATTAATTATTTTTCTTTCAACACTATAAACATGGTAAACACCCTAATAGGTATTAAAGATATTGGATTAACATAAAATTGAATAAATTTTGATTAAATCATCATTAAAATGACTAATCATAGTATTAAATAACTTTAATAAAACATAATTAAACTTAATTTACCATCATATATATATATATGTTAAACACATAAAAGAAACATTAAATATGTAATTTTAATACAATATGATTCAAATTATGATAAAATCATCATTTATCTACACTAATTATACGATTAATATAGCTAATTTTTCAGTAATTACTTCTCTTTCACCATTATAAACATGATAAATACCCTAATAGGTATTAAAGACATTGAATTGATCTAAAATCGAACAAATTTCAATTAAATCATCATTAAAATGACTAATCATAGTATTAAATAATTTTAATAAAAACTTAATTAAACTTATTTTACTATCATAAATATTATTCAATATTTACTATGCATGCAACACACTAATCATAATCTTAAATATCTTAATTACTCTCTAATTAAATAAAATGAATACATACCTCTTAATTAGAAAGTTCTTCCTCTTAATCTTTCCAAATTAGCCTCGATTGAATTCACAAATCGTTGTTTTATAGAGTTTAGGAGAGAAAAAAAAGTTTAAGAGAGAGTTTAAGAGAGTATAATGGAATATGGGAGAAAAGAATGGTTTAAATAGGAGGAGAAAGGGCTCCAACGGTCAAATTGACCATTGGATTGCTACAGTGCGGTAACGGTCGATTTCGACCGTTATCGAGTGGTACCATGCAGTAATGGTCGAAATCGATTGTTACCGAGTAATGCCCAGCGGCGGTCGAAATTTCGACCGTTACCGCCTGATATTATCTCGTATCGTTCGATATAGGGTTTTTTAGGCATACCACCCGGTAGCGGGTGGTCCACGTACTAGTATCCTGTCGGACCGGTACGTACCGCACGTATCGAGCGGTACAATTCGGTATGGCAGACCCTGCTTATATGAGTTGATTATAGATTATATTCTATAATTAGATTTTTTTAGTATCTTGAGTTTTAGATTTAAAAAATTTATATTAAAATCTTTTATAATTATAAAATAAAATTATTTAATTTTATTTATTTTAATGGTATTGATTTTATTGATAGAAACATGAAAATTATAAATAAAAATATAATTTCAATAACCCATTTCGGTTTGTGATGAATAGTAGAGGATGATCGGTTAACGTTTTGTATTTATACATTACATAATAATTATGTTTTTCCTACCATTCTGGGTGTTGATGTAAATGTAGAGTGATGTAATTTTACATCAATATTATTTGTCATTATCGAATATGTAATTAGAACATTAAAATTATTTTTTCATTGTTTTCATATTTTTATCAAAAAAATTGATGATATTAAGGTAAATATAATTATTTTTTTAATTATAAGAATTAAATATAAATTTTTAAGTATAAAAATTAAAATTCTAAAATTGTCTTAGATGGTAAAATGTAATTAGCCTTACATATCTTGCGTCATCATGATCAGCTCCATCAGGGTTTGATCCGATGGATGGGATAAGCTCAAGTGACCGCAAGGTTGATGGTGGCTCAAAACCGTGCGTGGGCGCTGCTGCCATCCTTCTGTGGGTCGATGAACCGCGTCCCTTTACCTCCTCGTCCGGTCCGAGTTGAACCCGATCGAGGTCCGCAATGGGGGCCTCGTAATTAGCTGGACAGAGGAGGGCAAATTGGAAGGAGATAAGGGTGGGGGACTACCGCGGGCAAGCACAAATTGGTGGCAGATATCTGAATAACATTACGCAGCAAGAGGGGACTGTGAAGAGAATACAGAAGGAGAGGCGGGGAGAAGCGAGAGAGGAAGGGTACGGATCGTCAAAGAATAGCGGCGCCGATGCGGCGGAGTGGGTGTTGATCTTCGCGAGGGAGAATAAGAATCCCTTTTGTTTCTTTCTCCCGGACGCGGAGACGAGGAACGCGAAGGACGGAAGCCGGACAGGTTGAAGAATAACGGAAGGGAAAAAGATAGGAAAGGAGGAAGGAGAGAAAGAGGCGGTTGATCTCCGACACTTGGTTCCAGGTATTGAAACCCTAGCTTGTGATCTAGGCATGCTTTGCTTAGGTCATCTTGCGACTCCAATATGAAGGATTGCCGTGGTGGCGATAATGGCCGCCGAAAGGAACCGCCGTGGTGGGGATTTCGCTTCGTTGAATCGTCTCTTTCGAACTAAGGAACAGATATTTTGGCATGTATGCTGTGTTTTTGGTATTTGAACACAGTTCACAAAGGCCTGGATCGTGGATCTTTGTGGGTGTCGATAGGATCCTCGCAGGAACACTGTTATAGGTATACTCGTGTTGGGTTTCTCGGTTTGGGTCGTCGATCTTGGAAGAAACGAAGGGATTTACTCACTGCAACCTGCCTCTTGGTGAACTTGCTGCTTGCGTCGTAGTGCTCTTCCCTAGGGATGACCGTCTCAGGTCTAAGCGCAGGGAAATGTGCTGTTTTCTCTTCTGACTTCCGCCGGGAATCTGGTCTCACAAGCTCTTGATTCTTGTCGCCCCTGACGATTACTGCAGTCTACCTGCTGTCTACTTTTCGTGGGTCTCTTTTAGGTTTTGGCTTGGGGCTTAATCTGGTGCCTCCCTGGCATCATCCTAACAGAAGTTGCTATAGTTTCTCTGATCGGATGAGGAGCATGACATCATTGTATCTTCTTTGGGTACCTATTTTTTGGGATTTCAGTTGATGTCAGGTTTCACAGGGTTGTGAAACTTCTTCCTGGCTTTTAAATCCTGTGGCTCCTGCCATATGTTGCAGTGTACTCGCTCTTGGCTTGAGCTTAAATCTACTGGTATATGAATCTGCCACTTGTTGGTCACTCGTAGGTCTTACCTTGAGCTTAAAAATCTAATGACCTGTCATCATCCTCTTCGGTAGGGCTGTCTTGGCTCCCATAGAAGATTTGACTGACTGAGGAGAATGGCACTTTTGCTTCTTCTCAGGGTGCCTGTTTACTAGGATTTTAGATGATATTATATTTCACAGGGTTCTTGATTCTTGTTACTCCTACCAGAGAATTGTTTCTCTAAGATTACTATGCTTGAGATGTGTTATTCGGGGTCATATTCATCTTGCTTCAGAGGATCTCTGCTGCACTTGTACTTCTGACTGTGCTGGCCTGGAATTATTTCGTATTCGCTAAATGAATGGGAATTAATTAAAATAGGGAATCACCAGACTTCTGTGTATTGTAGCCATGCAGACTATGTTTTCTTGACCATTGGGTTTTTTAATCTGGAAAATTTTGACCTAAACATTTTATATAGCGGAAGCAACTGCCTTATTTACTGAGTGGATGATGGAGATTAGCAATTGTTATGAAGCAGAATAATCACCATCCAAAGGCTAGTTATAGAAGAACAGAACCCTTGCTACCTTCTTTTTCTTGCACGTGCATTTTTTCTAACTGTTACAGCAGGAGTAATTTTAGATTTTTGTATATTTTTTAATTGTTGAAAGTTGAATATTTTAGTTTGGTTCACAGTTTAACTTTCTCTTAAGATATGATCTTGACTACAGTAGGAGGTACATAAATGTCTGTGACGCTTGTTAGCTTGCTATACAAGAAGTCCTACCACCAAGTTTGGCACTTTTTGTGTATTTTTTGTGGGTTGGGATATTATTTAATTTGTATCACTTAATATGGTCTCTTGATATACAAGTTTTAATACTCTTTCTTTCTTTTTTTTTGGCACTCCAGAGATCTTCCACAGTGGCTCTGGACCTGCAAGTTGATCATTATTTCTTTTGGCCAGAAAGATGATGAGGGATTTGAGTCGATGGTTGGTCTTATCTCTTGGACCACTCTAGTTCTGTAAATGTTTTTGTTATTCTTTAGTGTTTTTCACTGCAAATCATTCCTAATAAGTGGTCTTTACCTTGCAGGTTCATCTGTGTACCTTTTATGGAGGTTGTGCCTCAAAAATTTTAAACCATCGATGATTAAAGTGCTGCATGAGTTGTGATTGCAAATGTGCAGTTAATGGTCGTGGAGCTTTGTCAGAGAATACAGAGTAACATGGGACTTGAACTTCCAAGACCTATAGATCCTCACTTGAAGTGGAAAATAACTGCTAAGGGCAGGCAAAGAGGTGCAAGACGAGCTAGAACTTCATATGCTTGGGGCAATCAGAAAAACTGTATGGTCAATAATTTCAGGAGTGAGGGTATGATGCATAAGGGTCCGAAGAGAGCAGGAGATATTTCTGTCTCTGAGTCTGAGAAGGTTTTGCTTGTGATTACTAAACTACACTAGAGTACCCCCTCAATCAGACCTCTTCTGTAGCTTATTAGTAATGATCCTGTTCTCTGTTTGCAGGTTGGTGTCAGCATTCTTGGACGACGCTTCAGTGACTCCCTCAGTATTGTTCCCATAAAGAAAAGGAAAATTCTTTTAGTTAGTTCTCCATCATCTACATTGCAGTCTACTTATTCAGATGATTCTGATCACTTACTAGAAAGCCAGCTTGCTTTTTATCTGGAAACTTTAGCATATGACAAAAATCATAACAAAAGAAATGTTGCTGATAAGTTGACTATTTTGGATGACATTAATGAAGAGGCCGGTGATGTAGATTTCTCTGGCATGTCAATATTGGCTGCTGCTGCCTGCAGTAGTGAAATAGTGAGTGACACCTTAAACATTGGAGGTATTGTTTCAAAAGGATATTCTTATAAAGAAGAACTTTTAGAAGGCACACAAGGTGCCCAATCACATTCCTTATATGAAGATAAAGACTGGCAATCTGAATCTATTCAAGATTTACAAGAAAATTGTAATATCCCTGTGGAAGAATGTTCAGCATTCAAACCTACCGATGATGATAATCTCCAAGGGTCAGTGAGCAAAAAGAGCTTCGCAGTTTCATTGCAAAATGATTCTGATAAGATAAGATCCTCTGTCTCTGATGCTAGGCTTCACTGGGACCTTAACACTGCCATGGATGCCTGGAATAGCAATTTTGATGCAGCTGTAGTCTCCGAGCCACTTCCAACTGATCCTGTATGTGAAAATCTCAGTCACAATGAAAAGCTGGCAGATTTTGAAACTTTTCAGGATCGAGTTGGAAATGCAGTGAGCACATGCTCTACTGGACTTGGTGAAAGCTTGGAAAATGTGGCTGATCTCCCAAAGGATGACTGTGCATTACTTAAGTCAGAGGTTTGGGAAAAACCTGATTCATGCAATAATAATTCAATGACTGATCATGATCGTGTAAAACAGTGCTGCTCTCTTCCTTATGGTGATTGTTTGCTTGAAGAGAATTTGGTTACTGCATCAGTTTCTTTGGTCAACTCTTCTGAAGAAACTGAAGTTCTTTACAATCAAAGAAACAACCTCTGTAGTACTGAAGTTGTTTCTTCAGTAGCTAGAGATATTCTTGGTTCCTTGAGGGATGCCACTTTGGTAATTGAATCTATTGATAAAGCAAAGGCTGATGCAGACTCTGGCTTGATGTCAGAAACTGAAACATCATTTTGTCTTTTGCCTTGTAGTGGGAATACCAGTTCTGACTTCCATAATGATGCACATAATCCTCATCTGAATTTGGTACAATCAATCCGTAAGCCAATCTCCGATGAGAAACCAAATTTAGTTGCATCCAATACTGAGAACAGCTCTGATGATCATTCTGAGGCTAATGCTGAAGTAGAACAGCTTATTCACATAAGCATCTCTCAGATTGAGGAGCATAGAGTTCTGAATACTGATTTAGAGAGTGGTGATCAGTCTTCTGTCCTTGCTGAGAAAGCTTCTGATGTTTTGTTTGATGAAAATGCTATCAGCAATATGGTGGAAACATGTCGATCTAGTGAAATTGTACATTGTGATGACATTGATGTTACCAATGGTCTGCATGCCGAGGGATCTTCCAGAGAAGTGGATGGGAGTCCATGCCTATTAAATGGTCATCATCAGAGCAGCTTAGGGTCATTCTATCCTGATGTGTTATGTTCTATAATCACACGTGTTGGCAAATATGAACAGTCTACAACAGAGCTAAAGGTTGACAATGATAAATGTGTTGGTTCTGTGGCACCTATTTCAGTTTTAGCTGATATGACAGTGAAAGAAATTGATGTCAGTTTGGTAGATAATTCTATGAATACTCAGGAGGCAGGCAAAAGCTACATGAATTCTTGTGTAAATTATTCTGGCGAAGTTGCTTTCAATGATCATATCCATAATTATGACTCAGATGCATCTCATCTTGATGCTTGCCAGGCCAGTGGAATGGAAAAAGTCGACCTTCTGGTAGATGAGGACTCTCAATTCGAGGATGGTGAATTTAGGGAATCAGTTCTACAAAGTTGGGGAGAAGATGGAGCTGAGGAAAGGGAGTCTGCACATTTGGATTATGGCTCTGACAACAGAGAGGATGCTGTCCTTGAAGCAGTTTCTTGTTTCCCTGATTCTCTTCCTTCTTCTATTGAAAACATGACTGGTAAAAGCAGGGATGTGTCAGTTGCTATTCATGATGGAGCAGATAACATTATGAATAGTTTGTTTGTTGTTTCTCAACCTTCATTGAAGTGCTTATCCAAATCAGCCTCTTTGGACTCAGGAGATGGGAAGAAAACTTCTACAGATATCGGTAGAAAGGATTGCACAGGTCATTTGACAGTGAAGATGATTGGACAGGGTGGATTTCAAGATGGTGAGAATAACAGGTGGCCTCCAGCTAGTGTGAGGATGAAATATTCAGGATGGGATCAGTTGCCTGTAGCCTGTGTACATATTGGAGATGGCATGTTGGACACTAGGATTGGATCTGTTAAACAAGATGGTAAAGCTGGTGCTTTGGATGAATCCGGTGCTGATGAATTGGTGGGAAGATCTGGTTTGTCATTCAGGAGAGGCTTCTCATCCCGAGTTGAGAGGCCGATGTCCTCAGATGAGTCACATAGGCAAGATAGTTCTTCTGCTAGACTAACCAGGCGAGATAGTTCTTCTTCTAGAATGACCAGGTAGATTATTTCTAGCTGTTATCTTACTATTTGAATTTATCAGTTTCTTTTAATTACAAATTTTATAAAAAATCAAAATTGTGTAGTTGATTATGTTGTAATGTTTCCAGATCTGATGATCATGGTGGTCTAAATACGAAAGTTGAAAGGAATACTGGTGCTCCTAAATCAGTTGGGACGGGCAGATCATCTCAGCATCCTCAAGGGATGGTCAGAGACATACGTTGCTTTGATTCTTCCAATCATCATCGTCCCAACTGTCCCGGTTCACCTGGTTACTGTGATGCACCTAGTGCTCGACCTGGATCAAGGAATGCAGCTGCAGCAGCTGCTGCAAAGGTGGAGAGTAATGGCTTTGTTGTTGCACATGATGGCACGATAGCTAAGGCAGGTGGTGCTGGAAATGCTGGCCGTGTGGTAAGACAATCTACCAATGCTTCATCACAAAGTAGATGGGGGTCACAAGCTAAGACAGAGCTTGCATGTGGTGTGCAGAGAAGATTCGGAAGTTTAAGGGACATGAGCCCTAACCGGCACTTCAGTGTCAGTAGGAGCCAGCTTGGTAAATATGGTCATGAAATGGCTAGAGACCGGTATCACAGACCTGTGCCTGACGGCAGAATGAACTTATCACCACCTGTGCACCATTCATCTAGGAGAGACAGGAGCTTCTCTCCACACAAAGGGCCCCTTTGTCTATCTCGTTCTCGCACTGGATCTCCTTCAAGATCTAGAATTCGATCCCCTCATCTGTGGACATCCCCTAGGAGAAGTGAAATTCGGATGAATAATGTCTTGGGTTATTCCAGGGGCAGCAGGTCTCTCAGAGCCAGAATGGAGAGAATGAGGTCACCCCATTTACGATCTAGCGTTGAGGACCCCATGGTAGGGTATGGCCCCACATCGAGAACCTTTGCTTCCCCATTGCATCATTCAAGATGGATTGGTGAAAGGAGGGATTCATCCAATCATCTCAGGGAGCACGATTACAGGCGGCGATCTAGAAGAAGCCCATCTACTAAAGCTTTTACAAACTCTAAGCTTGACTCAGTGCATTCACATGGAAAATCAGAGCCTAGTGGTTGCCATCATCATCTGCATTCTGGCAAGGTCCCCGAGATCGCTGGTTTGAGTAGAGGATATAAATGTGCTGGAAGTGCTGATAGAAGGGGATATGGCGATAGGTATCAATCGCTCCGACCTCGGAGCCAAGAAAACACTAATAGCAATAAAAAGTTCTTCAGGTAAGAGATGGGGGTTCCACACTCATAAATCTGGACCCAAATTCCTATAGCAAAGTGTGGGCCCTAGGGTATTTGGTAGGGCCCAATTTTGATCCAGCTTGGGTAGAACCTCAAGAGTTAAATGAAAGAAAGGTCATTTTAATTATAACAGGTGTGCAAACCCTGGTACCTGCTTCAAGTCCTATGCATCAAAGGTTGTGATTCTGGCTTCTGGGCTCCAGTTCACGATCTTGCTTTAGTCGCATGAGATCAAAGAGATGGTGAACCCTTTTAAAATTTGTCTCCTTGGAGAGAAAGGCATCTAGTTTCAGTACTCTAGCTTGTAAAAACATTACATTGTTTTGGGCTCAAGGCACAGTCCTTTTTCCGTAATTCATTTTTGAGTGGGATTCTGGCTCACCAAATTATGATCAATTAACAAAGTTTGAATCTGTGTCCTTTGGCAGTTGGCATGCTTTTTGAACTTAGCCACAGAAACCTTTTGAGCTGTCTGCTTTTGTTAGGAAATAAACTGTTTGCTTTTCAACCACTCTTCTGCTCAGGGCTTTTTGTGGAACCAATTTCAAATCAGCAACAAACAGCATAATTTTTTTTTATCGTATAGCAAAAAGCTGCTCAAGGTATATCTTCCATGAAATTGTTTAATATGGTCAGCATAATTTTTTGACAGTACAGCAAAAGTCCAGGAAATTGGTTAATATGATGCTTTTCTGTGTTATAGAAGTTAACTTCATATGGCACTGAGCTATGTTTCTGATCTCCGGAAACCTCTGATTTAACATGGTAGATCATTCACCCAGATTTTCCACAGAAAAATTTATGATTGGCACTTCTCAAGTTCTGATGTCTTTTCTGCTTCCTACCAGGTGATGTCTGTGCATCAGTGACATAGTAGACTAAATCAGTACAATCATCTCAATGTATGCAGTCTTAGAAAATCTGTAAAAGAGGCTGCGACTGAACTTGTTCAAGGTAATGTTATTAAGTTGGATAGAAGTATGTGTGATGTGTTTGGAATCTGCACTTGTATGGCTATAAATCGCTCAATCTACTTGGTACCTTATTCTAGTTGTCAAAAGTTATTTCATTTAATCCCTCATATATGTATGGTGTTCAAGTGTGAGCTTAAAAAGCATTGATAACTGCAGTAGTACCTTGTTTCTCTTGATGTAATTTTTGCCTTTTGCTATCTGTATTTTTACTCTCTGACAATATTTTGGCATCCTTATTGCAACACGTTACAATATAGTTTTGGGGGGGCTAAATTACTTCCTACAATTATGTATTTGTAACTTTTCTATTTGCCATTATTCTTGTTGTACCTTATCTTAAAAGGTGATATTTGTTCTTTGCTTTAGGCTTTCTTTTCTTAGCCATCTGGTTAAACATCACAGCTAATTAATAATTTTCTATAGTTGTGGTTATTCCTGATTTTTGTGTAGGTAAGCACTATTCTAATCACCGAATAGCTTCGATAATAATGGGTTTTTTTTTCAACTGGCAGGGAATTCTTCCTTTAATTAGCTATGAACCTGATTATTTTGGGAAGCTTCACCTTGGCATGTCTGAAATGAAATATTTCTTTATGGTTGTCCTGTTTGTTATCAGATGCACATCTTCATGTAGCTGATGTTATTTTAAATGAGTATGATATGGCACCTTTCTTGACCATCACTAGTACATATCTCCAATGCTGGTTAATGATTTAGGTTCTTCATAGTTTGAAGTAAGTTTTAAATTTTGCAAACCCTGCAATTTTAAGTTTTAAATGAGATTGAATTTAGAAACTTTCATTCACGGAACTTGTGATGAAACAAAGATGCTTCTTTAGAGTTATAGGTTATTTTTAGAATTACAATGCATGTTATTAGACTTCACTGTGAGTGTTTTAGAGTACCTTTAAATGCTCCACGTGTAGTTTTTTGTGGTATGCATTTGTAGCTTAAAGGAGAACTAGCTGAAGGCTGGAAGAAGAAAGTGCTTATAATGGAGAAAGGAAAGAGATAAATAGTACTTGTGTTGCAGGAAACCCAGAACCACGATGGGTGGTTGCTTCACCGAGGAAAGAAGAAAGGATAAGATGTGATGGTTGGAGGATCCTGCTGCTACATGTTATGATTTGGTGATTCCCCAATTGTGAGTCAACATTTCTTCTCCAAGAAAAGGTTAAAACAGTCAGATTTGCTCTGATGCTAATTTTTGTCACCATTGAACTCAAGTGCATAATTTGGCTATTTATGATATGGGTTAAGAGATGAAATAGATGGTTGTCCCTGACTGCATTACAAATGACCAACCAAGATATCTCGTCTTGTTATCTTTTATTAGTTTTTCTTGTATTATCAACTCTTTGTATGGATTTGTTTGTGCAACTGTGTGTCAACCCTTTGAATTGGGTCAGTATATTGTTAATCTTGCTTTGGAAATATATATACTACCAATGAATTGGAGTAGAAAGTTCAGAAGAAACCTATGGGGTTGTTTAGCATCATATTTTGTAAGCAGTCTGTTATCAACCCTTTGGCCCTTGCCATAGATTACTTTTGATTAGGAACATTGTTCCAACTTCCATTTGTGTGATATCAATGTCCTGAGATCCTGTTTTAGCATACATATACTTATTGCTTTTCAGAGATCATCAGCAGTTGCTCTGGATGCAAGTTCATCATTCAATCTATTCTAGTTTTTATTGCTGTATAGCTTTTAGTGCTGCTTTAAGTTACCTCTTTCTATCTGGAATCTTTGATAAAGGATTTGTAACAATTTTCTTTTCTGACTGCAGGGTGGTGTACATATCTGGAAGAATTCGAAATTTGTCGATCTTATGTTAAGAATGGAGAGAGCTTATGCAATTTGGAGCTTGCCGAAAGCTTAGTAAATGTGGCTGGCATTCCAAGAAATAGTCATGCAATAGTTACTAATGAGGCATAAGAAAACCTGATACATTTAGTAGTAAATCTGCAGATTTGAAAGTTGATGACAACAATTATGTTGGTTTGGTGGCCCCTATTTCCATTACAGCTGTTAGTGCCATGGCAAAAACTATGTTGATTTGATAGACCATGGACACTGTGGCAATGGGCAAAAGCTACATCAGTGTCAACTGTAATTTTTTGACAGCAGGTCCCGATAGCCAGAACTGAGAGAATGAGGATTGATGAAAGAAAGGATTCACCCAATAGAACCCTTGCTTCCCCTTTACATGCTTAAAAATTGATTTATGAAAGAAAGGATTCACCCAATCATCATAGGGAACATGAGTTGCAAGGAAGTATTGTTCTGGAAGAAGCCCACCTATTGAAGTATTGCAAGGAAGACGAAAGGCTGATGACTACAATCTTCCTCCACACTCTAACAGGAATCCAGAATTTGTTTGACGAGGGATATTAGTGTGATGGTACTTATGATAGAAGGAGACATGATGGTAGATCCATTATGTGGGACAATACAACATTGATAACGTTGTGAAGCACTTCAGTTAATATGTTTAGGATGTTTGCATTTTCATAATTCTGGATCATGCTCAGGAGCTTCATCATTCTTTCAGCATAGAGAGAGAGAGCCCAAGGGGAATTCTCAGCTAGCTTGGAAATTAATCTCACAGACATAAATGACAGAATGTTAGGAGTGCAAGTTCTGATACCAGTTTCAAGTCATGTGGCGTCCAGGGTTGCAACAATATGTCTTCTCATTGAAAGGCTTTGTGACTTAAACATACAATTTAGTTAGCCACTTGTGTGGGCTTCTTAAGAGACGCTGAACCCACTAATAGTTTTTCTTTTTCTGTTAAAAGTTGCAGACTCATATTTCCACACTATAAAAGCATTACATTGTGAGTTGAAATTTCTAATTTTTGGGATAAGTTCACATTCTTTGTCCTCCATTTTGTTCTTCTATAAATTATTAGGCCCTGTTTTGTGTAGGATGTAATGATCACTGAACTGTTACTAATTACTGAAATTTCAGCCTGTGCCCGTTGGTGATTGAAGTGCATTTTTAAGGGAGCCAGATATATAGTTTGAGCCATCTTTTATCAGAATTCAGTCTTTTGATTTTTGAATGTTCTTTTACTTCATACCTCCTTGCAAACTCTCACTGAACCAACTTCTATTGCAACTATCATCTACTATTGTGATTGTGCCACATATGAGCTGCATGAAGGTAATGTCTTCTTAAAATTTGTTTAATGTGGTACTTCCACTGTGGGACAGAAGATTGATTCATTCCATGTCAAAATTTTATTGCCTACGGTTACTTGTTTTAGGAAGTTCTACCACTCAACTTTGTATATTTTGTTTTGAGACAGAATATGGTTTCAGTGTGTGATATTGCTTTTGCTCTTAACAAGTAATGCTTCTTTGCCTCAGTGACATAGTAGATGTAAGCCAATGCTAATCATCTCCATATATTCATTCTTATATCCTATTTAAAAGGCTGCTACTGGACTTGTTACCAAGCATCATCGTTGTAAATTGCATGACTATTAGATAATACTTTATCATCTAACTTGTGTTGGTTGTGAATATCACAATGTAATTATAGGTACTTGAGGTGCTATAGTTCTTGTGTTAACCTGTACTTTGCTAAGTTTTTTGAGTGTGGTTTATTCCACTGCTAGATCAATAAACACTACAACTAGTAATATTTGCATTGTGGCTTGTGTAGTTTCTCCTTCGGGGTAATTTTTGCTTGATTGTAATTAGTCTTTCTTTTGAAAACTAATCCACTGGAACATTGAAATTAAATAGTAAATACTAACAAATTTATTTTCTGTTTGCATGCCCCTTTCCTAAGTACTGGAAAAAGCCTTCTACGGACGAAAGCAGTAGCTCCCACACAAATTGGTGTATCCTTTTGCTGGTTCGAGGATGCCTTCTTCCTTACATGCAGTTCTTCGTGAGTACCTATGCTGCACGTCTTCGGTGATAAGATAAATTGATGGTCTGGATTCTTAGCTTGGGTTCGCAGCATCCTTTTTGACATTTGTGCAAATAACTGTTCCGATTTATTGTTTTGCCGGAACTTAGTAGTTGTATCACAGAGATAAAAGCATATGGTGCAATTTTTTATTTTGGAATTGAGACAGAAGTTAAGGGCATTTATCATTTAGGAAGCTACGAACCTCTGATTCTTCGAGTTAGATATTACTTCTGGGATTGTACAAGAACGTGTTAGTAAATTTCATCAGCAAGTAGTAACTCTGAGAACTTGATGATGTCCATGAGATGAAGGCGAAAAGCTACGTAGAATTGTTTTGCAGAGGCTGCGAAGCATTTCTTGAAGGACTCTGTAACCGGCAAACCCCTTATCAACACATACTTTACTGGGAATGAAAACCTTAACTCTGGAAGTCTTGATTAGTTTCTGTTCTTTGGTATTTAAATGGGCAAATCTTGCATTTTAAAAACTACTCCTTATTTGCTTTTTGTTAATTCTTGCAGAATCATGTGATGAAAGTTGTCAACTTGGAAGATAAAAACTTTCAGAATGCATACTTGTCCTTTGCCCACACAGCAGACTGATAGTGGAGAACAACCTTCATCAGGTAAATTTACTTTGTAAGTTGCTGGCAGATCTGTCCTATATACATATATTGGATTGATGCTTCTGGTCAGTGCCACTGAACACAAATGGTGAGGAAATTACTTGCCAGTTGAAATGGAGTTTGCAGCAATCAATCGAGACATACAAAAGTGTCTGGAATCTGGACTGAAAGGGAGAGGCTGTGGTCATCTTCCAAGGAAATAGTTGTAACCAAGCTGCTGAAAAGCTCCTTCCCCGGGAACTTGGGCTCATTACTTGTTCTTATTCAAAAAAAGCTTGTTCTTCCTAGTGCACGGTGGAAGAAAAGAAGACTCTCTATGATCCAGGAATCAAAATTGCAGCTTGCATGTCTCCATTCCATGTTGCAAACTACTGCCTTCCTGTGGAACCAAGACTCATGATGAAGTCATACAGTTAATTGAGAATAGTCAAAAACTACAACATCTCAACAATGCAGGCTAAACGTCTATTAGTTATCTCTCTCTCTCTCTCTCTCTCTCTCTGTGCAAGGGGCATTCATGGAGATTGTGATGAGAACTGACCTGAACTTGATCGGTAAAGTTGAGCTATCTACAAGCAAATGAAAGAGGAAAATAAAAGGTTGTACTTCTTCGACTCTGCAGGACAAATATCAGGTTCAGCTCTGTGGCTGCCAGTCTATTCTATATACAATTTGGACGATCCAACTTCCTCATGCTGGTAGATTTGCTACCTAAGAGGCAGAGAAGAGCTGGTGGGGAAGCAGCAGAGTTGGACTCGGCGGCGAGGCCGAGGCAAAGGGAAAAGAGAAGAAGTCGTCGTAGTATGAGTCCGGGACGCCGGCCGCGGCCCACATTTGATCGTCCACGGCGACCGGCATCTCCCCCGGGACGAGCGGCGTGCGGCACAGCGGGCACGTCCGCTGGTGGTGCTCCAGCCACCGGTCGAGGCAGCCACGGTGGAAGACGTGCCTGCAGTTGCTCAGGCGCCGGACCTCCTCCGCTGCCTCGAACTCGTACAGGCAGACAACGCAGCTGTCCCCGACGTGCTGCCCGGCGGCACCCAGCTCCTCGTACCGCACCACCGGGAGCGCCTCCCGGATCAGCATCGCCGACACCGACACCGACGGGGATTGCGGCGGCTGCAGGAGCTGCTGGTGGTCGAGGTTTCTGTGGGCGCTGTTCTCGGGCCAGGGGGCGTCGGCGTCGAGGAGGTCTCCAAGGCCGACCGCGTCGAAGGCCCGGAAGATGAACCGCCGCACGTAGCCGAGGATCAAGGCCATGTGGAGGACAATCCTCGGCATCAACAGCTCCGAGTAGCCGACCGGAAACCCCATGCCGATCCCAAAGAAGAACACCCAACTCTTCAACAGTGGATCCAAGAAGAGTCTTGCAAGCCTCCAACCAAGTTCTCTGTCCTTTTCTTTGATGCTCCTCTAATTCTCATCAACTAAATGTTGGGAATTGGACACTGCAGAGCCATGTCGTCGTCCTCCTGTTCTTTGAAGCTCCTCTCGAGTTCTCTGAACCAGACAAGATCAAGAAATGATGGGGATCGGGCTTATGCTGAGGAGGTGCGTCCGCCTCCACCTCTGGTTTGGGCAATTTATATCACCAAGTTTGGCAGGACTGACGCAGAAATCCAATGTGAATCTGCTGCGGAACTGTAGGAGGGTGATTAACAAATAGGATTTGCGGGGATTAAGTGATAAGATAGTATCGTCCTCATCCCCCTACGGTTAAAAATGGGAGAAAAGGATGGTTTCAGGAAGGTGCGAGCCCAGCCCCTCCCCTCCCAAGCTGGCTTCTGGCCCCTGCACTTTTGTTTCTTGCGTGCTTTTCCCCCTTCCATGACCATGGACTGTATCGACTTTTGTCTTGTAGGTTCAAGGGGTGGTGAAGCTGGTCCATTTCCATTTGAAGCGGTCTCAGATTTGCCACGTTGACGGACTTGATGCAGAGTTCTCAGCATACTCCCCCCCCCAACACAGCAGCAGTTTGATCTGGTAAAGCCAAAATCCTATTTTTGTTCTTCCTTCTTCATCCGTTTTATAGGTTTCCAAGTTCCAGGCAAATAGGTTTCCCTACAACTATTTACTTTGCTGGTGCTGCTAAATAGAACTCCAAAATCTGAGGAGAATAATCTTATTAGAATAAATATAAGCCATAGAATAGAATAGGCAGTGTTGAACAGTTAGTCACATGATCCTGAGCTCGGAAACACTAGGTGTTAGTATTATGCATTTGAAAATTCCCATGCAGGAACAGCACTACATTTCTCTGTAGCTGGGGAACTCTTCCCTTCGAGCTGTTCCTTCTTGTCACGGCAGCTGCAAGCACAGGGCACCTTCCCATGTGACCTTGCAAGCTGTATCATATCAGGACAGGATTACTATACCACACTTTCACCATACGGATCTTGGGGATTATGAACCACATGAACAATCAACTGGATGCAAAGTTGCTCGTCACTGGCATCATTAGCTATCCTGAAAACACTCTCCAACACTGCCCTGCTTGCTTGCTGGCCTTCACATGGCCTCCTCATTTCCCTCTGGAATCAGGGTCGCACTGCACAGCTCAAGTGGATCCACAGACCCAGAATGATGATCTTTTGTTCTGCTTTTGTCAGACATCTATTGTAAGTTTGGGATGACGACACTGTTTAGTGGCCTTTTGTTCCTATCAGAATGGCAGTAAGACGTATGACCTCTACCAAGCTGCATTTCAAATTCCAAGAGTTGTTTAAGCATTGATGAATCAATCCTCTGCCCCTGTAATTGTCACACTGTCTACTTACCTGTGTGACTCGAAATCCAACACCTTGGCGAGATATCCAAGGCTCGATGTGTTGACAGTTGAGTGGCGGCCATCATCTTGTCAGGTGGCATCACTGATATGTCCCTTGTTTCGATTGCTTGCAACAAGGTGTGTCCTTCCTTTCGTTTGCTAGTGACTACAAGGAGTGGGGCGTATAGAGGATTAACCAGGGTCAAGTTTCGATTTTGACGCCGACTAGAGAGAGAAAAAGAGAGTAGCTACCTGTCCTTGTCGCCCAAACGTCTTCATCAATGCCACAGTGTCCATCATGGCCCGCCACCCTTCTTCCCCCACAGCGAAGTGGGGGTTGGAGGTGAGCAAGACATGATTTTTAAGGTTGCTTTCTTTCATTTTGCAAGCAAGTAAACAATAATTTAGGGTCATATTTGCAAAACACAGTCATTTGTATGCTTAGCCGAAGGCGAACTGCATGCTTTCTATTCGAGATGCGAAGAACTTGAGATAGGAGAGACGCTTACATGTCAGATCAAAAAGTTTCTTATTTTATTAAAAAAATACAAATTAAAATGACATGGAATTCTTGTAAGCTATTTTAGGGCTGTCGTGGAGAAGCTTTGCACACTCTCTTCTCGTTCTCAAGCTTGTCTTTGATGATGACAGAGATGAAGGATTCGGTATGACAGAGATGAAGGAGACGCCATGGACATGGTTGGTGAAATGTACAGTCATGCATCCTGTGCCGCTGACAACAACGTGTAACAGTTCTTTAAACACTGAAGACTTTCCTTGGCCTCGAAACATGCATGCCACTGCTTTATGCAGTTTCTTTTTATTGGTGAGAGAGATCGGATAAATTAAGATGAAGATTCTTATTTTTCTCCCTCTATATGTAAATTAAAGAGGATATATTAAACCATCAAAACACTACAATACTTAAGCTAATCAAGAATTTTTAATGGTTTAATATATCCTCTTTAATTTACAATACTTAGGCTAATCAAGATTCTTGTTTTTGATGGTTTAATATATCCTCTTTAATTTACATATAGAGGGAGAAAAATAAGAATCTTCATGTTTGTCGCTTTCTTTTATCCAATCTCTCTCACCAACAAAAAGCAAAGAAGTTAGACTTTCCTTCTCCTTTCTTCGAATATTATAATTATTGAAGTAGAGATCATCTAAAGGTGAGAAAAAAAACCTTTATGATGATACAATTATTCTGAAGATTCTGCCTATGAAAACAGAAGGTCTAGGAAAGGTAATCAAAAGACTCATTCTCATCGAGATCATCTCTTAACACATTCTAACATAAGTAAATTTCTTTTTTACTGATTGATAATTTGAATCAGAATTCAACTAAAATCTCTAAAATCTAACATATTCTTCTTATATCAACTTAAGGATATCCTATACTTTATATAAAGAACAGTTTTTGGTTAAGAACATAATTGTTCACAATAAATAAAAAATCAGAATTCATCAATAAATATTTAACAAAATAGAGCTGAAGACTTCCAAAAAATTAATAGAATATTGAGGTAGAGCCTAACATCAATAGGATGATACTAAAGAACTCAACCATTAAATTATCCATAGTTGGTTTCTTCTTCGATGATGAATCCCTAGTTTTTGTTCTTCCAATTGCTCTCTTCCCTCCGTATCCTTACCTATTATGCAATCTGTTGTTGCAGTGTTGCAGGTGTTACTACAATCGATCCTTCGGAGAAAATCCGGCTTTTGTGCTAAAAGATGCAAGACTGGATTCCTTATCTAACCCTATCCACTCTGAGTTGCTCACCAGCGTGACCTCAGATTTTGATGCTTGCCATCAGCCGCCTCGTACGTCAACCCCTGTCTCTCCCTTTACAGCTTGTCATCACCCCTCTATTCAACTTCTGCTCGTACTAAAACCTGTTCTCTCTCTCTCTCTCTAGTGTTTGTCATCAGCCGCCTCGTACGACATCTCCTTTTCCTGTATCTAATCTATCTATCTATCTATTGCTTGTCACAAGCCACCTCGTACGTCGACTTATCTTCTCTCTCTCTCTCTCTTTCTCCTTCCCATTACGCAGACAAGTGGGAGACCTTTGATGGCCTACAACAACAAGGGTTAGGCAACCACACTTGTTTTCTTATGGTTGTTGGGTGCCATTTAAAGGTCACCATTCCATCCAAGGCCTTCGTCATCAATTATTAACGATGGACTCTCTCTCTCTCTCCCCCAGCATGAAGTAATCCCCACACTTCTCTCTTCACGTAGGGTGGGGCTTCTTTTCCCTTTTCTTTATCCTCCCTTCATAGCCGCCGCAATCAACATGTTTCTGTTCTCTTCTGGAAGGTTGCAGTGATTCTGAAACTCAGTGGTAAAAGATCACTTTCTCCTACCCTTCCTCGTTCAGTAAATAGTCCTAAACATTATTTATTCGACGATTTCTTTAAAAAAAATCCCTTTTTTTTTATAGTGATGCCAATTTTTATTTTTTTTATATTTAATATTTTATTTTTATTTTTATTATACTACATATCTATTGTCGTCATCTTCTGACCACCTTCGTCCCACCACAAGACCTTTTACGATGGAGCTTCCGATCCCTCCTCTCTTATTTACATCCCTTATATTTTTGAAGAAAATTCACTCATTCGACCTAGTGGACCAACTCTAGTCCTTTTGTATCACTATCATTATCATCAGATCACATGACTTGATGTGATGGGCCATGAAGGAGATGAGGGAGGAAAAACCTCACTATCGTCGTCTCCTTCCTCTCTCATCGAGGTCAATAATCGTTATGTATGAGGAAGACTTGACGAGTGACATTACGGAAGGCAATGGGACAAAGGTGATCGAGCGATGACAAGAGTTATTTACGGTGTTAGAGAAATTAAGCACCAAATAAAAAATTAAAAATGAAAGGCATTATCCAAAAAAAAGTTTTTTCCAGGAAAATCATCCTTATTTATATCTATAATTTTCTATCATATTCATATATTTATAAAACAACAACAATAACCTATGTAGGATCTATCAAATAGATTAAGAAATTTCAATATTCATTATAAATGTTTAAATTTTATTTATATTTTTTATAATTTAGAATTTTGCTTATCTTGTATTGTTAATACTAATTGTCTCACGTAGTCTAGCTATTATATTTATAGGTATAACGTCTAAATATATAATACATAGGTAATCATAACTTCGGACTTTGAACTCATCGCATTTGGTTCCCAGGTGAATTCAATCAACTAACATCCGAGTAAAATAATGGATCGAAATCTTCCCATTTGTTTCTCATGATCCGTGTGTCTCACCATGTGAGAAAAATAAAATTGTTTCTTTGATGAAGACTATCTATAGCCTTTTCCAATGTGCGTAGATCACGTTTTCCTTGACGATCCCATGTATACATACATCAATCATGTTACCATCAAATAGTAGAATGGAAAGATGTGCCTTTTGCTCCCACTTTACTAAACATGTGGTCGAGCATTATGTTATCTTCTCAGCATCATTCTATCAACCAACAGTCAAATAATCTAATGTTTTTTTAGTCATGCGAGTGTTCGATGAAATGTCTGAGAAGGTATATATAACATATGGAGGAGACGATCCAGAGAATTCCTGTAGATGATATGCTGCCATCATCGTTTATCGCCGAAGACGCATACAACGGACGCGGAGAGTCCCGCTCGTGGATTTGACGTCCTGCACGCGTCACCGGATGGTGAGAGCGGAGTGCCTGTCTTTGGAGGGGTTGCCGGAGGTTCACGAGCGTCGAAGAGTTGGAGATGGGTTGGCGATGGCGGACCACGTAGCGTTGTCGGACGCGTGACAGCGCGAGAGGTGCATTGCATCTGTCAACCAAGCCGGGCTCGTGCATTGCACCTGCTTACGTGGCCGAGGCCGTGCGTGCATTGCACCGGGTTGATGGTGACCGGGGGGAGGAGCAGACTTTTGTGGCGATGTTTTTGTGATTGGGAAGTATAATGACCACAACCATTGAATCATGATTATTAAGAATCAGATCAGACATTAACTCGATAAGATCAGTAATCGAACTAATGGAATCATGAGTTTAATGTTTTTTTTTAAAAAACATATAATTATATATTGTTGTTTCAAATATATAAATTATATTATAAAAATATTAAGGAGAATGATATGTTGATAATAATTAATTTTTTAATTAAATATTATGAACTTAGTTGGATTTATCTAAACCGTGAGATATATAATTTTTTATTGATATCCATATATAAGGGATAAAGAGGGGCAATTTGGAATCTAAACATCAGCTTTCTACCATGCAAAAGCTTTTAAACTTTTACCCAAGCAAACCTCATTGTTTGACTCTTCAAAAACACAATGACCAAAAACATCAGGGTTTTACTTCTTCAGGTTCCATTTAAATCACAATTCACGAGCCTAATTGCATCACAAAGGACAGGGAGTGTAAAGCGTACTGATCATGATTGGCATTTTGATCCAATAGAAACAGCAACGGGAAAGATATTAAAGGGTGTCTCAACATGACAACATAGGATGTGAAGGTAGAGAAATATTGAAGTTAAAGGCCACGACAATAACAACACTTTTCAACCAACAAACTTGTGCAACGGCACGACTAGACTGAGAATGTCACCAAATGTTTACCAATGTATATATAAACATGTCATCTAGAAACCAATTACAACATAAATGACAGTAATTGTTTAAAAGAACCTACTAGATAGGGGCATACTCACTAGCGAACAAGACAGAATGGCTTTCCGATGGATGGATTTTACTTGGGATATCCAGTGGGGGGATAACCAGGTGGCGGATATGATCCCGCTGGTGGGTATGAACCAGCTGGATAAGCCGGCGGGTAGCCGGTCGGGGGATATGCAGGAGGAGGATAACCATACGGTTGCCCGTAAGCTGGCTGCGGGGCATATCCAGCAGGAGGTGGAATGGGCTGATCAATGCGAGACATCTGCTGGACTGGAGGCACAGCCATCACTGGCGGTGGTCCAAACTTGCCATCTCTCTTATCCATCTCGACCTTATGTTGTGTCTGCAACCATGCCATGAAACTTTGATTAGTGGTACTCGGTAGGGCAGGAAAGCAATGGGATGGAGACAAATCTGATGTACACATACCTGCATGCACGCGCAGACCCTGCAAAGGGATTGCAAGTGAAAAAAGATGAGGTCTTAAATATCACTTAACATGAACTAAAAAGCAAGAGTGCAAAGGAACATGGGTCTTACGTGCAGTACACGAAGTCAGACATACAGGATAATATCTGGGAAGCTTCTTGGATCTCCTCACTTCCGACAATCATCGCAACGATGGAAAAGATACAAGCAACTTGTTGCAGACAAAACATGAATCCCTGCAGTTAAATTAATTCACATAAACAAGCATAATTTAGGACTTAACAGCTGATTTAACATTAAAAAAATTCTTTATGGCTGGTAATGGATCTGAAACAGGCCTCAATTATGGACAGTCACAGCCCATGAAGCCTGGAAGTTCACATTAGACCAAAGTAGATGGGCTGGCCCACCACTGGTTGCATGAAATGGAGGACAGAGAGGAAGAGATGGAGGAAATACAATAATGCAGTTATCGCATTGAGTAGTCTGTATGTTGAACTCATCCTGGAGTAGGAAGCGAGTTGAAGCAACCGAATTGCCAAAGCACAAAAAGACCTGCAAAATAAATATACAAAGTAACCATTTGGATCAAGTACCAATCATGCTAGTTGACATATAACAGTCTTGAAGATATTCATTAGCCAAATTTTCTGCCATGTGAAGAAAGACAAGATGAGTACATTGACAATCATTCTGAAATACCTTACAAAGCAAACTAGTTTAAAATGCAAATGACACTAAACCATTAAATCTTGTCAGTTGTTCTCACAGAATATAAGCTCTATGATATGCCATACATATATTAAAGAGGACATACAATTGTGAATTATGTGCGCTAGATCAGCAGTACTATCAAGTAAAAAAAGCCAATGGACATAAGACAGGGTTCCAAATTTTGTAATGTTATGGCTTAAGCATCAGTTTGATCTAATCACCTCAGTTGAGAAATACAGAAGAGTTACCTAGGAGGAAAGATGCAAGGAAATGCACCAAAATGTAACACAACAGTGATAAAGATATAAAATGTACAAACAGGGCATTCTAATTTATGGGAGAGAGAAAAAGAAAATGGAACTCCCAATAACTAAAGAAATGACCAAGACAGGAATGACACATAAGCACATCATTGAGCCAAAATTGAACCTGTGAGAAGGCATAACACTACACAAAAGCAGGAAAGTCATCAGATAAAGATGCAAAGGAACAAAATTTCAGACATGCATGACAATTGGAGAGCAGTCAATCAATAGAGTACAGTAATCCAAGTATATTAGCTGCATAGGAGGAAAAGACATACCACCATTCACCAGATAGGTAGGTGAGACAGGAAAGTCAAAAAAAGGTAGGAAAAAATATTGGAAGAAATTTTGAAATATTGCATGCAGAATCCAATGAGGTTGAGGCTTTTATTGGAAGCTTCTAAACATAATTTAATAGTACAGTCAATGTTTTTTATGGGTCAGGTTGACTTTTAAAGTGGGTGGTCATTGTTTATAGAGCCAACATGAACCTAACAATCAGCCAGTTGGTAAACATTCCAAGATAAGGACCAACTTATTTGGCCAATGAGTCAAGTTAAATTAGGTCGAAGCATGTAACTACAAGCTGGATTGACAAGAAGAAGTTTGCATTAATACAAACTACATTTAGGTCCAACTGGTTCAGTTGAATCTGGACATTAATATCCAATTTAGGTCTGCCATTGAGTTGAGGTCTTCTTTCAAAGAACAATTTAGTGCTGATTTAGATCCAGTTTCTTTTCTTTCAAAGATGAGGCAAAGAACTGCATTAAGATAACTACAGATTAGATTTAGAGAATCAGAAAATTTTCAATCAATTATGATAACCTTATGATGATGACAGTACAGAAGGTTAGGTGTGCTTTGCTTCCGAAACCAAAATACTTAACTAGAAGTGAATTAAAAGCTTCATATACCTCAGTGCAAAGGCAGAACTCTGGGCATCGCCTTTCTCCACATTTTCCACTGCATGGCAAGTAACCCGCACAACAGACATACCTATAAAAGAAAGAAATTTAAACTAGTATCAATTCTTTAAATTTTATAAACAAAATAGGACAATTTATAAACCAAAACTACCTTGACATGTCATTGTAAAGAGCTCTTTTGCGAAGCATGTAGGAGACACATGGCCCACTAATAACAGGAAAAAGATGTATCAGAGATCATTCCAACTATGGAAAATAGTTCCATATTGTAAAATATGAAAAGGAAATGAGAATTATTATCAGAATGACAATGATTCTAAATTTGGATGTCAACCTTTTCAAAAAGCAACAACGGAGAAAGATGTTCTTTATTTATGGATGGCCATCTAATGCATGCAACATAGATATAAATACATTCAAATTAGAATAATCAAAATTGAAGTGATTGGTGTGTGCACATTCCCTTTCCTTTACCATAAACAAGTTCAAATTAAGGGAATCTTGATTTTGTCCAAACTTCATCTTTTGTCGCTTGGGTGTAATAGCTGATACCACATGCAAATTTGTCATAAGAACTCGAGTGAGGAAGCCAAACGTGGGAACCATCTTTTTCGTCTTAGTCAATTCATCTCAAATTTCAAACCTTCAAATCTTTTTGCTTACATTGAGAATATTACATTAAGTCCAAAAATAACAATTTAAATATGAAACAGCATTAAACAAAAGTTTGTCACAGAGTTCTGAATTAACAATCCCATCATCAGAAGCTTCCAAAAGACTTGAGCCATCAATATTTCCAAATTTTATGTGTTTTTATCAATGTCAACTTTTTTCCTAAGCAGATACAGTGATCAGTGATATCATCATCCTGTTATAGGAAAAACAGAAAAAAACATTTAGTTTGAGTAATCGATTTTGCGAGGTAAACCCTAGCTATGTTCAAATTTGTTCCTATGCTATAGGATGAAGTGGTCAGATTAGAGTTCAATGCTTGCGGCAGTTCCAGAGAAGCCACACTAATAAGTTGTTTTGGATGTCCAACCAAAAGCAACCAACTCTCTGCCTTAATTGTATACTTTGTAATTGCAAATCATGCTAAAAGATTCCTTCTTTTACAAGCTTAAACTCTTTTATTTGCATATTTATCTTACTGGACAAGCGGGTGAATTCTGCCATGATAAGGTAGCTCCTTTGTGTCCCAAATAACGATATTCCATGAGGCGACGAGCAGGATATTAGTTTTATTGAAGATGACATGCAGGCCATCAATCTCTCTTTAACATTACATTTTACTGTCTTGCCACTTTTCTCTTCTAGCATCACATTGCACTTTTATGATTTACTACATTGTTGGTTTATGAAAGATCAAGATGCTTTTCAAGCGTATTGGCATAACATCCAGTTAATGAAGTCACTGGTATAAAATCACCATGATAGCACTATAAGACAAGTCCTTAGATCAGTTTACTTAATTTTTTAAAGAAAGTTTGTTAACTTTTTTAAATTGAAAAGCTTACTTGGACTTGAGCTTCAACCTCACTTTTTCATAGACAAATCTTGCTGTACAATTCATCACCAAACAGAACACATGGTTATTAAGCACATAAGTACTGCATCGATTTCTAAACAAACCCAAGACAGAAATGTCACAAATGTTCTTGTTCATAAGGAGCTACCAACTATGAAATCTTGAAGAATTTGGGAGAATAAAGAAATAGTTAGAGATTTTTTGTGTTTATTTCCCTTTATGATGTGGCTTGGGGGGAACACAACGCCAAAAAAATGGGGTAGGACTTTTGCCTTCCCTAAATAATGTGATAATAAAAATACAAAATAGAAAGATGAGAACCCTAGAACAGTTGTTATTACACAGGAATAAAAAATGAAAGTTTCCAACTGAAGAACTGAACTTACTGATTACTCTAATTAGGGAGCATAAGACGAGGACAAATCTCTATTCCTTATAGCTAACAGATTCAAGACAGTGCATCATCAGTTTCAGGGTAAAAGCATCACTGACAACCAGCACTGCAATCCTTACATATTCCCCCAGTAATGTTTCCCTACCTTTCCAGCTATAACGTGAACTCAATCTTCAAAATCCACGAGCATATTCATGCAAAAGATCAGAAAAAGAAATAAAGATATACCATCCACCGATTTGGGGCACATCAAGATTCCAATTATAAAAGATGAAGGCAATTACGGATGGAAGCAAGAAAGCTATCGAGAAAAAGAACCGGAATTGGAACTATCTGCAACATTTTTTTCAGAATAAAGGCGAATCGGATCGTCCAAAAGCCTGAGGGCTTACCACCAAAGCGCCAGGCAGCAGACTGCAAAGCAGATGGTAACGCATCAGTCAGATATCTCGAAAGGAACCAGAAATCGAAGGAGAAGAAGGAAGAGGAAGGGGAGGAATCTTACAGGGGAAGTCGGCCTGAATGGTGCTCATGAGATCGGTGTGCCAGACGTTCCGGTAGCTCTGTCGGAGCTGCATCTTGTCGAGGTACTCCTGCGACGCCATGGCCGGCCTCACTGATCGAACGCGGGATCCGGCAGCGACTCGAGGAGGAGGAGGAGGAGAAGGGTGGCGATCGAGATCGGGAGAAGGAGAGATGCCGCTTTTTGAGATGGGCACGAAAGGCGTAGCGGGGTCGCGTCGTTGGTGATGACTGCGGGTCAATAGAATATGTACTTCCTTGACCAATCAACGTTGAACCCTCATGGGCCCACTGTTATAATATAGCCGTCCTCCAGTAACAAGGCGGGTATATCCACACGGTAACACGTGAGTGCGCAATTTATTTATGCCCTCATTTTGTAACCCTTGCTTGCTACATATCTTCCCGCACAAACGAAGAAGATAAAAAAGGGCGATGAAAACATATTCTAGAAAAAAGAAAAGAAAAAGTCTTTCGATCCGAACAGGCGTTTCTAATGTTTCTTTTGGTCAACAGTCAATATCCTTTTATCATTAATTAATGGGAAACAATTATTAATTTAGTTTTTTAGAATAATCCCCATCTCGTTAAAATAAATACCACAAAACATGATACAAAATGTTACGAGGTGAAGAACCTTTCCAGGAAGCATTAGTTACATTTAATCTAACGAAATTGGTCGATTTGTAGGCCGAATAGTTCAATGAATTTAAAGTGATAATGAAGGGAGATAATGAGTTCAATGGATGGCCAAAATATAATAGAGATCCATCCAGAAGTGGAGTGAAGTTTCCGTGATAATTTCCCAGTTTTGACTCTCACAGAAAGACCCCACCAAAAAAAGCCCCAACTTGGGCGGGTAAGAGTGCTGATTCAGACTAGCGTGAATCAGCTGCAACTTGGAAGGCCGCTGTATGAGAAACTGCTTTCCTAGTGAGGCGCATAGCGAAGTATCCAATTCTCTTTGCTTCTTTTATTTCTCGGTAGAAACATGAATTTTGTTCTTTCAATGACAACTCATGGATTAAGCACATCTGTATGCATGTATACACGTACACAGAATAATTCTTCCACAAAAACATTGCTGATTTTTTTCTAAGGTATATATACAAAACCATGGGTAACAGATCAGGTACACGAACCAAAGTCAACGACCGTGAAGCCTTAGGGTCCTCACCAAGAACTGCATTCAGTGGGATCAAGCTAAACAAGTCCTGTTGAGAAGAAATCATCAGAAGAGCCAATATGTCAACCAATTGGTCACCAAATCTTGAATGCCACGACTCGCGATACCAGCTAACGAAAAAGAGAGAAATCAAGAGGGGAATTACAGTGAAAGGTTATACTACGTTCAAGAGTATTGCCTTCCCGACAGAGAAATCTAAAGCAGCCTGCTGTGTGTCTCAGTTTCTCATATCCTTCAGCCAGCCGCTGAATCGCCTTCCAGCAAGACGCTTTGCATCCCCATCACGACCAGCAGACTCCAGCCCTTGATGATAGCAGCCTGCAAACAAGAGAATACAGATCACAGGAGCTCGGATAATGGTCGAGCATGCTCTGTTTCACCCAGTGACCTTTCCAATTAATGTTTCTAGTTGCAGCGCAATCTCAATATACCTCTTAGGAAACACAATAGACAAAGTAACGCTTGGTTACAAAGATGCTGCCAAAGAGCATGCAAGTCTCAATATAACACCAATATGAAGGGTAGAAAGCAATTGACATCATGTCCTTCGAAGCTATCCTAATGGCATTTTCTAAGGTTCCTCGTGCAGCTTTTAGATTCATTTGCCTTATGTATGAGCTATAATTTTGCAAATGAAAACTTCTTGTGAGGTATCAATTCAAGACATTCCCTGGATCAATTGGAAAATTAAATATGACAACTTCTATGAATAGCATGAAATGTTGACATAGTGTTATATGTTTGTATTAGACACAGTAATGAGCACAGTGGCAGCAAGAAAAATGAATACATGATTGCCAATTAAAATTTATAACTCTTAAGGAAAAATAAAAAAGATGTCCTGCAAGTCCAGAAATGAGTAAATCAAGGGCTACTTGACAACTTCCTTGGGAGATTGATTCTAACAAGGAAATGAAAGGAAATAAATATGATTCATGCAAGTGTATATACTTAACATAGAAAAGGAAAATATGACACAATGCAGACAAAAGGAGAGAATACGAATGAAAATAATATAGCAGATGGTATGTATTATCAATTTGTTGCCGAGATCTTAAACCCCACAACACACATAACAATGATGCACCATCATATGCTCCAATATGATATCAGAAGCATTTTCTTATGCATAGGTCCTACAAAGAGTTACATAACTCATAGATCAGAAATATACATCCCCTATAATACCATCCATGACCTAAATTGCAGCAATCACTGTCTCATTTAAGCCCATATGCACTGTCACAACTAAAGCTTCTTCATTTTGCATTTCACAATTAAGGTGAAAACACAGCAAAATACTCTATCCTAAAGCTGTTGTTACTTACCTGTAAGCCTTCCTCGTCCTAGCGATGTCTTGAGCGTCGAGTTCTTCGCGAAGTTTTATCCTACGATACAAAACAAAATGATGGATCAAATAGCAAACCATGACAAACCTACCAAAACAGAAAGGGGCAAGAAAAATTGAGAAAATAGTAGAATTTTCTAGTGAATAGAAGAAAGACCACAACACAATTGTCAATTGGACAAGATGGCAGAGCACAGATAAATGTATCTTTGCCAATACTGCTTCTCCGCCGCCGGAGGCACGCTGGCAATCGCTCTCTCAGACACCTCCCTTACCATATCCTCGTTTCCCACACTCTCCTCGGGCCTTATGTGATCGAACCAGCAGTCATAATTTAAAGGGTTCTTTCTCGCCTCTTCCTCATCCCTTACCTCCTCTTTTTGACAATGGCATCCTCAATCCCCACCCATCCCCTTACTGCTTGTCAAATGCAATGTACTTCCTGTACATGGTCAAGGGGTGGTTTGACGAAGTGTGGCTTATCTCACGCTTCGTACTTGATCCAGGCGCCGGTGTTCCAGCAGGCGCGACGGATAGGGTCCTCGAACTCCTTGCGGTTGAGGAGGCGGTAGTCGTTGAGCTCGTGGACGACGGTGATTCTTCTTCGTGGGGCGGATCTCGGGTTCTTGCCGCTCCATGGCCTCGCACAGGATCTGCTCGGCGGTGATCTGGATGGGCGCCGGGTTCTTGTTCTTTACTCAGGTCGGCCGGGGCGGCTTCACCTCCGTGTCCTGCTTCGTCAGGAATCCCCATGCTCGGGTCCGACGCCATTTCGAAAGAGCCTTCTACTGCAACACCGGGTCTAGGGTGATAATGGTATTAATTATGATAAGACTCTCGTGACATCAGCTGACGCCCCGCGTCTCTGACGGGCTGACAACGCCTGACCAGCATGGGCCGCAACGTCAACCGAGGCCCATCGATGATCGGTCAGACTCACCTCCTCACGACACGCCAGCGGTAATGTCAGACATCATCAGGGGTACGATCCTGCTCCCAGCGGACAGGTGCATCCGGTAACACTCAAGCTCCTTATAAATATCCTCGTGTTCTAAGACGCCAGGGGGAGAGGGAAAAAGAGACTGAGAAAAACCATTCATCTCCACATCACTGACTTGATCGTCGGAGGGGTCGGGCCGAGCTTTTGACTCGACCTGTGTGCAGGGACGAGGACGAGGAGCGTCGCCGGACTTAGAGGCGTGGAGCCCTCTCCCGGTGGAAACGACGTCCCCTCTCCCCGGCCGAATCCACTAGCGGGTCGACGACCCCTACTGCCCCAAGGAACCCCCCGGGAGATTCCCTTTATTCGGACCCAGAACAAGCCGCGTCGGCCCCGAGGCCACGGCATAAAGTTGTTTACCCCAATATTTTGACGCTAGAAGGAGGGCCCGAATGTCGAGGGATCACCAAACCGACTTGGTCGAACCCGCAGCCGAAATGTCATACCCGGTTGTGGGTCCGGGAGAACATTCCTCACAGACCGGCCTTCGTGACGAACCCTTGGCCGCGACCTCGGAGCGTTACTGGCGGATATTCAACGACCCGGGTCTAGCGCCCCTTGACGCCCCCTCGGCCGCACCCTCGCAAGTTTCGTCCGAGGCCTTCCTCGACCTCACCCATCAGGTTCAAGCTCTGGTCGGTATGGTGCAGGCTATCATTCCGCTCGTCACTCGGACGCTGCACTCGCCGACTGCCCAACCGGCTCAGCAATAGGAGCCACACGTCCGAGCTCACGCTCAGCCCATGGAGCCTCCCGCTTCCCCTCGGCCCCCGACGTCTCCTCTCGGGGATCGAGTGACGGCGAACCAAGGAGGCCGTGCGAAACCCGAGGTCCTCTCTTCGGCCTCGACCGACTCTTTGCGAGCCCAGCTGCTCCTCGTCTGTCAGCAGTTAGACGAGGTACAGAAGGAGATCCACAGGTCGAGGGGAGAGCTCGGGGTAGACTCGCGACAAGGATCCCCATTCATCCCCGAAATCCGGGACCAGGCGGTCCCACAGAACTTCCGTCTTCCCTCTTTGGACGCATACGATGGCTCTTCCGACCCGGCGGACCATGTAGCAGCCTTCCGCACCCAAATGGCGCTATATGGAACCTCTGATACTCTGATGTGTAGGGTGTTCCCCATGACCCTGAGAGGATCCGCTCGCATGTGGTACAACGGCCTCACGACCGGGACGGTGGCCTCGTTCAACCAGCTCGCCAGGGACTTCGAGCTCAACTTCCTGGCCAGCGCACGGCCGAAGCCGTCCCTCGCCTTGCTCCTCGGACTACGTCAGAGGGAGGACGAGCCCCTCTCCCACTCCGTAAACCGCTTCGCGACACAGATCCGGGGATTATCTGATGCTCATCCCTCTCTCTTAATATAGGCATTCATGGCAGGATTGCAACCCTCCCGCTTCTTCTGATCCCTCGTGGAAAGACCCCCCACCGCGTTACCCGAAATGTTTCAGCGGGCGAATCAGTTCGTCGCCGCTGAGGCATGGATGGTTGAGAAGCGGGAAGAACGCATGAGGGTCAGACCAGAACCGGCCCGTGGGCAACAGCCCGCCGCGACCAGGCATCGGCCGTACCGATCCGACACGCCCACTCTGGCGCCTCCCCTGCCTCCTCTGGGCGCGTCTCGGATGGAGATATTCCTACAGATAAGGGAGAAAGGGTTGCTCAAGCCCCCCGTCCCGATGAGGAACCCACGAGAGCTCGCCGATCAGTCCAAATATTGCCGCTTTCACAGGTAGAATGGACACGACACCAAAGACTGTCGCGAACTGAAACGGCAGATTGAAGAGCTTGTCAGTAGGGGTCACCTTAGCCGATACGTCCGCTAGGACAGGGAGCCCTTGTCACACCCGGTGGGTCCGGTGGAACGACACATCGACATCATCACCGGAGGGCCGGCGGCCGGGGGAACTAGCATGTCGGGAAGGAAGGCCTACGCCCGTTCCGCCACATCCGACACCCCCCGACGCGGCCCCGACCCCGAGGTTGTCTTCCCTTCCGAAGACCCCTGGCGGCCGGAACACGATGATGCGTTGGTAATAACGGCTCGGATCGCCAACGCCCAGGTAAAGAGAATCATGGTTGATACAGGGAGCTCAGCCGACGTGCTCTACCTGAACGCCTTCCGGAGGATGGGGCTAGCCGAAGAATCCCTGAGGCCCATTTGCTCAGCACTCACGGGATTCACCGGCGATTCAATTTCACCAGTAGGAACTGTCACTCTGCCCCTGACTTTGGGGACGCCGCCCAGAGCCAGGACGATGATGTCCACCTTCTTGGTAGTAGACCTCCCCGCCGCCTACAACGCCATCCTTGGTCGCTCCACCGTCAACAAAGTTAGAGCAGTGGTCTCTACCTACCATCAAACAATGAAGTTCCCCACCGACTCCGGGACAGGAGAAGTTCGCGGCAGCCCCCAGGAGTCCAGACGGTGCTACTTGGCGGCGGTTTCGATGCGCAAAAGGGTTAACACCGGCCAACCTCTGGAAGACCCGAGGGAAAGAAAGCGGCCGACCCCGCGCCCGGAACCGACGGCGCCCACTTGTGATATTCCGTTGACAAAGGACCGACCAGATCGGACGGTCCAGGTCAGGTCGGATCTCCCCGAGCAGGAGCGGGAACAACTTGTCGATTTCCTTCAGGAGAATGCCGACATCTTCGCCTAGTCACCATCCGACCTGACGGGCGTCAACCCAAGCACCGCCCAGCACCACTTGAATATTTCGCCTGACGCCCGGCCGATAAGGTAGAAACCACGGCGCCAAGCCCCTGATAGGCAACTTGTCGTCCGCGAAGACGTGGAACGACTCTTAGCAGCTGGCTTCATTGAGGAAGCCCAGTACCCGCAGTGGCTGTCTAATGTGGTGCTGGTGAAGAAATCTAATGGGAACTGGAGGATGTGCGTTGACTATACCAGTCTCAATCATGCATGCCGAAAAGACTGTTATCCCCTCCCAAGGATCGATCAGCTGGTTGACGCAACCGCCGGGCATGCCCGCCTGTCATTCATGGACGCCTTTTTCCGGCTATAACCAGATCAGAATGGCGCCCGAGGACCAAGAGCACACGGCTTTCATCACCGACCTGGGGACGTATTTCTATAGGGTCATTCCATTCGGACTCAAAAACGCAGGCGCCACCTATCAGAGAGCCGTCAACAAAATGTTCGCCGCGCAAATCGGGCGAAATGTCGAGGTCTATGTCGACAACATGATCGTAAAAAGTCGCAGGACGGCTGACTATCTTGCCGACCAGGCTGAGGTATTCTCCATGCTCCGGAAGCACGGCCTACGCCTAAACCCAGCAAAGTGCATTTTCGGTGTGGACTCGGGGAAGTTCCTCGGATTCATCGTGCACGAAAGAGGAATTGACGTGAACCCTGAGAAGGTGCAGGCGGTCATCGATATGCAGGCCCCCCGGACAATCAAGGACTTGCAACGACTGAACGGAAGGCTGGCTGCCCTATCCCGATTCCTATCTCGATCAGGAGATCACTGCCTTCGCTTCTTCCGAGCGCTGAAGAACCCGAAGAACTTCCAATGGACGGCACAGTGCGAGGAGACTTTCGGGCAGATCAAGCAGCATTTAGCCCGCCTCCCTCGCCTAGCCTCGGTCCTTCCCGGCGAAAGACTCAACGTCTACCTCACCGCTTCTCAACATGCGGTCAGTTCCGTCCTTATCAAAGAGGCCTTTGGGAAGCAACTACCAGTCTACTACGTCAGCCATGTCCTAAACGAACCCAAGGAGCGTTATCCGCCTATTGAGAGGCTCGCTTTGGCGCTCGTATTGGTGTCTCGGAAACTGCGCCATTACTTCCAGGCCCACCCAATCGAGGTAGTCACTAATCAACCACTCCGACAGATTCTATCTAAGTTTGACGTTGCAGGTCGACTCCTCAAATGGTCGGTGGAACTCGGAGAATTCGACGTACGCTATGTACCAAGAACAGCAATCAAGGCCCAGTCCGTGGCGGACTTCATTGCCGAGTTGGTCCAAGACGAAAACGAAAGCTCCGACCGGCCAGACGAGGCTTGGGATCTACACGTAGACGGCTCGGCAACCTCGAACGATGCGGGCACAGGGTTGGTACTCTCGGCCCCCGATGGGCGCTCATTCGAACGTTCCCTCCGCCTTGGGTTCCGAGCAACCAACAACGAAGCCGAGTACGAGGCGCTCCTGGCAAGGCTCGAGCTGGCCCTGGAAATGCAGGTGGACGCCATCCGCGTCTTCACCGACTCGCAGCTCGTGGCCGAGCAACTCGGCGGCGGATACGAAGCCAGGGAGACAACCATGATCAAATACCCGGCGGAGGTAAAAAACTTAACTTCAAAGTTCTCCCGCTTTACGATGACCAGGGTGCCGAGGAGCCAAAATCAGAAAGCCGATGAGTTGGCCAAACTGGCCTCGGGACCTGACCACGGGAATCACCCTGAGATTGAGGAGCTCCCGTCCCGCGCCATCTCGATCGCGGCTATAACCTCCACCCAGTCGAACCCCACGTGGGTGCAGGAGATGCTGCTTTTCAAACGCAGCGGCATTCTGCCCGAGGACGAGGCCACGGCCCGACGCATACGCCGAACCCAAGCGTGGTACTCCGAGATGAACGGACTGCTATACAAGCGATCCTTCTCCCGACCTCTACTGTGATGCCTCGAGCCAGAGGAAGCGTGAGCAGTCCTGGTCGAGGTCCATGAGGGGATCTGCGGGGAGCACATCGCTGGTCGGACGCTGGCCTACAAAATCCTGCGTCAAGGGTACTACTGGCCCACCATGTCCCGAGACGCAAGATCCTATGTGCAGCGGTGCGATCCATGCCAGAGGCACGTTCGAATGCCATGGTAGCCGGCGGTCCCTCTGTCCCCCATCGACAGCGCATGGCCGTTTGCACAGTGGGGGTTAGACCTCCTCAGCCCCTTCCTACCGACCTCCGGCCAACGACGATACATCATCGTGGGCATAGACTATTTCACCAAATGGGTAGAAGCCAAGCCGTTGGCCACGATCACGGACCGGCAAGTGGAGAAATTCGTCTGGAAAAGCATCGTAACGCGGTTCAGCTTACCCAAGGCCATCATCACCGACAACGGAGCTCAGTTTACTAGTACTCGGTTCAACGAGTTCTGTGCGAACCACGGGATTCAGCTAAGGTTCAGCTCGGTGGCCCACCCCCAGACGAACGGGTTGGCCAAGTTAACTAACCGGTCTATCCTGAGCGGACTTAGGAGACGGGTGTCGGCGGCCCAAACGACCTGGGTGGAGGAGCTTCCCAGTATCCTGTGGTCCTTACGAATCACCCCCAAGACTGCAACCGAGGAGTCTCCCTACAGCCTCTCGTTCGGGACAGAGGTCGTCCTGCCTCCCGAGATAGCTCTGCCGACCCCAAGGACAGCAAACTACGACGAAGGGGTATCGACCAGGGGGTTGCGAGCAGGCCTCGACCTGCTTGAGGAGCAACGCGTCGACGCGCACCTAAAGGACCTCTCGTACAAAAGGGCCGTCGCTAGAATTCACAACCGAAGGGTGCGGCCCCGACCCATTAAACTAGGCGACCTAGTCCTGCGCAAGGCCGAAGTTAGCGATCCCACCCGATCGCGGGGCAAGTTGGCCCCCAATTGGGAAGGACCCTATTGGGTGACCGAAGTCGTTAGGACCAGAGCCTACAGGCTCGCAACAATAACGGGTCGCCCACTGCCGAGGACTTGGAACGTACAAAACCTCAAAAAATTCTTTCCATAAACCGGGACTTGGCCAAAACTGTATCAAGACATCAGGAGGCACAAGACAACAAACTGAGAAGGAAAGAATTCTATTTATTAGAAAAGCTCATTACATCGGTGGACAAAAACATCTTATTCCTCGGGGGCGTCCGGGGTATCATCAAAAGGGACCTCGGCCGGCATATCGACCACCATGTCCTCAGGAAAGGAGTCGAAGGGGTCCTCGGCGACCACGGAGTCCGGATTGCGCGCCTTGAAACGTGCGAGAGCGATCCGGTACCCGTACTCATACGAGACCCGCCCGGTCCGAACAAGGCCCAGTTGAAAGCCCGAGGAACCCTTGTAGTCCTCGATCAGCTTCTTGTCCTTCTCCAGCCTCAGGTGGATCTCGGCTTCAAGGTCTTCGGAGGCCCTCCGCGCCTCAGCACGCGACTCCTCCAAGCGGCGGATAAGCTCCAGTGAATCCGCCCTCGCCGAGCGAGCCTCGGCCACGGACGCCCTCAAGCGCATCTGGAGCTCCGTATTATTTCCTTCAGACGCCTCCAGCTGCGTCTGGAGCTCAACGCCCCACTCCGTTGACGCTTGGAGCTCGGTCCGAAGGCGCTCCACCTCCGCCTCCAAACCTAAGGCACGCTGCTCAACCGCCACGACCGCCTCAGGACCCGCCCCGGCACGGACCTCGTCCATCTGCCTCCGGAGCTCAGCGTTGCGGGTGCCCAGGGCAGTAATGACTCGCCCCACATTACGAACGCGGTCCATCAGCGCCACGGCATAGTGGTGGCCCTACAAACAAACAAGTCAGGACAAAGCCTATTCGGACACATACAAAAGGACAAAACGTCACTTACCCACAGCATTGACTTAGCAGACTTGCTAAGCAGGATCTCGAAGGGCATAACATACAGGTCCCGAGATATGTTGGGATGGAGGCCTCCGCGGATAAACCCCACCGCGCATTCCCCGTCAGCCCACACCCGGCTGCCCTTGGTGAGGCCCTCCCAGCGGCCCACTAGCGGGTCGGCGGCCTCACCACGCGGGATTGCGCTTACCACCCACGTAAGGTAGGGCTCGTCCTCTCCCCCGGTCGGGAAGCGACAGAGCTCGCGGATGGTAGGCTGACGAGAGGCCTCGGCCGTCGCCCCCTCGCTCGGGCCGGCCTCGCCCTCCCTTTGGCTCCCCACCGAGCGATCCGTCGGAGCACTCGCAGCTTCCACCGCCTCGGCCGCGATCGCCACGGGTTCCTTCCCTGGAAGCCCCCGCGCCCTCTTCTGAGGACGATCGGCCTCGACGACCACCGGGGCCTCCCGCGAACCAGTCCCCGCCGCGGGCAATGAACGGGCCGACGAGGCGGACGAGACCTTCCCACCACACAGGGCTTGAAGAACCACCATCTCTGTATAGAAAAGCCGAACAACGGTTAGCTAACTGAGTAAGTCTATGAAAAGAAACCCTAAGACTACCCCTTAGAGCATACCTCGAGGCACCGGGCTTAGACCCACCTCGACCAACCTCTGCTCGGACATGTTCCGGATGGCTCTGGAGGCTGGAAGAATCTCTCTAAGCCTCCGGAGCCCTCGGCGCTCCTCGTCGTCCAAGACCGGAGCGGTGTTGCCTACCGCGTGCGCCCCCCAACGGACCCCGAACCCCCAGTCTCCCGAGCGACTAACAAAAAAGAAGTGCCCCTTCCACCTCTTATTACTGGAAGGGGCCCCGCTCACTCGGAAGCCCGCTCGGGCGGACAGATAATAGCCGCCCGACCCCTTGGAAAGGCGAAAATAGGAAAGGAAGAGGGGCCGGGTCAGGGTTATATTGGCGTAATGGCATTCCCCCAGGAACGCCACCAGGTAACGCCATGAGTTCGGCGCCATCTGGGACGGGGAGATTTGCCACCAAGAAAGGCAGGAGGTTATGACGGGGTGTAGGGGGAGGCGTAGCCCGGCCTCGAAGGCATCGATAGTAAGGGCAAAGCCCCCGGGAATCGGGTCATACGCCCGCTGGCCGGGCTCAGGGATAAGAAGGACGAATTCCTCCGGGATGCTATAGAGACCCCGGAGACGACTCAAAGTTGACTCGCTCACGATAGAGTCGAGGTCATGCGGCCGCATTAGGGCCTCAAGGGTCCGGGCCGCCTTTTCGTCGAGGGACGAATTGGGATTCGACACAGCCGCCATGTCCCCGACTTTTGCCAAAGGAGAAGAAGAGGGGGGGAGGAAGAGAACGCCATTCTTACTAACCTCTAGTAATTAAAGAAGGAACGATCGACGCAAGCGAAACGATGGAGGCCGAAGCAGCGCAACAAAGGCAGGTGAGGAGACCCCCCAGGGGCTACCCATACGATATTTATATCCTGCCAAAAGCGTCGGCTCTTCCCCTCCCGAGATGCGCCGCATCGGAATGACCAAACGTCACTCAGCCATAAATGCAGCTTGACAGGACGACCAACATGCACATTACACGTGGCGAGAGACAGGCGCGCGATGCCGATCTTCTTGAAAACCGGCGATTCATGAAAAGGGCTCGCCCCCTGGGTTACCGGGCAGGCCAAAGGCTTCCTCGTTGCCCGCACCGCCGCCCACATCGCAGCTCCTTGGCCGCAGTCGATCCGACACCTTAACGCGGCCTGTCCGCCTAAGTAGCTCTTCAGCCTGCCTGCCTACGTCGTGCCCCTCGGCCTAATGTCGCCCCGAGGCCACACCAGCGCGGCCTGCCCGCCTGCGTCGTGCCCCTCGGCCTCATGTCGCCCGAGGCCACACCAACGCGGCTCGCCCACCTGCGTCGTGCCCCTCTGCCTCATGTCGCCCGAGGCCACACCAGCGCGGCCCGCCCGCCTGCGTCATGCCCCTCGGCCTCATGTCGCCCGAGGTCACACCTGCGCGGCCACCGCATTCTCACCACATTACCTCAAATCCGCAATTTCCGCAATCCTCGCGGCGAACTGGCTCCGCTCAACTATCATAGTCTCATAAACCCTAGGTCATGCTTCGTGCCTCCCCACGGTGACCAACGCATAGCCTCCTTTGGGGGGGGGGGGGAGTATGATAAGGGTATTAATTATGATAAGACCCCCGTGACATCAGTTGACGCCCCACGCCTCTGACGGGCTGACAACGCTTGGCCAGCATGGGTCGGAACGCCAACCGAGGCCCATCAACGATCGGTCAGACTCGCCTCCTCACGACACGCCAGCGGTAATGTCAGACGTCATCAGGGGTACGATCCTGCTCCCAGCGGACAGGTGCATCCGGTAACACTCAAGCTCCTTATAAATACCCTCGCGTTCTAAGACGCCAGGGGGAGAGGGAAAAAGAGACTGAGAAAAATCATTCATCTCCACATCACTGACTTGATCGTCGGAGGGGTCGAGCCGAGCTTCCGACCCGACCTGTGTGCAGGGACGAGGACGAGGAGCGTCACCGGACTTACAGGCGTGGAGCCCTCTCCCGGTGGAAACGATGTCCCCTCTCCCCGACCGAATCCACTAGCGGGTCGACGACCCCTACTGCCCCACGGAACCCCCCGGGAGATTCCCTCTATTCAGACCCAGAACAAGTCGCGTCGACCCCGAGGCCACGGCATAAAGTTGTTTACCCCAACATAGGGTATGATAGAACAAAGAGATGAGAAGGATTAGCGTTGAGGGGGACGGTGGATTGAAACGATCGAAATTAATTTATGATATAGTATTATTACTGTCATTATTCGTTTTGATGAGCACGAAATTTAAATCCAAAATATGTTTGAAATATTCTTAATTAATTCAATTTCAGGACGGATATTTCTTTTAGAAGCAAAACACAAGAAGAAATGACGAGATCAAGTGAACGAACGTCATGTCATTTATTTCCCCACGCAAGCCAACGTCCACGTCACACCGACGTCCTCTCCTCGACGTAGTCACCAACACCAACACAACAATAATGGCACAAATGTTTTGATATCATATCATCAACTAAGTTAACGATGTCGTCAAACATAATACTTATCACTAATAAGCGAAGTCGTCGTCCTACAGGAAGCAAATGCGGGCCAGCTTGGTACATTTCCAACTAGTAGCAATTAACTATATCATTAATTTGACTGGTATGATGTCCCGCTGCCTAACGCCACGAAGACGCCACCGTGAGCACCCGGTCCTTCCACCCGAACCCGAGCCGGCCGCCCTCCTCCTTGATGGTAAACCCTGGATTGGACCGGACCGATGCGAGCTTGGCTTTGACAGGTTCGATCATAGCCGGACGGAACGGAAGCGGCTCGAACCCGGCCATCCCCATACGCGCGCGCCACTTGCCGAACACCTCGCACCGCTCCACCCGGTCCGCGCCCTCTGTGGCCACCGAGTTGACCGCCCGACGAGCCAACCAGGCCTCGACTCGGGCCCTCTCCGCGCTGTCCCGCGCCATTGTCGCGTCCAGTGACTCCAGCAGCGCGCCGTAGTGGGCGCACGCTTCTCCGAAGCGGGCGGCGAAGGCGGCGGTGCTGGTGTTGATCTCCTGCTCCACCATCGCCACCACGCGCGGCCGGAGGGCGCGCACGCGGCGGAGGAGCTCGTCGCGGGGGTTCGACGGGGAGACGCTCTCGTCCGGGATCCGAGCGAGGGCGAAGGCCAGGTTGACCGCCAGGGCCTCCCCTGGCTCGCATCCCAGCGCTGCCGCGTCCAGGTCCGCCGGCCGCCGGTGGACAACGCCGAACCGGACCGCCAGGCCGGCCCGCTCCGCCAGCTTCTCGATCTGATGGCCCACGGCCCTTAAGTTTCCGCCGTTGTTACTGGTGAATGGGGAGGAGGGATCGGCGACGGCGGTGATCCGTATGACCGGGGAACGGGCGGAGGGCCGGAGGCGCTGGCGCTCCGCGAGGGCGTGGAGGAAGGTGACGTACTGGCCTCCCTGGCCGACCTGGAAGTCAAGGATGTGGATCTTGGGATGGTCTTTGGTGGCCTCCAAGATCGCCAAATTGGCGGCGATGAGGCCGAGCTTGAAGCAAGGGGAGAGTTCGTAGAGCAACTGCGTGGCCGCAAAGTGTTCCGCGCTGCAGAGCTCCGCGATCGAGGGACAAAAGTTCCCAGTAGGTGGCGGATTCATGCAAGAAACGAGCGCGGCGAGCATCACCGCTGTGAGCCGCTGCTCCGCGTCGCCTCGGTGGTTCGCGGCGCGCTTCAGGACGGCGTGGTTACCGGCGGCAGCCTCGATGTTTCCATCAGCGATAGCCACGGCGGTGTCGAGAAGCATCTGCCTCGAAGAAGCCGCAGCCGCCGTGGACAACGAGGGGGGCGAGCTCGAGGCAGAGGACGAGACGGTAGAGGAGGAGTTGGTGGGCGAAGGAGAGAGCTGGTTCGGCGCTGCCACCGCAGCTGCCGGCGGAGGCAACGGCGGCGACGTGAGCTGTTGCATCGCGTCGCTCCACTCGGCGGTAGTCACGGCCGAGCCTGACGCGCTGACCGCGTCCTCCTCGTCGTCCTCGTCCAAGAATAGCTGCCGCTCCAGCTCCTGCAGCCGGTCCTGTATCGCGGAGGACGGCCTGTTGTCGGACCCCAAGCCAACCGCCGTCTGCGTGGCGGAGAAGAACATCTCCTGCCGCCTCGCGAACCCGGACGCCGACAAACTCGACGAAGTTAAGGATGAGGAGCCCGAAGACAGGTCAACAGGAGGAGGTGGAGGAAGGCGGGAGGAAGCGGAGGCGGCAAGAAGCGTCCTCTGCTTTACGGATCGAAGCGCGTTCTGTAACTGCATCTGCTGCTGCTGCTGCTGCTGCAACTTCTCCCTTTCCGTAAGCGATCGCTTCAGAACAGCACCGGTTCCAGCTTCCGAACGCGTCGGGATCGGGGATTGCACACCGCAGTGGCCGGAGAACTCCGACGCCATGCTCCAAGCCCTCTCCGCAGAACAAAACATGCGCCAAGAGAGAGACGAAAAAAGGCGAGAGAAATCTAAAAAGAGCGAGTCATATCAACGTGACAGCTCTCTTTTCCTCGCCTGCAACAGAGAATTCCACCCGCCGAACGCTTCTCTCTCATAATAATAATAATAATAATAATAATAACAATAGATATTATAATGATAATAAAAGAGGAAGAAGAGAAAGCCGAGACGGGTACGCTGTTTTGTTGCCTGGTTTGTATAATTCTACGTGCAGATGAGTACTAATAAAGAAGAGAGAGAGAGAGAAGTGGGCGACGTCGGCGAGGTATCGGCCACTCGCGGCCCAGATTCTCACTCCGCCTCGTGAGGCACGACATCGACCACTTTGGGTACGTCTTCTCGCGTATTCTGCATTTAACGTTTGGTGTTTGCTGCAGCCGCAGCCGCAACCCCGTTGCCACTGCTTACGTCGCGGCCTCCGGCTGTCGCGGCTGGTTCCTCAGCTCGTGACGCCGCGAACAGCGTTGTGCTCCCAGACGTGGTGACCGACGTCGCCGTCGCGTCCTCCCTCGCTGTCCGACCCGAGCACTGACTCCAGCTTTTCGCAGCGCTGGGCCCACCGCCGGCTGGAGAGAGATGAGACACTGCGGCCTGGCGTCGGAGAAGGCTGAAGCTTGTCTGGGTCCCGACATGTGACGCGGCGGCGGCGGTGGCGCACAGTTGGTTCTGGCCTTCCACCGACCCTATCGGAGACCCGCGAGGAAGAAACGGCAACCGCAATGCAGAATTTTGAGTTCATAAAATATTATTATTATTATTAAATCTTACATATATATAACTCTGCTCGATGAGTCCATAATAATATTAATAATAACAATAAATAATGATAATAATAATATTATTATTATTATTGATTATAATTTTGTTGAAGAATCTATTTTTAATTTTTTTTTCCAAAATATATTATTTTTTATTTTAACATATTAAATTATTATAGTCTCAATCTTGTCATGAGATTCCTCTAGCGTTTCAACCTTACCTTCATAAAGATTTCATCTTCCATATAAAGATTTCAATTTCGATATTGACTATTCTTCTATCATGACTCTCATTGTCCTTTCTTTGAGTATGACTTGTGTTTCTTCATCATCGTTCGTGATAATTTTAACATTACCTTCAACTTTCCTTAATTTTCATGCCTTTTTTATGCCTCTATCTCATCTTTTTCTACGCAAATAGTAGCCATCTCATCCCCTCCCATCACTCCTCTTTGGTTTTCACACCATCTTATCATCATCAAACAATAACGATAGAGAGATAATAAAAACACTGGACGACAACAAGAGATACCTAAAAAATAAAAAATAAAAAAATAAAAAGTGTTATTTAAAAAAAATCATCCTATTGTTATTATTAAAAATAAAAATAAAAACGTCAAATGAGAAAACGAAAGGCTATAAGCAACTTCCAGCAAAAATCCATAAAAATTTATATTATTATTATTATTATTAAGAGAGAGAGAGAGAGAGAGAGAGAGAGAGAGAGAGAAAGGATGGATGGTGGTTGGCCGATTAATGTCAATGGGGAGGATGAGTGTGACATGGATATATACGAACGAACCACGAAGAAGAGAGAGAGAGAGAGAGAGAGAGAGAGAGGAGAGTGGATTCCACGAAGATGATGGCCGGCTTGCGTAAAGTGGATCAAAAGCGAGTTCGAGTTTGGTAGGCTTTCTCCCTCCATGATGAACACGAGGGATGATCCCTATATAAGAATGCCATATGAAGACGAGAGACTTTGAGAAGATGATGACTTCTGCCTCAGCTTAACTCACTGTTTGCTGTACTCGTGCTTTAATTAGCCTTGGATGCACATACTCGGTGTAGGTAGCATCCCATGTGTGGCTCAAAGTGAGATCTCATGGATTCATTCCTATGCCTCTCTGCCTGCCTTTAAAGTTGTTCCTAAGATTACCTATTCCGCACGGAAGAAGGTGATAGCATTCAATCTGTTGTTGAAGAATATAGATGACCATAACACCATAACATAAGAAATAGGAGATGGACTAATACGATAGTTTCACATCCTTAACCATCCAAATAATTCGATTGCTGCTTATATTATATTGGGTTTGAACATCAGACTTCAAATTTTATATTAAATTGATGTTCAATCTCATGGCATATATTAATTTTGATAGATATGATTCGTACATAAAATCATTGTTGTTAAATTGACTTAGAGTTATCCTCTAGCAATAGTTCTCTAATGAATCTTTCTTATTCTATTATAGTTTTTAAACTCATATTATACTACGGAGACCCATTTTATTTTTCAAAAATATATGATATGATGTCTTTCATTTAAATATTTCAAGTTCTAGTCCGAGACTCATATACAAGAAGGCTAATTATTACGAGGGAGAGAAAAATTTTAAAACTAAAAAAAATCATAAATATCAATAATAAAAAATATATTAGAAAATTAATATAAGATTTAATGTGATCGAATAAGTTCCGTAGAAGAAAAATAAATTCTTCATGATATAAGATCAATTATAAGATCCCTTAATTATCCCCACTAAGCATAATTCCTTTGTATATCATCTCACATCAATCTCAAAAGGTTTGCGTCGCGTTTTCTCCGTAAGAATCTAGAGATATATAAGATATTTATAACTCAATTATCATGGCTTTCTTTCTCAAAATGATTTGTTTTCATCATAAAATTTCTTATCCACTCATGATGCTAATTTTAGAAAACATAAATTACGTACTGATCCTAAAATTATAATCAAATAAGGTTAATTTAGAAATTATGAAACCACATGAGCCCAACTTGACCTCACCATCAGCGTGATGAGTGAGGAATGAGAATGTTGATATAAAATAAACCATCATTCTGGAAGTCCAATCGGAGTTCCATTAGCTCGATGTTGGAGGAGCACTGACACCTCCGCGCGTGTGTGACTGGGGAAGGAAGAAGACGGTGGGAGAAAGTCTCTCATAGCCTGCTTTCTCTTTGACAAAGATGACAAGTTCTTTTCGACTCCAACCTCCATGACGAGACTGAAACGAGTGTCAATAAAAGAATGCATCACTATCATCGTAGTTGGAAAGTACAGCTTTACCGGATTCTTTCCTATTTTTATTATTATTATTGTTATTATTATTATTATTAATAAAATAATATATTGATAGTCTAATGCTAATGTTAGGTCTTTTCTATATGCGAGTTTGAACCTAATCTTTCCCTTACTTTCCTTTAATATGCCAAACTTACACTTTTCTTAATCTCATAGGTTTTTGGGATTATTATTGATACCCTAATTAAAATATTTATGGGGCGTAATTGAGTTCTTTTGCCAATGGAAATCAGCAGGAAGAAGATGACATGGATCTTCTTGCCATGGATAATAAATATGGCACTTGAGCTTCCACGGGAAGCCTCAAATGCTGCTGCCTTAGTATCGCTCTGCAGCCGCCATGCTGAGATGACAAAAACTAGCTTTGTCTCAGCTTGTCAAGCCATGAGAAGATCAAAACCCATCTTCGGCATGTCCACAGATCATCGATGCAGCTTATAAGAACGTTGTATTCGAGTAGGAACAGTTCTCCCATCCTTCGAGCGTCGTTTAATTTCTTCAAATTACGAGCTTTTTAACGACAATAAATTAAATATATGTTACGTATTTATCGTTCTCCAACTTGAGGTTATAATATGTATTATTTATTTCGGCTTACATCGCACTCTTTTGTTTCATTCTGGCTGATGCTCTCATCTCATAACCCCCACATAAATCTTCGCCACCACATCCTTACCGGCTACACGGAGGGGAGAAGGTGAGCCCTGCACAGAGGACAGGTTTCGCGGCCGACGTCCACCCACCTATCTATGCACTCCACATGGAACCCATGGGCGCAGTTGCCGAGCTCCCTCACCGCATGGCCGCGCGCCACCTCACTCAGGCAGATGACGCAGGTCAGCTCCTCCACCCGGCGCCTCCTCGCGAAGCTCGAGAACTCCACCACATGGAGCTGCTTCTTTATCGACGACGACGGGGTTTCGGTGGCCGGGAAATAGAGCGCAGTCTCTCCCCACGTTGGGGTCAGCGGCTCCGGCGGCCCGCACAGGCCGAGATAGGAGAAGACCAGCGAGACTGCGAAGTCCACGTAGGCGAGGAACCGGAAGAAGAGCATTACCGGCTTGGGCAGCACCAGGACGTACGAATGAAAGGGGCCGGCCATGAGGTCCCTTGTTGCACAAGGATCGATTACCTGAGCTTATACATATACATATATAGGGAGATCACGTACTCTAATTTGGCTTGGCCTGTGGATTCTCACCTGCTCCTCGTCTTGTTGCTTTGCGCCGCCGTCGACGTCGACCACCAACCTAACGGGGTTTGGTGCTCGTGCGCAGCTCACCGGTCAAACATGGTTTCCAAGGCCTTGGTGGTACGACGGGGGCAACCGAAGCATGGAGATGGGTGTCGCATTCTGATGCTAACATTATCTCGATACTGGTAGAATCTTTGACTCGCTAATTGATTATAAATGCCAATGATAATAATTACGTCGAGTTTAACATATATAAATTTATTTGACCGGATTAGACACATAGAAAAGTATTGGCAAAAATGAAAGCTGAAACACTTGATCAAGCTTTGTCCTAAGTTCTTTACGATTCAATAACCATTTTGAGGAGTGCTGATAATGTTCTAAGAGAGAGAAGATCACAGTATATATACACAGTGATACAGAAGAATATTGTGAATTGAAGTTGACAAATAGAAGGTGGACATGAACAGAACATACACAACAAGTAGAATTTTCGGTCTCGGATATGAATAGGGATTTGGAATCAATCGACGTCTATTTTTAGTCCATCTCAAGGAGAAATAGTATCGGGCGAGGAAAAAGCTCAAGTTAAAACCCTACTTAAGTCGATTTATGTTTAGATGATTTGATCGAAAGTTGAATTTATCGAATGTAATTAAGCCGATCGATAGCACGTCTAAAACCATTTTATAGTATGATATGTAATTATTGAGTCTAAAATCATGATGATTAATGTAAAGAGTGTTATGTTCGATCACAAGTGAGATTATGAAGTTATATGTGGAACAAAAATAGGTTTAACTTTTTGTTGGTACGATACGATCGCCTATGTGGAGCTAAATCGATCCTCGTCAATGGTGCCACATTATCTACCTCGTAAGCTTCAAGTTGAAGTGACATGTTGGTTGGATGAAAGTGACGTGACAACTACACAACAGTTGGCATGCATGAAATAATCCCCATATCAACATTGTATAGTGGTAAATTAGGAATAATATCGATCCATACATACGGATTGATGTTTAGCGATCTAATTAAGCTTAGATTGCCGGTTCTATACATTGTTTATTCTTAATTTTCAACTATTTTTCAATGATAATTGAGTGGATACAAGTTTTCCATATTATATTGAGGCGATCAATGTTTAGTAGAAGTAATAGATGAATATTCATCTCAAAATTATGTGTGTGGAAGTAAATGCTGAATAAACCTCGCACCAATAAGATTAGCTATTTAATATGCAAGAAGAGAGAGAGTTGGGAGAGACATTAAGTTAACTACCATTCATAATAACATAAGAAAACCTTCGAGTAATAGATTAATGCATGCATCTATGGCACACACAACACTGCAACAACCAGTCCCGTAGTTTACCAAATCCGTATAATCCTCCGAACATTGTGTTCTTACTTATATGACATGCATAATCCTTCAAATGTTTAAATTAAACTGTCATGTCTCAAATAAGAAGTCGGGATATGTAGTGGACGTCCTTATCATCTCCTTCTTCCTTCCTTTTTTGGGGGGGGGGGGGGGGGGCGCTTATCTCTTGGTTACCGACTGTTATCTTGTCAATTTCCTCTTTAATCTTCTTCTTCATCTATCAAATCCCCGTACAGTCGAGGCATATTAAGTCACAGCAGTCGAGGCATATGATCGAACAAGGGATACTATTTTGATTCTGATAGTGCCAACGGATGATTGTTTGTAACAACTAGATGGGTCCAGAGAGCAGGGGAATATGATACTAAATAGGGTTAATTATAGATTAACCTACTTAATTAGTTACCTTTATTATTTTGATTTTTATATTTTAAATTATATCCTTATAGTTAAAGATGTGAAATATCTAAGTTCATTTACTCTAACGTCATCGGTTGTACCAACGAAAACATAAAAACAAATAATAAAAATATAATTTTAACGTTTCGATAACGAATGACGTCGGTGGTAGAAAACGATAGCACCGTTAGCGACTGCATGTGGCTATTATGGATGAAAAGAATGGTGACGAAAAGTAAGGATTATTTGGCAACTACGTTGACGATGGGTACGATAACGTCCTAAATGTCAAATTCCAAGACCCATATTTTTCTATTACCACCGGATACATCCGTTAGGAGCTCGACAACTACTGGCTTGCTAGCCTCCTAAAGCTTCCTTTCCCGATCAACGACAACCATAGTAAATAGAATTCCTCCGACGAGCCCCCTATCTCCCTTTTTTCATGCCCATGTCGAAACTAATGTGATAGCGAGGGGAGCGACAAGAACCCCAATGACACAACTTTGGGTCAAGAAATCCGCCCAACGAGTCAGCGACAAGACGACCACCACCATGTGTATCAACACCACACAATTGTCGAGCAACGAAAGAACTGTCAATGCAAATGTCGAGCAACCCTTTCGCCGACGTTGACATAGATGTAGAGCGACGTCGCTCAACAACTGCGTCGACATCGACGCAAATGCAGAGCGACGAAAAGGTCGCTCAATAATTATATCGTCGTCGGCATAAATATAGAACGACCCTCACCTCTCGTCGTCGCTCTCTTCATCCACAACAGCCACCTTCGACTCCCAACGATGCCACCGTCGATATTATTCGTCACCACCAACTGAAACGTTAAATTTTTTTTATCATTTATTTTTATGTTTCTATTAGTAAAATTAATAACGTTATGATAAATAGATCTAAATATTTCTCTTTAGTATTTATAAGAATATCAATATAAGATAATCTATAATTAAGCCTAGCAAACACATTATACTAGAAAAGACTAACTTTGATCTTTTCTAACTTTGATTCGTGGAGGTGACGATAACAGATGTTGGCTGCTTCACAAGAATTCAAACACCCACCAACGTTATACAGCAGCCAGTAACAAATCAGAAGATTCTTTCTCAGATGCGAGAGTACTTTGGCTCAAATTATTTGTATTCATTGGCTTTATATTAGCCTGGAGTTTGCGCCCAGTAAAATTAGTACATGAAAGCATGCATTAGCTTTATATGTATACCATAGTTTCCAAAATGGCCAACAGACGAACAATGAAAAATGAATGCAAACCATGCTACCACTCTGAACAAAGAACCATAAACCATACCCCACCCCCCCCCCCCCCCCCTCCGATTGTGACCTCTTGGTCGAGTTGCCTGCTAACATTTCGTAAATATATTCCTCCATTCGAAAAAAAAAATCAGAATACATCCTCATCAAACCAATTTGGTTTTGTGCTGTTAATACTACAGTGTTGCTAACCAGAAAAGAGGCTCCTCGGAGTTCTGATTTCTATTCACGAGCCCGTTTTCTGGACTTGTGTGTGCGAGTTTGATTTAGAAACTTCTCTCCTTGAGCAGAATGTGTGATGCCTTCTCCTTGCAGCTCCCTCTTAACATCCTTCTTCAGCTCCTTCAAACTTCTGCAGAAATTTTAGATAGTAACTTCTTATAGCATTATCAATGTGGTTAGCATATAAGAAAAAGAAAATCAATAAAGTGGTTAGCCGAGTAACAAGGTTCTGCCAAACAACCTGGTAAAAGATGGTTTCAAAATTCCCAATGAACGAATAAATATATCCTCTGCTATCAACAGCCCATGATTATATTAATAATACATTAAGGCAACAACAATAGAATGGGGGTCTTGGGCTTCACCAAGGGGTGCACTAAGATTTACTATTTGTCAAAAATAATCCAAATTGCAAGTAAACAACACGGAAGAATAACGGAGAAATAGAATCAAACCTGTCTGGATGTGATCCATCTTCTACGCCATGTCTGGACAACCATCGGATGCATCCAGTGTGAGGTGGAACCAACGATCCAGATATATGAAGTATTTCTTCATCGAAACTATATGACATTATATTATCAATTGTACTAAAATGGGTAATGAGTTTCTTTAATAAACATCTAAGCATACAAATACTAATGAAGATAAAAGATGAAAACAAAATGTAAATTCTTTCAGCATTTCTAACAACTTAAGACTATAATTTTAGCATCTCACCAAAACCCAACTTGACTTTATTCACCAAGTTACTAGCTTCCAGAGGAGTTCAAAAAAATAAAGCAGGAATAGCTCTTGTCAGCCAACCTTTGTTCTTGTGCTTTTGGATAATCATTATGACCTTTCTATTAGTTTCAACTAAAATCAATGGTCTATAGGAAGGAAACAACAGCTGATCCAAAGTCAACAACTGGAACATGAGGGAAGAGGGAAAAATAAACTGACATATAATGATGTTCAGGCATCTCCAAAGATCAAAAAGAACTGACATGAGTTGAGGGAAAAGAACTGCCATGAGGGGGAGAAAAAAAAAAGAACAGACACAAAGCATCTCTACTGAGACAATCAAGCACAACGTGTTTGTTATCCCATTTTATTATATCTCAGTACATATGCTGTACCTTAGTATGGAGGATGCAATAATTAGGTCAATTAAAAATTCATGTTGACAATTTTTTTATGAGCTTGTGCTACAGACATATTCAGCAATAATCCTTTTATCACATGAAGCGGTAAGTGAAGCTTCACCCCAGATCCTCAAGCTCCAAGGACTTTCATATTGAGGTGTCATGAGTTGCAGAACAACAATTTGATGTACATCTGTTCAAATTAGCATCCAGGTTGGCCCTACTTAGGGTTTAAGACCTTGGTGTTTGGGTTGTAAGTTTGGACAGTTTTATATTCTTATTATTCAGATACTTCCCCAAAACTCTTCTATGAGTATGCTAGAATATGAATTACAATAGGTTTGGGAGTCACAATAAAGAAGAGATTGAGATTTTTAATTTTAGCATTGAGAAGCCTAAGACAATATGGTCAAATAGGAACTCAGCCATTACTAGAGAACAGTATTAAATTGACAAGAATGTGCAAGAACAAGATATATGTAAGCTTTCACCTTTTGACTAAGAATCGTATCATGCTTCCAGTTTTAATAACATGCCGCTTGTGGGAGGAACTAGCAAAAACTCCTGCACCATGTTTCTGTGATGATGAAAAGAACATGTCAAAATGAAGCGATAATGAACCCTTTTTACTATGTAAAAATACTTTAGAATCCTAAAAAGGAAAGTACAAAATCTTACAATCTTATATCTAAACTCTTCACGAATGTCTTCCAACATTATGGCAGCTGAAGAAAACCCCAATACAATCACATGAATGGATTCCTTTCCCAGCTTGACAACTTTGCCTTCTGAAGGAGTCAAACCACATTGAATCAAGAAGAATCCAAAAATGAGAAAAAGGCTCAGACTTCATTATTCAATTGAAAAGTTAAACTGCCTAGTTCAGTATAGCCAGATATTAATCTTGAGATACAATTTTGAAATTGGACATACAGAACCGATAAAACAAATAGTAGCAACAGATGGCAAAAGAAAGACCCCTAGCATCATCAATAAATATCAAGACATGAGCAATCTATTTTGGAATAGGCATGGTGAGAAACTAGTTTGTACAGAGATGCATACCCCTGTACCATGCTAATATGTCTCAGAAATGGCAGCCCATTGCCACTTCTGCTTGTTTGATATGCACAGCACAAGACTATATGAATAACCACAAACCTTGTGGCAAAGCACAGGACAATATCGGAGCTGCTCCATGGTGCCAAAAGTGCATCATATCAACATAAATTGGTTTAAAGGTTTTTGTTTTTCATATAATTAATAAGAAAATAACATAGCAACTTCAAAAAAACCATATTCCAAGAGAACATGCAAAAATATGGCCATAGCAATAGTAAGACAGTAAGACTACTAAAGGAGTGAATGTATATGACACTTTGCTGAGTAACATAATATCTGGGAAAGGAGGTAAAGAAGCACCACAGAACACGATGGACTTATTAAAACAATCTGAAATAGGTTTCAGTAGGAAACTTAATTTCTGTTGCTGATGACACTCATAAAATCAAAATCCACACGACTCATAACAATAAAATCCTTACATGAAAGTACAATAGAATGAAGGTGCTAAGCACAAGGTATGAGAGTATAATAACAGAAAATGGCTCGATAATGTGCAGTTTAGTGCTAGCTCGGAGTGGTCAGCAAGCAAAGCAAGGAACATAACCTAACAAGATCACATTTAGAAAGTTCCCAAGAATCTTTCTCATAATAAAACCATGCATCATTCTTTACAATCCAACTAAGTCAAAATCTCTTGGAGTATCTTTCTTTTTTAGATTACATATCCTTGAACTCCTCCTCCTCCTCAACCCCCCCCCCCCCCCCCTTTTTTTTCTCCCTCCTCCTCCTCCTCTTATCTAAACAGCTTCACAAATCAGAAAAGCATATATTAAACATTTCGCCTCAAAAGCAACTTACTAGCTCATTTCCTTAAAGAATGACTCAGGCTGGAAGACAATATGATATTAAGAGAGAATCTGTAATACATCATGTTTAGACACAAAACGTACAAGCATAAAATAGAATGATTTGTGACATGATATGATTTACCTAATAACATGTCTGGCCTAGGAGAGAAAATCAGCAAATTTGCTTTCACTTTAACTCCAAGATATGGGATTAGCCCCGAAAGAATCTTCGCATGCTCGCCAGGAATATCAATTTCATATGCCAATATCACGCCATCAAATATCTCATCATATCTATTGCAAAAAGAAAGAAAAAAGTTGCTGAAGCACTTATAGACACATTGCTTCATTTTGTGTGTATTGCATTATTTGCAACAAGACTGATGAAAAGATAACCAACATTTATGACTAAAAATATTTTTAAATGAAATAACCAAGAGAGAAAGTAGTTTTATGAACATCACCTAGATTAGCATACACAACTTGGTGGTGGTTATGGCTTTTTTTTGTTTTTTACTCTGGCATGTTCATGTTTACACATGGGAGGAATATTGGACCCAGAGAGGATCAGATCATAGATCCAAAGGATATTTTTGACATTCCAAAACGGTTTACAGTTGGCTTAAGGCTGTCAAAAGGAAATCCAAGAAATTGTAAGGCCAATAAAGAGTAAGAAAACAATCGGTAGCAAACTAAGTCCAGTTTTTCCCACCAAATTATCAAAGAAACTACTTAACTTAGTTAAGCCCCAAGCTTTAAGCATACGAACAGTTGCAAGAAACAAATCGACATGCAATGAACCAGCATCATCATACATGTCCCCATCCAATCATCTTTATCAATAAGTTGTCTATCATGCTTCCTTCTATCACTATTGAGAAAACAAAATTAAGTCTCTCAAAAGGTCATCTCTTAAATAACAACAAAGGAGCAAGTGCATCAAACATTATATAAATAGTGGACAAAACAAGATAGACAGATTGTAACTTTCATGTGAAATATAAGATCTTTGCCCTTATGAAGTGGAAAAACCAAGGTGGTTGCTATATTACCCTTTAGAAAGTGGAACCAGAAAGATTAGATATTACAATTTCTTCAAGAATCAGACAAAAATGTCTAACAGTTGTTCCTTACATTATACATACATGAGAGAATCATAGTTTTATCTCCAACAATTCGCAATATCAAATAGGGGACATGACAAAGTACCAATAAACGCAAGAAAAAGAGAGGAACTGCGAACAAAACGAACAAAGAAAAACCTTGAACCGAAAGATTTCTTAGAGGAGGGGGGTGCGAAGGGTGGAGATGGCCTACGTGAAGAGCAGGGAACTGAGCTGGCGAAGGACAGCGTGTCGGACCTTGTTGGCCTTGGAAGGGTGGACGTACACCACCAGGTCCGCCTCCGTCACAGTCAGCCCGTCCATCGCCCACCCGCCTCGCCCCGCTCCACTTCGCCCAATCGATCCCGCCGGCCTCGACGCGATCAATCGGCTTCGCCCCCGTCGCTCGTCGTCCCCTCCTCAAAACCCTAGCGGACTTAGGCGGCGCAAACCTCACTCTTCTACCTCTTATTACGGGTAGCCGGCGCTTGTCGGGTGCGGATCCGAATCGTTCAAATGTTCGCCAGGTTTGAAAGAATTATTATCCCGCCCGCGGCTCCGCCTATCACGCACTCATTCAACGAAAACCCGACCCGAAATCGATCCTGTAACTGTAAGATGGTCCACCGGGATCGGGTTCCGCCTCGACCGAGTGGATCCGATTACCACTCCATTCTATTTGAATCATTCTTTTCACAAATAAATAATTTATTTATTTTTATGTCACATAAAACGAGTTTTCTTTATCTAATGGGGACTTCAATTTAGTTAAGCTGAATTATGTTTTTCTCTAAGGAAAAAGGAGAAGCCTTATTGAAACAATAAAACATGTGTTTCAATTTGGTGACGATGCAAATCTTCAAGCTATAATAATATATTTTATTAGCTTATCGAATGCGGCGAAGACTCTGAGTACGTGTCAATTACGGCATCTTTTGGCCGGCATGACGAGGACACAATCGATGTTGCCATCAAAACACGTGGCATTTCGCTGGCAAATCCTTATCTGTTTAGTTTACTCTCATAATTATTCTTTTAGAGTATTGATTTGATTGTTGTATATTATTTCATGTCCAAAAAGTCTAATCCACTCGTATACATTTATTTTTTATATTATTATTTACATTCAACGAAATTCATGGATCTAAAAATTATTGTGATCAAACCTAATATATTTAGTTGCAGACAAACAATATACGAGAATATCATATTACATATTGTGATCAAACTACAATCGATATACATAGTGTGATATTGTTGATGGTTCACAAAGATCATCCAACATTAAAACCCTACCTATAGGAAAGAGCACTGATAAGAATATTTAATTTCACATTGATTGAGGAGTATGAGAACCAATGACTCGTAAGTTCATCGGGTCTCTCTTACCCTCAAAGATGCTTTTGGAGCTCAAAGACTATTTAATTTGGCGTTAGAAGGAGGGCCCGAGACTTGCACCTAGCTCGAGCGAGTTGAGCCTTTGGCTCCCCTACAGGAGGAAGCATTGATAAGGCCAAAGTCCGTTATGTCTCCCTAACTCTTAGAGGCGCTCATCGCCCAAAGCGAATAATTCCTTACGAGCCTATGGGCCGCACCAATGATCGATCGACTAAATGGTGCCTTTTGGAGCTTACATTCTCCGAAAGGACAAAATCATGCGGGTACGCCCATCGTCCAAAGCGGACAATTCTTCGTAAGCCTACAGGCTGCACCAATGGCCGACCGACCAAATGGTCCCTTATCAAATTAACGCTAGAAGGAGGGCCCGAGGCTTGCACCTTGCTCGAGCGAGTTGAGACCTTGGCTCCCATACGGGAGGAAGCATTGATAAAGCCAAATTTCGCTAGATCTCCCTTACCCTTAAAGGCATCCATCGCCCAAAGTAAATAATTCCTTACGAGCCTATGGGCCGCACCAATGATCGATCGACCAAATGATACCTTTTGGAGCTCACATGCTCCGAAAAGGACAAAACCATGCGTGTACACCCATCGCCCAAAGCGGATAATTCTTCGCGAGCCTACAAGCTATACCAATGGCCGACCGACCAAATGGTCCCTTATTAGATTAACGCTAGAAGGAGGGCTCGAGACTTGCACCTAGCTCGAGCGAGTTGAGCCCTTGGCTCCCTTATAGGAGGAAGCACTGATAAGGCCAAAGCCCTCATGTCTCCCTTACCCTCAAAGGCGCCTATCGCCCAAAGCGAACAATTCCTTACGAGCCTATGGGCCGCACCAATGATCGGTCGACCAAATGGTGCCTTTTGGAGCTCACATGCTCCGAAAGGACAAAACCATGCGTGTACACCCATCGCCCAAAGCGGATAATTCTTCGCGAGCCTACAAGCTATACCAATGGCCGACCGACCAAATGGTCCCTTATTAGATTAACGCTAGAAGGAGGGCTCGAGACTTGCACCTAGCTCGAGCGAGTTGAGCCCTTGGCTCCCTTATAGGAGGAAGCACTGATAAGGCCAAAGCCCTCATGTCTCCCTTACCCTCAAAGGCGCCTATCGCCCAAAGCGAATAATTCCTTACGAGCCTATATGCTGCACCAATGATCGGTCGACCAAATGGTGCCTTTTGGAGCTCACATGCTCCGAAAGGACAAAACCATGCGTGTACACCCATCGCCCAAAGCGGATAATTCTTCGCGAGCCTACAAGCTATACCAATGGCCGACCGACCAAATGGTCCCTTATCAAATTAACGCTAGAAGGAGGGCCCGAGGCTTGCACCTTGCTCGAGCGAGTTGAGCCTTTGGCTCCCCTACAGGAGGAAGCATTGATAAGGCCAAAGCCCTCATGTCTCCCTTACCCTTAAAGGCGCCTATCGCCCAAAGCGAACAATTCCTTACGAGCCTATGGGCCGCACCAATGATCGATCGACTAAATGGTGCCTTTTGGAGCTCACATGCTCCGAAAGGACAAAACCATGCGTGTACACCCATCGCCCAAAGCGGATAATTCTTCGCGAGCCTACAAGCTATACCAATGGCCGACCGACCAAATGGTCCCATCTCTTATCAGATTGACGCTAGAAGGAGGGGCCCGAGGCTTGCACCTCGCTCGAGCGAGTTGAGCCTTTGGCTCCCCTATGGAGGAAGCACTAATAAGGCCAAAACTCCGCCAGGTCTCCCTATACTCAGAAGCGCCCATCGCCCAAAGCGAATAATTTCTTGCGAGCCTACATGTCGTACCAATGATCGGTCGACCAAATGGTGCATTCAGAGATACCTTTTGGAGCTCACATGTTCCGAAAGGACAAAACTGTACGGGTACACCTATCACCCAAAACAAACAATTCTTCACGAGCCTACAAGCTGCACCAATGGTTGACCGACCAAACAGTCCCTTATCAGATTGGTGCTAGAAGGAGTACTCGAGGCTTGCACCTCGCCCAAGCAAGTCAAGCCCATGGCTTCCCTACAAGAGGAAGCACCGATAAGGTAAAGTCCATCAGGTCTCCTTTACCCTCAGATGTGCCGATCGCTCAAAACGAATAATTACTTGCGAGCCTACGGGCCGCACAAATGATCAATTGACCAAATGGTCCCTTATCGTATAGTAGTTGCTTCCTCCCGCAAATGACTATTTAAAACAATCAAATGCATCACTAAGTCATTAATATATTTAATTAATAGTAATTTATTATAAGATATGATTCGAATCTCGATTTTCATCATTTATTTTTTTAAAAAAATATTAATATAAAAATACATGAGTGGAATCAAAGAGATTACGGAAGAAATTAATTAATAGTTGTGACGTACCCAACAATTACATCATGTTCTCAGCAATCATTTTGTTTTAATAGGAAGATTATATTAGGGGAGACCAATGAAATGGGTCAACAAAAAGAAATCGTGTTAGGCTGCCATCAGTCAATTAACATTTTTCACGAGTCTTCATCCGCCGAAGTGGAGGGGACAAAGATAATTGTTGTTTATGAACGCATTGTTGTTTACTGATTGAATTATATGGCACGCGTTGCATAGTCTACTAATTTTTACGTGTCCAGGCTAAATATGTGGTCACGGGAAGCACCAAACCTGAAAACAATTAAGCTGGTTTTAATCTATGATGATATGAGGAATCGTATGTTGTAGCGTCATAATAATAATAATAATAATAATAATAATAATAATAATAAGCATCTTCAGGTAGATCGGGTTTTCAGGACGTGATTTGGATTTAGGAATTTTATTTATTCTTGTATTACCATGAGTATTATTTACTTTCCATAAATCATAGTAGCTGAGATTCTCATAAAAAAAAGGTTTTGCTAAAAATATATATAAATATAAATTTTTATAGGGTGAAGGTTTAGAAAAACATAAACCCTTGAAAATATTATTTTACTATAGTATTGTTATATTCCACTATTTCTCTATTATTGTGTTCGCTCAATCGAACCTATTCTTATGTGAGGAAAGAGGGGGCACAATAATAACGATCTTCGCATGAGCAATAACATAAGTGATTGTTATCGTTGGTCTTGAGCAAAGAAGAGAGAGGTTCATGACCAATAATTGAGAAATGAATAGAAGGATCATAGAGGTTGGGATCCAACGAAATTTGATGGGGGCCAATGTGCCTCCATCATTAGGTTGGTAGTGGTGATGGCCCCTTTCACGATAGATTCGATGAGATAAAAAATCAAAAATATAATATAAAAATACATGAGTGGAATCAAAGAGATTACGGAAGAAATTAATTAATAGTTGTGACGTACCCAACAATTACATCATGTTCTCAGCAATCATTTTGTTTTAATAGGAAGATTATATTAGGGGAGACCAATGAAATGGGTCAACAAAAAGAAATCGTGTTAGGCTGCCATCAGTCAATTAACATTTTTCACGAGTCTTCATCCGCCGAAGTGGAGGGGACAAAGATAATTGTTGTTTATGAACGCATTGTTGTTTACTGATTGAATTATATGGCACGCGTTGCATAGTCTACTAATTTTTACGTGTCCAGGCTAAATATGTGGTCACGGGAAGCACCAAACCTGAAAACAATTAAGCTGGTTTTAATCTATGATGATATGAGGAATCGTATGTTGTAGCGTCATAATAATAATAATAATAATATAATAATAATAATAAGCATCTTCAGGTAGATCGGGTTTTCAGGACGTGATTTGGATTTAGGAATTTTATTTATTCTTGTATTACCATGAGTATTATTTACTTTCCATAAATCATAGTAGCTGAGATTCTCATAAAAAAAGGTTTTGCTAAAAATATATATAAATATAAATTTTTATAGGGTGAAGGTTTAGAAAAACATAAACCCTTGAAAATATTATTTTACTATAGTATTGTTATATTCCACTATTTCTCTATTATTGTGTTCGCTCAATCGAACCTATTCTTATGTGAGGAAAGAGGGGGCACAATAATAACGATCTTCGCATGAGCAATAACATAAGTGATTGTTATCGTTGGTCTTGAGCAAAGAAGAGAGAGGTTCATGACCAATAATTGAGAAATGAATAGAAGGATCATAGAGGTTGGGATCCAACGAAATTTGATGGGGGCCAATGTGCCTCCATCATTAGGTTGATTTGATTAAGGTCTCTTTCTTAATTAGGAAAGTGGGCCACAAAAGTTACGGTAGTGGTGATGGCCCCTTTCACGATAGATTCGATGAGATAAAAAATCAAAAATATAATAATAAAGATGATGCTAGGTAGAGGCCTTGTCCTTGGTAAGGAAGGAAGGTCGTAAATATTATGATGATAACCCCTTTTGTTGTAGGTTCAATGAGATAAAAAAAAAGATAATAGAAGACAATAATAAATAGGATGGAGGCATGTGGTATCATAATTGGCATACTTTATATGAAATAACATAACGTCAATAACATGACGTTATTTATATATAAATAACTTTCGTAACACGACGCAATTGCGACGTGTATTCGCTGACCTCACTGACTTTCGTATCAAACCTGACGTCAGAGGTGAGACAATATGTGGGCCCCACTTAACGAGAACACAAACGACGACTAAACCCAGTCAAGACCACATCTTATATCTGCCCATCGCGTTTCCCGGTTCGTCCTCGCACAACCTTCTAACGCTCGCTCGCTCGCGCGATCTCCCGTCCCCCGCTCCGTCCGATGGCAGACCAACTTCTCTCCGCGGTCTCCGACTACGCCTCCATCCCGGAGAGTTACGTCCGCCCGGAGTCGCAGAGGCCTCGCCTCAACGAAGTGATCCGAGGAGCCAACATCCCCACCATCGATCTCGGCTCAGAGGATGAGCTCCAAATCATAGCGCAAGTCGCCGACGCCTGCCGGTCTTTCGGCTTCTTCCAGGTACGTCGTCAGGTACTCCATGATGCTGTGTATCATCGTGGTCATGTATACGTATACGTACACAGGTGGTGAACCACGGAGTGCCGCTGGAGTCGATGCAGAAGATGATGGCAGTGGCTTCGGAGTTCTTCCGCCTCCCTCCCGAGGAGAAGGCGAAGCACTACTCGGACGACCCAGCGAAGAAGATGAGACTGTCGACGAGCTTCAATATCAAGAAGGAGACAGTCCGCAACTGGAGAGACTATCTGCGGCTCCATTGCTATCCGCTGGAGGAGTTCGTGCCTGGTTGGCCTTCCAATCCCGCTTCATTTAGGCAAGATTTCACTCCCATCTCTCTCTCTCTCTCTCTCCATCTAATGTCAAGAACTTTATAGACTATTATTTGTTGACCGGAAGCTGGAGAAGACCTTCCACCCAGTTTTTGTCAGCGTCATGTTGCCCGTCTACATTTCGCAGATGAGATCAGGGTGATATAGCAACCTTATTCCTCAAAAAAAAGGACAAGAAGATGCATCCAAGATATATAAACCCCACATAAGATACTAATCATATATAGGATGGTCCAAATCTGAGATTCGATGCGCATCTAATACATGAAGACACTCTGCACACCAAGATCACGCCATGCAAATTGTTGGCAGCAAGTGACAGACTGATGAACTCACTTTATATTATTACCTTCAGGACTGCATGTAAGAGAGAAGCACAACAACAGACGAGTCTTTCCCTGGTTTAAGCCTTGCATATTGCCACTGTTCATGCATTACTATGAAACATCGACTCTGTCTAGGGAAGGACGAATCAATTATGGATACCTGCTTGAATTATGTAGCTTGACATAAGGAATTTCTTTGTCAATCTTGGAGTAGGACCAATGACATATATCTCGATCAATGACACATCTGCTCAAAGCACTACCAGAACCCCTTCAATGTTTATCCGCATAGAGGAAAAGTCCTCTTCAACTTGTTGAAGATGTAGAAAATGGTCCCTCTTTCTTGTAAATGGAGACTTCTCACCTAAAACGTATACTCGATGTTTTTCTTCTCTTTGACAAGTAAAAAAGAGGCAGACATTTCAAAGATGAAAGATGAGAGAGAAGACAAGGAAGAACGAACAGTCACTTTTAGTTTCTCTGAGGGTGGCGAATGTACGTCATTTTTGCACCTTGTATCTATTAACTGTTCATCAACGCCCTTCTGGTCCTTGATTATCATGTGATAGGGAAATGAAAGATGTAGCAGACAGATAAGCATACATACATTTACTATCAAAGGCTCAGACACAGCATGTGAAGTCACATGAAAGGTTCAGAGCAAACACTTGGATCATAAGCTACTGGGCGCATCACAGATCTATAATAGGTGGTATATTTAATCTTTGCTCAGAGATTGTAAGCTCTTTGCTTTGTTCATAGATCAAGTCGTTCTCCATGTCATGAAGAACCTAATCGTTCTGCCTTTCTCTCTGTCTCAGGGATGTGGTTAGCACTTACTGCAGGGAAGTCCGTCGACTAGGGTTTCGACTCCTGCGAGCAATATCGCTGAGCCTTGAGCTGGAGGAAGGCTACATGGCGAAGGTGCTGGGGGAGCAGGAGCAGCATATGGCCGTAAACTACTACCCAAAGTGCCCAGAGCCGGAACTCACCTACGGCTTACAGGCTCACACCGACCCCAACGCCCTCACCGTCCTGCTTCAGGACCCAAACGTCGCTGGGTTGCAGGTTCTCAAGGACGGCAAATGGATCGCTGTCAATCCCCAACCCGACGCGTTGGTCATCAACATCGGTGACCAACTACAGGTACCGATGCTTTTGACGAACTCTGGCCTTCGTTGAGATCTGCGCTTCTCGTCCTTCAAATATACGCTACATATAATACTAATTTTCCTACCGAGGATGGTCAAATAGTCAGAAGAATACGGTCGAAAGCATGTTAGTTCTTTCAGCCATTTGGTATACGTCTCCATCTAAGAATCAAAGCTTAGTTGTTGCCATTTGGTACTTTCTGCAACTGGGGGAAGAAGGGTAAAAGCATCACAAACACATGCATGCTTATTTCCTTTGGCGAACATGGACGAAGAGTACTTTTTCCTCCTAGTCTTGTGATCTAACGTTGGGCTTGAAAGAATAGGTGGGTTTTTCCAAGCTCACACCATAGGCGGAACTATAGTCAACGGTCAGCATGGCCATTTCCTTGCCCGCTCCTCCTTCCAAGCCAAAATCTGTTGTTCCAATGTGGGCCTTCTTTGTCCAGCATTTGATTTTTACTTGCGTTCTTAAAAGCCACTGTACGTTGGGAGGTCGCAGATTCCCGAGTCAAGAATATGATTAGTTCTTGACCACACTGGAAAACAATGGGCACTGCACGCCGTGGAATCCTGGGAAACTTGATGGATGCTTGCTCTTTGTGCTCATCTGTCTTTTCGTGGTCATCGTGCTCATCTTTGAATTGGCTATGATCCTGCAATTGACCTCCATCTTTTGTGAACTAGTCTACCACTGTCACGAAACAATCTCCTGAGCATCTTCAAAAGAGATATAGAAAGGCTTTCTTATGCATGACTGCTTTGGTTCCACGTATGAGATCAGCTGTCAGTTGAACAGGTGAGCGGTAGCTGTTGCCAACTGCTCTTGACCATGTTTGTCGATGCCCTCTTCTTCTTCCAATTGTCGAGCGGCTTCTTCTTTTCATGGATTGATCGAGAAGAAGGTCACGTTTGTCCATTGGCGCGACTATGTTGATGCAGGCACTGAGTAACGGAAGGTACAGGAGCGTGTGGCATCGAGCGGTGGTCAACTCGGAGAGCGAGAGGATATCGGTGGCGTCGTTCCTCTGCCCCAGCAACAGCGTGGTGATCAGCCCGCCGGAGAAGCTCGTCGGCGACCGGGCTCGGCCCGTGTACCGGACCTACACCTACGACGAGTACTACAAGAAGTTCTGGAGCAGGAACCTGGACGACCACCATTGCTTGGAGCTCTTCGAGTGCTAATGGCTTGCCGACGAGGGAGGAGGCATCCCATGCGACCCAGGATGGCGGCCTACGTGGTATCCTTGCTGATTTGGCTGCTTCCGGTTGCTGGTATGGTGGCCACGTCAGCAAGTACACTAGGTGGTCTGGCATGCTGCGTCTTGACATGCCTCCTTGCTTGTTCGGTTTAAAGTAGAGGACTTTTAAGTATGATATAAGTAAATGCTTTGCTGGAGATCCTGCGAAGGAAAGATACGAAGGTCCTACTAAAATAATTCAGCCCACAAAAAACAAATATCATGATTTGATCAAAACAGGCAACGACTAAGATGATACCTCATGATTCGAGTGGCATGGATGCAATAGATCATGGCCAAAGCTTATAAATCTTCTATCCTCTTTTTGTTCTCTCTTCAAAATCATGTCCATATGTGAAAGAATCATGACAAGCTTCCACCTTTATCATCACTACACATAATCTCCAGTTACATGATTTATCCTTCGAGTTACAATCATCCTCACAAAAGATAAATTTCCATTTAACTTTTGGCTTCATGAGGGTCAATAATTCCACAGCCATATACAGATATGACATTGTCACACATAAATAGACAAATCATTTTGATCTGAAACATGCTTTTGTCAGTATGTGAACCATTTGTCACACGCAAAAATGGAAAGCCTAGGCTGGAAAAGTTTCAACCAAAAGATCTCAAATGCAATCTCTGAAGACACTTGTGTTAACCTCCCACTAAGAAAAATAAACAAGACAGAGAGAGAAAGTTATTGGAATAACATTGCAAAATTTGTTTTCTGACTTGCGACAAGATATAAAGTTCCACGTCCAAAGCCACCACTATAGCTGGAGATTCAAGACGAAAATCATCACATGAAAATAATGAATGCATATTCTTGCAAGGGGCTCAAAACCACTGGGCTCCCTGCTGAACCTAGAAAAGTTTAAAACTAGTGAGGGGAACTGAAAAGAGCTCGACCAACGATACCAGTTGCCTCGATGTAACGATCCACGCAACGTGAGATGCAACTACTCTCACTTCCACTCAAGCTTGTTCCAGGCTTTGCGATGCACCTAGCAAAGCACTTGCTCCTTACTGTCTGTAGCACAAATGTGGCGCATTAACTTAGACATATGAGCAATGACACAGCCAAACATGGTTAGTAGAACTTTAAATGAAATTGACTCTCCATGGATTCTAAAAAGATTGAAGGTTCAATTCCTCATATCAGGGCTTCATGTGCTCGTTGCTTGCAACTTATGCACTTCTCACCCTTGTGGTGGTTGTTTGGCACTTTGTCTGCCCATCCAAACCTTGTTTCTCTTCCTCCTCACATGTGGGGCCAGGTCATGCCCAAGGTGGCAACAGTAACAGAAAACACACGAAATATACATCAAGCTTAAATCATATTTCTATGAGAGAAAGAAAAGCATGCTGTGATTTATGATGGCGCAGTTGGTTCAGAAGGCATTAATTTAATTTATCACAAAGTGGTATAGCCAAACAAAACTATCCATAGTCAAACTCATTCAGACTGAATTAAGATCTCAGAAAACAATCTCTTCAGTGAACTCTGAGGCTAAGGCAACCTCGAAGGCATTTGAGAGGCTGCCAAAAGGTGCATCAAAAGATCGTTCCATAAACGGACCCCAAGATCCTGATGCAAAATCTGAAAGAGAAAAAACTTCATGGTGGAAAATTGAGAACATAGGCACTGATTTTTTTGAACTAATTATATTGTTTTGAAGTGTATATTTCCATTTTTTTACAAGGAAATCAACTATACCAGCATATTTGCTTGCAAATATTACTAGGAAACATGCTTTTTTTCATTGACGGAAAGCAAATGCTTCGCCCGGACATTTGTGAAATTGATATGTATGATTAAGGCTATTGGTTATCTTTATCACCCCCTCCTCCCCCCAGTGCTACAAATCTAGGTTATCTTCCAGGTAGCCAAAGAATCACAAACCATTCTAAAGGCAAAAAACAATTTGCAGATACAATGCACTGACGAGTTCGCCAGAGAATAATCTAATGATTATATTGCACAAATTAGAGTCACAATACAAACTCAGCATTAGTGATACTGTAAAAGACACATTTGAACTGCAGAATATTGCCCGGGCAATTTTTAATAGCTAAAACCATTACTATCAAGCTATATCAGTTGTTTCCAGTGCAATGATTGCCAGCATATATTATTCACCTACACAGAGAGAAATATCTAATTTTTAAACTGATACTACCAGATCATAACAGTAGTGACAATAAAATACTATGCCATAAGATAATTTGCAAGCATTTTAAAATAGAAGATATTCTACCACATATATAAGATTTTTGTTTAGTGGTATTCAAAGTTTCCAATCACATAATCTGCTTGATTGAACTTTGGAAGCAGAGGTAATCACTAAAGATAGTAAGTGGTTATACATTTGACCAGTGCATGGAACGAGATAATAGGAGTTACAGATTGTACGATAGACACCTATCCTGGATGACGATGTTTATTTACAAAAGCCATCTTTTTATTTTGTTTTCACTGGAATTCTCCATGGAGGGATATTTTCTTGTGGCTTATGGCTTTTAAAAGGATGAAGAAATTGCTAAGGGTAAGCCCCTACTGTAATAAACTTAAACAAATAAAAATGTTGGGATACTCCTAAGAAAAGAAATGAGCATCGTTGGTGAGCTACTCAAACTAACCCGACACTAGACCAACTAGGAGACAATAAACACAACACATTCTAATGGTCACCCTATAAGCTCATTAAATTTTCTTTATTTCACAATGTAGATTGGGTATGGCCATAGACATTTTCATAATTTCATTTCGTCAGAAGATGTGATCTTTTGGATTCCCTGAATGTGCCACATACATATGACTTCAGCTCTGGCCAGTTTTGGAGTAGAGGTAGAGATTTACTAACTAGCCTTCTCAAAATTGAAAACGGGTACATGCATTAAATGCAATGATCCATAAGTTCAATCCATCAATAAACTAAGTGCACTTGACAATGGATGTGCAAACAATCTGTCTCTTGTCAAGAATACCCAGAAAGCTATTACTGTGGTGTACGGATAATACCACATAACAAAGATCAAAGCGAACCTAATAATCATGGAAGAACAGATTTTCCAAAGATGGCCCTAAAAATCGTAATAGAAAAGACGAAAGAAACTCGTTCGACACCAACACGAACAATACGGCGACTTAAACAAAGATCGAATGGATCGGCCACAGACGACGATGGTTTATCGAATCTCAAGTTCGGATGTCACAAACAAATCCAGAAACAAATTGAACAAACACAGCAGCAAGCAGTATAATCCACTGAATCCGTCAAGGAATCAAGGTCTTTAGCGCCAAGGAGGTTACCTCAAAGAACTCTTCGGCATAGGCCTGGGCAAGCTGGGTCTTGAGCTGGTCCATGAGGACCTCGGGCGACGGGGCCGACTGCCCCGACGAGGCGCTCGACGAAGAAGGCAATGAGAAGGGATCCATTGGCAAAGGGGAGGCAACGAAATATGGCGCTCGATGCTGCCGCAATCTGCTCCCCCCTTTCTTGCGGTAGAGGAGGCGGAGAAGGGGAACCCGAATACAGACAAGCGATGAACAGAACCCTAGTTTCGGATACATACAATATAGCGGCGTACACGAACCGGATTCGAAACAGACCGAACCCAAACCGGCTCTCAAATTAAGAACGTGGTTCATCTTTTGGAGTCAATTTAAGATTATTTTTGAGTTAAATCATTTCAACCCTTTTAGCAGTATTCGAATTATGTAGCTAAAACTACCAATTATGTCCAGTCCATAAAGATAGATTGGATCGGCACGGATTCATGAAATTAGACCGCTTATTATATGATTGAGTTCCGTGTTGAATAATATCATAATATCTTAATTACGTAAATTATTTGGAGGAGGCAAATATTGAACTGTTCGCATGCATCTCCTAAAGCCATTGACCGCAGCATTTCTTGATCGTATATCCACTTCTGTGTGGAGTAACATTAACATGTAAAAACAATCATGCCCGGAAAATATTAGGTTGAAGAATGATTTACCTGAGCTATTCTAACGAAAGAAAACCTAGTGGAAGAAAGTTCCAAGACCTTGCTTTATATAGGTTGGGGCCATGCAGCTGGTCCTTGGTTTCTTGGTGGTACGAACAACAGCCTTAGAGAAAGTATTGATCAGCCACTTTAGCAGATAACAGTAAAAAGGGGTTTCCTATGATCCAAAACCCTAAAGATTCTCTGGGCTTAATCCTCTCCTTCTTCGAGGCAACAAACAAAAGCACTGAGGAACCCATCAGTTGAAGCTCATGACATGCATGCAGCATGCAGCACGCGGCAGTCGGTGTTGGCACGGTGGGCGTGCAAACCAAATGCATGCCATGGAGTGGGGGCGCCAGAGGAAGACTTTGGAGATGGTCCGCGCTCTCAGTTCCTCCTGACAACTTCTCACTGTCATCTTTACTCTTTTTGTCTCTTGTGTGCACGATTTGTTTCTTTGTTCCACTTCATCAATGGAGCTACGGCGTTACTTGCGTTTCTGCAACTCCTTGCTCGCTGAACATGGAATGTGGTAGTGGTCTTGGGTCGAACACCTTCCTGCCATCAACTGTAACAGTGGACAGCCAATAATGCAAGCAGTGAGGAGAGTCATCACATGATAAGTAGAATCCCCCACCACTTGGAAGAGAGGTCGTTCTCCATGGTGGCCCTCGTGGTGGCGGTGGCGGTGGTAATGGTGGAATCGATCGGCCGAAAGGGAGATATATAGGCGCATCAGCAGGAACTGCTGCTACAGTGACGTTTTCATGGTGGACGATGGGAGCGCATCCAAGGGATGGAAACAGATGGCAAAAGGCTTCATCCACGTCGTCTCTCCCCAACGCTTAGAACTTGGACCACCATGGAAGGAAGATGAGGACACACTGCACCATCTTGTCTCTGTTCTCATTGGAAGGAAGGAGGTAACACCAGACCTGTGGATAAGTTAGCTGCTGCATATGAACTGAGTGTGAGAAACACACCTTCCTCCTAAACCAATGATGACGATGCATTTATAGACAGAATCTAGTGATTTATGTGTGCATTTATAAGGCTTGGATTGAGCACAAAAAAGATCATAGAGAAACAGATGGAACATTTAGTTCACCAAATGGAAGCTCCTTATGACATGATCTCCAGCACCATAAATGGTTCAAGTTGACTTCATTGCTTAACATATGTAGTAAACTGTGGTGCTAATTTCCACCAACATTTACTTCCACTACACAATTTTCAAAATGGAATAAAACAGAAGATTTCCAAATTAAAGTAACTAAAAAAAAAAGATCTTAGAACTTAGCTAACTGCATAATAACCTGTCTTACCAACAATAAACTTTCTATATGATCTTAGAAGTTAGATATCTTACATGAAGGCTTTTTATGTTCATTATCATAAAGACAAGCTGTTCTATGAAAATAGCATTCTGAAGTGTTCAGCAACTTTGAATCAATAGTAAAGATCAAATTTATAGCAGGTCTGTGACATGGTTTTGGTCTTCCTTCCTTTCTCAAACAATATTGTTGAGTTCATTATATGATGTCTCCCTCCCCCCATTGTTAGACATTGCAGCAGACCTTTTTGCACTAATCTCTTCTCATCAAGTGAACCCTCTGGGGAAGAAAATTATGATCATGAGTCCATTATTCAACAACATTTTGTTCTAGTCAAAAGTCCTATTCATGAAAATGAGATCTTTCACATTATGTCGACGTATATTATGAAAAGCTAATGTGAGAATAATCTTTTCTGGATTCTGCACACCTTCATAATCTCCATCTATTTCTGAGTGTGGACTCTGAGAGGAATCCACAGACTTTTGACTAATAGGCCTCGGTAATTAATCACTTGTTTGATTCATCCAAAACGAAAAGGTCTCTTGCAATGGCTTTGTTTCTCCATATCATCTCTTCAGCTCACTCCATTCACAAGGCTTCAGATCAGATCAGACCATCTGTTGTTCCTCACCATCTGCATTGTTGGTGAATAACATTTTGTCCAACACGTTAAACCCTCTCAATTTCTCATGCTCTTAAAGATCCATAAAAAGATGACAATAACATGTATTTGCTCAAATTAGCCTAACATGCTAAACCAGTTAAACTGCACTCATGTTGATTACCCACACAAGACTTTGGATTACAAGTTCCAAAGGGTAGAATGAATCCTAGTTGCTATTCCTTGGGATAGAAGAAAAGAGCCCCCTAAATATAATGTTTTACATAGATCAACACTTTCAGGTTTCTTGTTTTATCTTTTGTTTGATCTTTCCTGTGTCATTTCAACTCTTATTAAATGATGAAGGCTGTTTTTATTAATTATACTCAGAATAAAAAATGGAAAACATAAAGAAACTGACACTTACAGGCATTGTCATGCCTTAATTTAATGTACATATGCACAAAGACAAATATGCCTCTCAGCATGTATCAAACTCCCAGATATATGCAACTATGCTCAAAATCTCTGAGACTGAGACTAGATAGCATATGGATCATTAGTTAGTATGTATGTAACATTGATGTAGAAGTCCTGTTGTTATATGGTCATGCATACAAATTACTATTTGTGGGAGAAAAAAATCTGCATATTATCTTAGAAAAATTAATACATATAAATTCTTTGTTAGCCTAGAAGACTAATTTGATCCATTTCATGTGACAATATACATGTTTTATCAGCCAATAAAGGTTCAATTTGAATTCACCATATGAAAGTTGAGACATTTACTTAGAGCATCTTTCAATGAAAATAGTAGGTTACCACGTAATGGTATGGCCCAAAATAAATACAATTTAACCCAAAATTTTCATCATAATCATAGAAAAAACAGTGACTCCCAGCTATGAGTAAGAGCATAATCTGTTCTATATAATCACAATCCAAGTCACTCATGCTTGATCCATACAAGAATGGCTTGCAGCTATACAGTGAGGAGATTAACTGATGCATTTGATTGATTAAAGGATCACCATTTATATATTCTAAATGGAAAAAAAAATGAAACATTTTTATAGGGAATTTGTATTTGTATTTTCTCAGGAGGAGAATTATTTGAATTCGAAGAAACTATAAATGTAATATAAAGGTAGAACTTGGACAGTTTAATCACAAAGATATACTTAGATACACAGTCAACATAATGTGAAGAACTAGATTGGGTTCTTGCCAAGAGGAAAATGTTGCATCTATGAAGAGGGAAACAAAGAAGAAGCAACTACACTTCAATTGAAAGATGACACTATAGTTTAACTTTGTCAATAGGAAGTTCCAACTTCAATAGCCTTTTGGTTGTGTTTTACTTCTTAAGTAGATTTTATGAACTATGAGAACTAATTGGAAGGCATAAGTAATGAGGATGACCACAACCAAGCTAGTCAACTCAGTAATCTCATAGGAACATGTAGATGATCTTCTCCGCAACCCTCAACTGAACATTCAATCCACCACATCACCTGCTACAAATGCCTACAGCTTTCATGGTGAGCATAGGGAGCAAGAGGTACACTTAAAACCAGCTAAATATGCAGCAGGAGCAAAGCCTGTCCGACATCTGATGATCTTAATGAACTGCATAAAGATTCAGTACTTGTCTTGTTCATCCATTGCCCCCTCAAAAAGATTTTGGAAGCTGGTGGTTCATCATACCTCAAACAACTTGGATTGCCTAACAGTGCTTTCTACTCCCAAGAAATGTAGACAAATTGTGACAGGATGCATATATATGCTAATCAAGGTCATGCAAGAATGAGAGGAGTACTAATTAGATCTGACCTGTACGACTCTTTGACGGTCTGTCCTCCGCTTTAGGTCATGTCGACTGCTGATCTCAGGGAGATGAAGCTGAAGAAGTTGGCTTGGAGGCAGATGATCTCAATATCCATATAGTACATACACATGGATCAAGACAAGAGAGATCTGAAAAGGAAATCAGCAGATAGCCAAACAAATGTTGATTCAACGAGGAGGTAATGACTCGTAGGACTTAAGAGGGAGATCTCTATATCCATGTAATTACTTACAATCGTAAGAGAAGAAGATAAATGAGTACACACAAACGTAATATAGTTGCTCAGAAGGATAATGGAAATGAGGTCGTCCTCTCTTCCTCATAAACAAAGATCCAGTGGCGAACGCTGCTGATTGCTCATTTGGGAAGACGACGAGGCTAGCAGTGCCTGGCTTTCCGCGCACAGCGGCTGGAGGAACGGAAGAGCAGTCGTCGGATGCAACTGCCGCACGCTGCGGTGGTAATTGGCGTCGTCTCCTCGATCAGGGCAGTCTAGGTTCACTCCGAACAGCCTAACTCGCTTAACGGCGGCGTGGTCGTGAACAAGGGGCACTCGGCTGCTGGTCAGCTGTTGCACCTCCATCTGTGGTGGCTTCGGGGCCGGCAAAGTGAAGTACAACGGAAGTAGAAGTTGTCCGGCTCCGATACCTGAGTTGGCAGCGCTGTACGTGCGCCCCTGCCAGGTGCGGTCGCAAGCCACCGCCGGTGGGACGACGAGCCTGGCGCTCCACGGCCCGGTTGACCGGTCGAAGCAAAACCCAGGGAGAGGGATCCGGGCTAGTCCACGCCTCTCCGGTCGACGCTTCCAGTCGATGTAGAGGCGGTGGCGTGCGGCATCGCCGACGCCGCGGCCGAAGGAGACGGTGTCCCCGGCGCCAAGGCTCTTCTCCTTGACGAAGCGGCTCCACCCCTTGGTCATGACGTAGCTCTGGCTGCTGTTCCAGTAGGAGTAGCGGAATCGCCAGTGCTTCCCCGTCCGATCCTCGAAGCTCAGCAGAAGCCCCTTCTCGCTGGCTGACAAGTCCAGCGGGAAGTACTTCTCGGCGTGCTGCTTCGGGATCACCAACCGGTTCAGCTTCCCGACGTCGCTCGGAGTCACTACCTTGTCAAACATGTGCTCCTTCTCCATGAAAGAGAAATTACCGCAGCCACCGGACGAGCTATCTTGCCACTTGAAAGCAGTAGATGCCGGTTGAGGAGAAGAAGAGGGGGGATTGAAGGGAGGGTGTTTGGAGATCTCTTCTTCCTTGTCAGTGATGTAGAAACTCTCTTTTCTTTCAAGCAAAAATTCCATCTGACGAACCCAAAGGAACCAAAGAAAAGGAAAAGATGGAACGACTAGTAGCTCTATTCCACTATATACTCTCTTCTTTTGATCCTGATAAGTGTAGAATTGGATGCCTTCAGCTTTGGTTTCTGGAAGAAGATAAGAAGGGTCGAAGATAAAACAGGGTTAGTGAAGAAGCAGAACTCTGACAGCTACATGATATATATATATATATATATATATATATATATATATATATATATATATATATATCACAATAAAAGGATTATTAAAATTGAAAGAAAAAGTATGGTGTGTGGCTTTAGAGATATCCTTCTTTCAACACCTTTTCAGAGTGGTGTATTTGTTCTCCTCCTCATCATATATATATAGGCATCTCATTGATGTCATATATATGGGCATCTCTTTGATGTGATCTTGCATCCTAAATCATCTCGACATATTAATCAGCATATCTTATTTCACTAACATAAATTTATATGTGGTACTTATAATATTTTAACAATTCCACAAATAACTCCATAAATAATTGATAATTTCTCATAATTGCCCCTGGATTGACTCTCTATTTAATTCTATCGGTTAATCAACCTCCTTATAGAAAAGTCCTAAGCATACTCCTTAAACTATCTCGACTAATTTGAGTATACAATATATTTATATTTATGATTATCAAATTCTTCACCCACTTTTAACTTATATATCAAAGGGATCTTTGCTAGATATGTTTTTGACGTAGTTTTTGTATAATTTGTTATCGAATCCTCTTATCTCCTGATACTAAATTTATGATAAATTCAAATACTAAATTAGAATTCACTTCGAAACTTTGACGTGTCAGACCGTTAGAATTTCTTATAGAAAAACTCTAAATGCACGCCTTAGACTATTTCTAATAATTTAAGTACATAATATATTTATGATTCTTAAAACCTGTATCGGAAGGGTCTTCATTAGATATATTCTTGCAATATCCTTCGCAAAATTTAGTGTCAAACCATCTAATCTTTTTGATACCAAATTTATGATAAATTCAGATAACGAACTTGAAATAATTTTAAAAACTTTCACACGTCGGACAATCAAAATCTCTTATAATAATATGCATATATGTTCTCAAATTATCGAAGATACTGTACATTTGCATGAATTAAGTCTATCTCCTTTGATAATTAATTAGCATGACTCATGGAGCCACTTGAGAAATTTTTTATTCATTTCTCAATCTCATGACCGCATGTCAATGCTAATGCATCAATGAACCTTCGTCGACACTCATTTGGCAACCAATCATTAAAATCAACAAGCAAGTGTAAGAGATGATGCTTGTTTGGTGAGTCCGAGATGTTAGTAAACCAAGTTCCTACAAGTAATATATACGAAGATTAGACATCATTAAAATGCAAAAAAAAATTAAATAATTAAACTAATACTCATATTCAATATATATCATTGCAATCTTTCAAATTTTACTATTCTTAATCGACCACATCGAATTCGGTTCATCGAATCTATTCGATCTTGTCTTCGCATATGTTTAGATATGTTGCCATTAAACGAGAAGTTTAGCAAAATATAAAAAAATAATTATAAATTTAGTAAGAGATGTTTTCTTTAAATGCTTTATTGATGTAACATATTTTTCGAGTTTTTCTTTTCCTCATCCGTGATAAATAACATAGCACGTTTAATAAGTATCTGAATGAATTTCTCGAATCAAGTTTAGATTAATCGAAAATAATGATAAGGTTCATACTATTTTTTTCTAGGATAACATTATTTATTTATTTCTTTCTTTCTTTTAGCTCAATGATAATGCGTGGAGTCAACGATGTACACCCACTATGGTGAGACTCGAGGGGACCATGTAACATGTTTGTCCTACGGCAGAGGAAAAGGCCGGCACATAAAGCTATGGCTGATGTTGGACAGACGTATGGATGTTGTCTTCAATCGAATTTAAATAAACAAATGGGAAATACCAAAGCAATGCTCACACGAGAAAAATATGTTGATCTCAGAACAATGGCTCGGTGAGATGTACTGTGATGTGAAATAAATGTCATCATCGCATCACAAAAATTATGGATATCGTCATTTTCTAGTGTGTTTGTCGTGGCTGTTCGTAAGTCAATCATGCCTTGAATTCGATCGATACTATTCATGCTCAAGATTGGCCTGATAATAATTTCAAGATTGATTTTGCTGTCCTATTTGTGTCTAATTTTTTTTATCTAGTTTAACAATAGTTTTTCCTGAGTATGTATATAAGTAATATTACTTCGTTTGCTAAATCTAATGGGAGTTTTTCCAATCTTATTAAGGAACCGACAAGCTCAATGAGACTCGATTACGACGATATGTGATGTTCTTTTCTTTTGAATGGGTGTAATATTGTAAAACAAAAGATAAATTAAAGAAACATATTAAAGATATTGTTTGACAATCATCCTTCGAAACTTAAATTAGTAATTAAAAAAAGATTAGTGTATTTCTTTATTATTATTTGGACATGATAGGAAAATGACGTTTGTTAAGAGAGAGAGACATATCGTAGGAGAATAGTGTTTGGCATGAGAATGACTGCTGATGGAAGGATACAACCTAAGGAAGAGTGGTGCCCAATAGTACGGTGGCACCTTGTGGAAGAGAACAGTACCTGATGGAAGGATGGCACCCATCATATTAAATATCGTCTTTCATCACACATGAAGTACGAACTCGATCTTGCCAAAATAGAGGCGGTAATATAGGACAATCTGACTTATCTCAATCGAGAAGAAGGCTGTTGATATAGTGCAACAGATGTAAGAGATGCCGACGAAGATATGGGATGATCAAGTGTAGTATATGATTGATCCATAGAGACGAGGTGATGGGTAGAGGTCGAGAACACAGTCAAGATGAGCTTATACCTCACACATACCAATTAGTGCTACATACTGTAAATAAATATTAATTCCTCGAAACACGTCCAATGGTGACAGACATGTTAATGCATTAACCTTTGCATGGGTGTGTGTGCTGTAACTGAGAGTTTGCAATGCATTGCTTTTTCTGATCACGTTCAGACTAACATAATCCAATTATCTCAGCTCACTTATAACACCATGCCCTAGAAGAACGAACCAAAGCATGTCGGAAGCCACAGGTCTTCGAGAGTGAGTTTACTTGCAAGTTATTGGATGAAGATGACCCAAAGCATTGATGCCACTTGTCTTTCTCGAGAGTGAGTTTACTTGGTCAGAAGTGGATGGAAGAAGAACCACCAAAGCCAGCCACTGAAGTGAGAGAGACACACACATAGAATTCACTGTAGTGAGCACGAGTGTGAGGAATTGACGAGAGCAAAAGACAAGATTCCCTTCCATTTGGTTCCCTCACTAATGATATTAATGGCCAATTAATGATCTGCCGTGACCAGTACCTTTCCTACCCCTCCTCTCTTCTGGGTTGACTCTAGCAATGATTTTTCATCGAGTTTTATGAAGCAATTCACAGATAGTAGTTTCCATTTCAGATTTTTATTTTTATTTTTCATTTGGTTTGGATTATAGAAAGAACAGAGTGTGTTTCTTTCTGAAAAGATTGTTAAGCCACAATTGAAATATTTTTTTTATTAGAGATAATAAATTCGAAAAATAAAAGTACAATCGCAACAATGTCTAAACTATTTAGGGTTGGATAGATGGTTTTCTTTTTGTTATGGAGCTCTCTAGAAAGTAATATTCTTGATTAAAATCTACTTAAGGCTCATTCTACCTCTTCTCACACTACTGCAAATCAAATATTTAATTATTTTATCTTATTTAGTTACCTTATCTATAGGTCTCCTTTAAATATATCCATTTTTATCATCTAATTATTTATGAATAAAAATATTTTTTATCCTTTATGCTAACTTAAGATATTCACATCAATTTTCTCATCCGAGCGACATAATATTTTTATATATGTTATTTTTTAAGTATCCAATACTTATATTCATAAAGCATCACTCATCTAATGTTTATTCTATAATTTTTTTATCATTCAACTAGTTTTCTAGATATATAGATACAGATTTACAATTTATCTATTTTTCCAACAAACAAATGATAAGAAACAATTTTAGACAAAACATGAGAAGTTGATAGCACAAAATTGCAATTGCAGCTATAAATGCTCATCCCTTGAGTTAGGATGCTTGTGAGAATGTATTTGAAATATGCATCGAGGATCGTAATTTTTTTTCAAATCTTATTCGACTTGGATACCACATTGAAAATACTCAAATATTGACGCTATCTCATAACAACATTAGTATTTCAGTATTTGTGCGATGCTAATATATATATTTTTCTTAAATTTGAAAGTATCTTATAACTTTATCTAAAATTATGAGATTATCAAAATGATTTAGTGAAAAACTAATATGATTTATATTATATATAAGATAAAATTTTATTTATTTATTTTTAAAAGTTATTTTATATTTATTATAAGATTATATAGGTTATTTACTTATCAATTCAAATAAAAAATATATTTAATTTAAATAAATATTAAAATATTAGAAGGGTAAATTTATCATAAAATATTTATATTTGAAATACAATTTTCAACACTCACATCAAATTTCTTTCTCCAACTACATATTAAAAATATTAATGTATTCTCAAACATACCAACTATGATAGGATAATCGTCACTCGGTATATACTTGAGAGTTAAGAGTGTCAATTTGCAAATAACATTTGTAATGGTTTCATGTCCTCTTTTAAAATGAATTTCTCAGTGGTTCCTCAATCTACATATTGAGGTCAATTTGTGTGTTCTTATTTAAGGTCATTAGTATGTTTCTGATGTGTATAATTGATTGAATAGGTTATTTAGTAGTAAAATGATGCACATGAGATTGAGATCCTTGGATTCTCTGTGTCTCTAGTTGTACCTGTAGGTCCCTTGTCAAGTGTTGCTAGATTCAATTACTGAGCCTATATAGTTGTTTGAGGATGGACCACTGTGTAGTTCTCTCTACACTTACCCAAGTTGGGAAAAAGATGTATTATAACCCTTTAGTAAGAGTGGCATTTACTTGTCACCAAACTTTGTTTTGATGGAGAAATTTGTACATGTTCAGATTGTTTCTTGCATTATATTATTGTCAATGTTAGCTACCACTTGGGAATTATTCAGCAGGAATTATTAGGAATGACAACTTGTGATGTCAGTCATCACTTGGAGGAGTTGACCTTGTTCTTGAAGGACAAAGAATAGTCCATTTTCTTCTTTTTTTTATATATATCCCTTTTGTTCCATCTTTTGCTTGTTATGCATGTGTATTATTGGATGTGTGATTATACCCACACATTAATGCAATAAGTTGCCTTTGTTGCATGAATCACAAGTTAATTTTATGCACAGTAATTGGCTAGAATATTGCCATATATGTAATTTTGCACAGTAGATTTGACAGTGTGATGTATATATGCTTTCTCACATTAGCTCTTATGCAGTGTCTCTGCAGGGAATTTTTAATCGAATTTATTATTTTATTAGTGTGTGATTGTGTTAATGCATTTATGTGATCCACCAGAATCGCAAATGCAGTTTATGTGATCCAAAGGAAGAGGGAATTCACTTTTATCATGGAACTGCAAACAAATGGCCGCTTTCTACAAGAGAATGGGACGAGAGCTTTCCATTCCGACGCAGGCATATAGCTTGCAGGACTCCTAATTAAGCCCACTGTGTGTGGCTCTGCCTCCCTTCAACAGTAGCAGCAGCAGGACTGCCAATGCATGTACCAGCCTGAGACACAAGCAGAACCGTCAGATTGGACCATATCAGAATCACAACCCTTTCTCCCGGTCCCCGTGATGCGTTTGCATGCCCCTCCTCCCCCCACCCATAATTGCTGGCCTTGAGAGGGGACCCGTCTCTGAGGGTGACAACTGAGGGTTGAGCAGTGCTCTCCTTGCAGGGTGGGGGCAGCTCGGTGGTGTTGCTGTACCCATGCATGAGATCGGAGAAGAGATATAGTTGGACCAGTAAGTTGTGGAGTTTTCTCTACTGGTAGATGAGGACTACAGATGCAGCATGCATGCATGCAAGTAGGTGGGTGCCACTTGGAGTGTCCCCAACCTTGGTCTCCTATGTCGCTAGATAAACCCATGATAGCTCTCCTAGACTCCTACATCATCGTCCTCCTCCTGCGGCAAGGTGCGTCTGTCATGGGTTAATGTGAACGGAAAAGAGAAAGAGACGCAGGTGGGGATGGATGGGCTTAAAGATAAAGGCTGGGTGGGGTGGTGGGGGACCTTCCTCCTATCTAGCTTACTCATTCCTCCACCCCCCCTCTTTTGTTATTTATTCAGATGACCCCTTCTTGCCTCGTGTATTCGTAGCAGCATTCGCCTCTGGATGCATGTATTCCTACAGAAGCAGCAGCCGCTGCACAGGAAGGAAGGAAAGAGAGTATCGTCTTGGTTGAAACAGGGTGGGGGAAGCAAAGCTGGCAGGCGAGAAACCCCAAAATCATTGCTGCATGCCCGGAGGAAGCCCGGGCGTGACGTGCATGCAGTATCCGACCCCGCTTCCCTGCGAACCTGAGAAATACCGTTGAGTTCTCACTGTGAGGTCGCTTTCTTCTCTCATGTAAGAGAGAGAGAGAGAGAGAGAGAGAGAGAGAGGAGTTTTACTGCGGATATATATATATGAAGAGGGCAGACCTCTCGCTGGATGACATCTTCGGAAGCAGGCAAAAGGCTGCAGCTTCTGCAAGCTGTGGCTGTTGGGCTCTTATCATCCAGTGAAGGCACGAGTCCACAGTAATCCTTGTCACTTTTTGCATCCATTCTTCTTGCCACCTCTAACGAGTCGGATGGACCAGAAATCGCACACTTCAGTGGTCGAATTGTGTACCCACTTTCTGTTCATTCACCATTAACAAGGAGTCGACCCACTGGGCCGATGAGTTGTGCACGTATCACGGAGCTTTGATCTCCCGGGCCGGGTCGATTTTGCCGGTCCCAAATAAGTTTTGATATCATGTATCATGATTTAATTCAATCCTGATAAATATTTTACAAAGGTCTTCAAGATTCGAGTCTTTTGATCATTAATAGGCATCCTGAGTGGTTGCCATCATGATCTTTATCATTGTAGGGATTGCAAGGATTCGTATTGTCCAAAACTCAAACCCATCTCTTCCTTTGGGTTTAAAGTGATCAAGAACAATTGTAAGATTCGACGAAGAACAACTGCTTTAAGTGATCCAATTGGCGGAGTCCGGGTGGAAAAGGCCGCTTCTAAGCACACAGAACCGTACCCCTCTTTTATTTCGCTTTTAATTTTCTCGGGGTCCACAGATTTGGAATCCCTCTAGAGAGTTCGTTATGGGTAAGCGTTGCCCAGCCTGACGCACCCTCTTTTATCCCATCTCAACCTTGATTCATTCCCCGCCTCCGCATCACGACCGTCCATTTCGGACGATGAATGGTAAAGATGGGATACCGCGAAACCGCCACCTTGAAACGCCACGTGCATCATCCACAGTATGTGGTTACCTATCCTATATCCTTTTCCTACAGGGCACTGACTGCCCCGTCTTGTACCTCCCTTGCTATTGGAGATGGGAGTCGAATGGGCCCCGCAACTGACATGGGTGCAGATTTGGTAACGGGTGCTCGTTCGGTAGCGGTTCTCGGTTGTCCTCCTTTCTCCGTCTCCAATTCCAGGGGGCCGTAGCACGCTGGAAGCATGTCGGCGCTATGCCGAAGGTAGACCCTTCCCCTTCATCCGTCCGCGTCCTTTCTTTTATCCTATCCATTCGATCAATCCATCTATATATGGATGACGGCATTCATCGATCGATCCAACCACGGTGGTCAGAGCAATTTCCAGAGTGTTCGAAGTAGAAGTATTAGAGACCTTCGGCCGTCGATCCCGCACTCCGATCCAAGAAAAAGAGAAGAGATGATACTGGTCGCAGTTGTAGCGGAGCTGTTGGAGAAGTACACCGCGTTGGTGTCCCACTCGCTGGAGCAGCTGGTCCACGACGCCCCCTTCCCCAGGCGCGTCCGCCTCCTCATCTTGCGCAACCTCCCCTTCGCCTCTCCGTCGCCCCCACTCCCGCCGCCTCCCCACGCCCTGCGGGTCCGCTCCCGCGCCGCCTCCGTCGCCGCCCGGTGATCCGAGGGGTTCTTCCCTGTACATAAGCCTCCGTCCTTCTCACTGGTGGAATTTTGCCCCACCCTTTTCCTTCATTGCAATTGTCTGTCTCGAAATCATGAACAGGTGTCGATCTTGGGTTGTCTACTTCCTACTCGCTCTCGGACTTCTTTTTCTGATGTTCTATTGGTTTGGAAGCAAATTCTTCATGTTCTTTCTCCAATTAGGGTTTTTGAGGTCCTTGGCATGGGAAAAACCCGAGTCCTTTGTGCGAGGACAGTGGTAGCTTTCGGTGGAACGAACGGTTCTTGCAGAAGAAATGATTCGTCTCCCAACGGCGGTGCGACAAAGACAGCACCGCTTCAGGGAGTTGCCCTGCGTGTAAAATGGCGACCATTGCCATTCCCAGGTAAAAGAGTAAAAATGATGTTTTGGATAGTAATATCTCATTCCGAGTATGATTTCTAGTTCGTGTCACTCCACAGCTTTTAGCTGCTTTGGAATCAGATTCAAAGCTTCCTGTTGCTTCCACCAGCTTTCTTCAACCCAAGTAACGAAGACAGCTACAATGGCGTGATTGACCTAAGAACGAAGCTCTCTTTCTCTCTCTATACATATTCTTGTAATTGGATTCTGATGGTGGCATCATGTGCGTATCCTTTTCGAGGGAGACCTCGGACATAGACAATTTGGCTTGAGTTTATGTTTGGCGAGGTGTATGATTGATCGACCCATCAATCAATTAAAGTTCAGATTAAGTGGATGTCACCAAATATATCCGTATAGATGACTTCGGCGAGGTGTATGGATAAATTATAATTTCCTGATTGCTACGTGACGGCCTGCAGGAATGGATAAGGACTCGATTTGCAGCACATTCACGTTTCCCTCGTCAGGTCCAAAGTGCTGTGTTAGTATAAGAAGCCGTCCGCTTTCCCTCAAACAAACTCGCCTCCGACCCTTCTCTTCCTCGACCCTTCCCCCCATTCGCCTCCGAGATTCCGCAATGGGTACGATGACAAGATCGCTCTTGGGGCTCAAAACCCTCCCCTCGTTCGCCCCTCTGAATTGTGGGCCTGCTTCGAGGAACGCGGTCTCTTCTCCCGGTATGTAATTGATTCGTCGATTCTTTCGCGGTGTCGATTCTTGGTGGATGATCCTGGTTTTGCTTTGCTTCTTGTTGCGCTGATTGTTCAGTTTTGATAGTCGCTGGTTGTCGGAGCAACAGCCAGGTCGATCGGATCCTGAGGTTCCGCTGCCCCAGGCCTGGGATTCTGATCAGGAAGCGGCCGACGGTGCAAAGGGACACCGTCACGAGATCAGCGATCGCTGCTTCTGGTCCCGCTGATGCCGCTGCAAGCTCCGTAACCGGTTCCGGTAGGAGAAAGATCGTAACTTAAGGTTTTTGTTTATGCTTGTGCTTTTTATGTGACTTGATTGTTCTAGAGACCTAGTGGAAAAGATAGGTTTGATTCTTTATGGTCATTGAGATATCGTTTGTGATGCGAATTGATTATGGGTTTGATGCCATGGAATGCTGACCAGTTGTTGGCTTTTATTTCATTTGCTTTTCTTGAAACATCTTGACTACATGTTGTAATTGACACATCAAAAAGAAACGAAAATTTCATTTAGTGCATTTTGAGATAATCAACTTATATATTTGATACCAATAGCTTTTTGACCAGTTACTGATTCTAATAAACTTTATTTCTTAATCATCTTATTTCCCGATTATATGTTTTATATAAAGATACTGAAGAAAAAAAAGTAATTTGTTGAACTTTTCTAAGAGAAGAACAAATATTTTTGACACGATGCAATGAAGACCACTGCAAGCGGATTCATTCATCTCAATTATGTATTATACGAGAAAATTCATTGTTAAATTTGCAATAGTTTAGTTTCTCACGCATGGTTGGGTCTGCTGTTGATCAGAATTTCAAATGGTGCCAAGAATCAGGGGGATTTGCTTTTACTCTGTCACGGCTGTGGCTGCGATCTTTCTGTTTGCTGTAATGGTGGTGGTGCACCCGTTTGTGGTCCTGTTTGATAGGTATCGGCGCCGGGCTCATCACTTGATTGCAAAGATTTGGGCAACAATGACTATCGTCCCTTTCTATAAATTTGAGTTCGAGGGAATGGAAAATTTGCCACCTCAGGGCACCCCAGCTGTTTATGTCTCCAACCACCAGAGCTTCCTGGACATATACACCCTTCTGACGCTAGGGAGGAGCTTCAAGTTCATAAGCAAGAGAAGCATTTTTCTGTTTCCGATCATTGGGTGGGCAATGTTCCTCATGGGTGTAATACCTCTTCGCAGAATGGATAGCAGGTGTCGGTTGGTAATGGTTTTTTCCTGAATTTTTGAATGTTTCCAGAGTTGTTCTTTATTAAAAGGTTTAGTTTCTGTTAAGAGGCATCAAATTAGTGTTTTCCAGTATATAATTCATCTAAGATTTTAAATTGAGTTTTAATCGGTTATTATGAATACTGTGAAAATTAATGATAGGTTGCTGTTATATTTTGCTAACTGGTTTTGATTCCTAGATATCTTTTCACCTTTATCATACTCTTCTTGTTTGTGTTTCCATGGGGACAGGAGATATTATAATTGTTCTGGTTTCTATTAACACTTGTGAGATTTAAAAGAAACAGTGGAAGGGTGTTTGTTACACAGAATTCCAGTTTGTTTGTTCTCCCCCTTAGCATTGTATTTTTATGTGCATTTTATTTAATGTTGTCACTGGTTGCAGGATTGTTTCAAGCGATGTATGGAATTTGTGAAGAAAGGGGCATCTGTTTTTTTCTTTCCAGAGGGAACAAGAAGTAAAGATGGTATGCTGGGTGCTTTCAAGGTGATATTTTTATGCTCCATCTGTAGTTGAATGTGATCAAGTAGCAGTTTCTACAATGAGTTATCTTAATTAATGATTTTGTAGAAAGGGGCATTTAGTGTTGCTGCAAAGGCTGGTGTACCTGTTGTGCCCATAACCCTTATTGGAACTGGCAACATTATGCCTCCAGGAAAGGAGGGCATATTAAACTCAGGTTCAGTGAAAGTTGTAATACACAAAACTTTGGATGGAAAAGATGCAGACAAACTATGCAATGAAGCTAGAGATGCAATAGCTCGAACACTTTTGCTTCATGGCTGCGGAGTACATTAAAATGAGTAGCTGGATATTGCTCAATTTCAGACATCTCATGTCGATGGTTGCACTTGGTTGAACTTTTTTCAGGTATCTTTTCGAATCGTCTCTTGGTTATATAGGAAAATTCTTAAAGGATTACATGTTTATATTGCTTAGACAAGTAAAGGCAGACATTGAAGTTTACAACTGAACACAAACATATAATCCATTTGTAAGTTTGTCTCCTTTACTCCCTTTGTCTTAAACGGAATCTCATCTTCCGTGATTCCAGGTAAAGCTGTCAGCCTTCAATTGGTTGCTTAATTGATTGAGTTGAAAGTTTGTTTTGAAATTTTCTTGATGCATTAGAGATCTGATTTATTGTGTCTTGCCTCTTGCACCATTATATGTGGACAAGGTTGGGTACCATCCATGAGTTTGTGAGCAACGGTTGAATGATCCAAATAAGAAACCAGGTCAAAACATTATTCTTTGCTATTAGAACAGTATCATTGGTGCACTGAGAAGCAGATTCGAGGATAAGAATGGATTTGTAGCTTTTAAGCAATTTTTTGAGGCAAACAGGTTAGATATAGATTGATACATAATATAGCTGAATGTTGACCAGATTGATACATGATATTGCTGAATGTTGACACAATATCCAACCTGAATCTGCATTCTTGATCAGAATCATGCCCAAGTTCTTTGCAATTGAACCTTGTCAACATCAGATATCAATGAGGTTGTAGCTATTGGTTCTAATATATAGAGGAAGCGATCCTCAGAGCACTACTTGGTTGTTGGAGACTTGAAGACAACTGCTGGCGATTGAAATTATTGATAAGTATCTAGCTTGGAATCAGGTGCACTTGCAGGGTGCAATTGAGGCCCTGCGTTGGGATTTAATTTGTCAGTGGGACATGATGATGAGTTGAAGATTGAAATGGAGAGACTGATCAAGTGGCTGGTTTGATAAGATTAACCCGTATCGGCAGGGTGACCCATGGAGGCATCCACATAGCACTAGAAATGGGCTGCCAGTTACTGTTCTTCAGGTGCTATCTAACTATACTAAATAAGCATGTTTAGATTCTGTGAATCGTGGTTGTCTTTATTGTGTCTCTTTTTGACTATGTACACTCAGTTGCAAGATAATTCTATAACTGGTGTTACCATACCTTTGTGGTTTTAACATTGCTGAACAAGTATCTTTTGATGTTGGGCAATGTCATTTGGTGTCATATTTCATTGGTTACACTTCTTAGTTGCAAGAATATTGTTCACTGTCACCATGTCTAGTTAACCTTTATGGAGCCGTAAGTTTTATATTTATGATACTGTTAGATATGTTGCTGCACTCTGAGCATTATTTTCATGCTTTATCGATAAGCTTTATATCTTACAATTATAATTTGAATCTTACACAACATTTCTTGACACATATGGGTGAAAACTTCAAAGACAAGGAATTTAATCTCAGTAACATCAAATTCATGTCCTAGGGTAAACCCCGTTATCATTTAATATTTAATATCCAGCTGCAAAAGATAAATTTAAGTTCAGTAGTATCTTGTGAGAAATTATACTACCATGTTCGGTCGGAATCATCTAATAATTTAAATTTCTTACATGATGTAAATTCCTTTCATTCTTGTCTTGCACTGTCTTTTACAGCTTTTCTATTTACCATAGGAGTTTATCATAAAAATTCTGTATATATCATTACATTAGCGCAAGACCGTTTTAAGTTTAACCTGATAATTAGTATGTTAAAGTGAAAAAGAAATCTGAAACGTGCATCACTTTTACCTAGACACTAGAAGTGGATGTCAAGTATCAAAAGTGTCAACAAATTTCACACATCAATGGTGAACCATTTAGACTTAGGAACCTAGCCATCTTCATATCATGCATGTGTACACAAACTAGTGGCACTTAGAATATTGTAGAATACAAAATGCTGCAGCAAAGAATTGAAGAGCATAAGTCGTGTTACATAGTGAAGTATTTATTTGGGTTACAATAGAGGCTAATGCCAACAGAGATGCACCTGAGGCATCTCAGGTGTCTTCTGATGTTCCGTGTTGTGGTTAATAGGGGATGCGAAAAGATTCCCTAAAAATGCTGCATCGGTTTAAGACTAATGTGATCATACTTTGAAATTCTTTGAACTCATTGTCCATGCTTGATATATACTGCATTTTTGTAGTTCTGCTCATGGCTTTCTGAATGTCAGGACAAAGATCCTCTGACTTGCTACAAGGAGAATAAACAAACTACACAAGCATGATTTGAAAACATGATATGGCTTATAGAAGCACTACCTTTTATAGAGGCCGGGAGGGAGGACTTCTAGTCTAATACAGAATTTTGATGAGTGAAGATGGTATCAGAGTAAGAAGCAGAAGGTACTCTTTGTTTCTGAGTTCTTTTCTGCTCTGATAAAATTCTGAGACCCTGCTATAAACACTGTTGCAAGTCTTCATTTTCTGTAAAAATCGATGGTGTGAAAGGTTTATGAATACGAGTGGTTCCGAATCCTAAAGGTTATATACAGAAATTTATTCGTCTGCGGATCCTGACTCAATGTAAGTCATCTTTGCTTTCGACGTAAATTATTTTGTCGTCCACAGCTCTCTCATCATAGGAAGCTATACAGGCTCTCGAAGGTTTGCTGCTTTGCATGTGAAATCTCAAAACCCTGCCATGATCATGCAGACATGAACAAGAAAGAAACTGTAGTAGATTACAGCAACATACATTTCTTGAAAGAAGGAAAAGGGATTTAAATGACAAAGATACAGAGGAAAACAGACATGTCAATCCAGAACACATCACCAAAGACCCAAGGAACGATAACATCAGCTAGTCTTTGCCTTTGGAACTTCAATGGTTATCTTGAACCAAGGAATCCACACGGACGTCGTCCTTTGGTACTCTCTGAAGGCCTCGGCCCTGTAATCCTTCAGCATTCGCCGCTCTACCAGCACGGAGACATATGCCAAGCACAAGCTATTCACGAGTGGGCCGATGAGAATCCACCGTTGTCCCACATTCCATGCGAACAGAAACAGAGACCACCACCAGAGCTGTTCCCCAAAGTAGTTGGGGTGGCGAGAGTACCGCCATGGCCTCTCCTCAAGGTTTGGCACCAAGGGTGCACCATGTCTGCTTAATGTTTCGTTCCTGCTGACGAACTCCTAGAGTTGTGTATCCCGCAGAGTATGCGATGACTTTTCCGCTTATGCAGGAGATCGTGGCGAAGGAGTCCCAGAGATTCCATGGTTTGTCACTCGAGTGAATCGCATACATTGTCAGGCATATGCCGATCAAGAACACCTGCCGTATCAAAATCTTATCAGGACCTGTATTAGAAAGATTCACAGTCGCATTTACTCGAACCGTTGCTGAGCACAAAAAGAAAGGGGAGGAGGGCTTCGAATTCTCTCACCTGCTGGGGGAGGTAGACGGCAAATAAGGAGATCCACCACCGGGGCCTGCCGTACTCCATCCTCCCCCCACTACCATCGTTCCCTCTGAAAATAGTTGTGAGCGAACTTTGACTCTCCATGCCTAAGTAAGCATGGTCGCCACCGCCAACCTTGTTGTGTTCGCTTTTGCCAGCATATGATAGTTATATATCGGATGACAATTGGTTGATTGTGTATTTTTTATCATTTATCTCTCCCTCAAATGCATGTTTCGTGGCTTTTATAGAAGGGGTCCAACGACGTCTAGTTCATTCAGCACGTTCAGTTCATATCTCTTGAATCCATTATCGACTTAGCAAATGCAAGAGTCAGCCTTCCCGACCTCCTCATCTTAGGAGGAGGCGGGTGTCGAGCTTCTCGACCTCCATGCCTCGAGTAGAGGTGGGGGTCAAGCTTCCTGACCTCTACATTTAGGGTATGTTTTTTCTTGTGTCTTTCTTCATAGTAAATTTCTTTTGAAGCAAGATAAGTTTTTCTAACTTACACACCTTAAATATATTTTGTCTTATGTCTCTTGTTATGACGGATTTCTTCTTATAAAGATCGGGTTTTCCCAACTCATGCACCTTAGGCATATTTTGTCTTGTGCCTCCCATCATGGTGGGTTTTCTTGACTCATGTGTCTCGGGCAAGTTTTGTCTTGTACGTTCCACCATGGTGAATTTTCTCTAACGTGGGTCAGATTTTTCGATTCACGTACCTTAGACATATTTTGTTTTATGTCTCCTACCATGACAGTTTTATTCTAACGTGGGTTAAGTTTTCTTGACTTGTATGCCTCAGGCATATTTTTTCTTGTAACTCTTATTGTGGTGGGTTTCATCTAACACAGGTCAAGTTTTTTTTATTTGTATGTCTTGGACACTTTTTGTCTTATGCCTCCCATTATGGTAGGTTTCTTTTGACGTGGGTCAGGTTTTTCTGACTTATGCGCTTCGAGCATATTTTGTCTTGTGCCTCTCATTGTGGTGGGTTTATTCTGACATGAGTCGGGTTTTCCTAACTTGTGTTCCTCATGCACATTTTGTCTTGTGTCTCTCATTTTAGTAGATTTCTTCTGACTCGAGTCAGTTTTTTCAACTTGCACACCTTAGGCATATTTTGTCTTGTGCCTTCTATCGTGATGAGTTTCTTTTGATGTGGGTCAGGTTTTCTCAACTCGCGCACCTTGAGCACATTTTGTCTTGTGTCTTCCATCGTTGATGGTTTCTTCTAACATGGGTTGGGTTTTCCTAACTTACACATATTGAGCTATTTTGTTTTATGTCTCCTATCATGGTGGGTTTCTTTTAACGCGGGTTAAGTTTTTTGAACTCATGCGCCTTTAACATATTTTATCTTATGCTTTCTACCGTAGCAAGTTTCTTCTAACATGGGTCTAGTTTTCTAAACTCATGCACTTCAGGCATATTTTATCTTATGCCTCTTGTCGTGATAGGTTTCTTTTAATGCAGGTTGGGTTTTCCTGACTTAAGAGCCTCGAGCATGTTTTGTCTTGTACCTCTAGCTATGACGGATTTCTTTTAATGTAGGTTAGATTTTTTGACTAATGTGTCTTGTAATATTTTGTCTTGTGTCTTTTTTCATGACGAGTTTCTTGTAATATAGGTCGGGTTTTTCTAACTTGCATGTCTCATGCACATTTTATCTTATGCCTCTCTCCATAGCGGGTTGATCTCTGCACCTTGGCGAGGTGCTTTGCATCGGTTGCATCTTGAGTTTCGTAGTTTCCTCACTTAGTTTACAACTAGTTGGGAGTTGATAAACACCATAAAATCTTGGACTTAAAACTCCCAAGTGAGCCAAAGCCCTAGAGAAGTACCTTATACTCGGCTTTATCATTGAAGATTTTGAGCCCGAACTAGTCAACTTGTTCATACACTTGTTTCTTTGGGCCTTTAAGGATGAGTTTGACATCGCCCCCATCGGAGGTAGCAGAGCCATCCACGAATAGCGTTCATGTTGGTGAGGTGTGGTTGTTGATCTCAAGTGAAGGGAGAGTTAGTTCTATGATAAAGTCTGCTAGTGCTTGGGCTTTTATTGTAGTCCTCAAAACACATCAGATGTTGAACTATCCTAGCTCTATTGACCACCTTAGCAGCCTACTTGAAACATCAAACCAAGAGAGGACATGTCCAAGTGGTTGGTCGGTGATTACCTGTACAACATATGCTTGAAAATAGGAATGAAGCTTAACTACCGTCAACACTAGTGCAAATGTGTGCCTCTTTATATGGGGGCTATCATTCTTCAGGCTCGCTTAGAATATAATTGACATAGTAGATAAGCTTTTGAACTCCTAAGTCATCTCATACAAAATCGAACTAATAATTAGGTTGGTGGCAACAAGATAGAGGCTTAGAGTTTCATGTTAGATAGAGGAAGCAAGTAGTTGGATGAGGTGGTCCTTTAACTTTTTAAAAGTCTCCTAACACTCCTTTTGTCCATATGAAGCTATTTGGTTTCTTTAATACCCAAAAGAAAGATATGCACCTATCGCCCGATTGAGATAAGAATTGACTGGGTGCTATTATTCATCCTGTTAATTATTGGACCTCTCTTACTGACCGAGATGGGTGCATATCTAATATGGCTTGTACCTTCTTAGGATTTGCATTTATTTTCTTCTAATACATGATGAATCTGAGGAACTTTTTCAAATTGACTCTGAAGGTGCATTTGGTTAGATTGAGGCGCATGTTTAACTTCTTTACGACCTCAAATGTTTTGGCTAAAGTCTATCAAATGCAAGTCAGTTGTCTTGCTCTTCACTATCATGTCATTTACATACACTTCAATATTTTTCCCGATCTTGTACTTAAATATATTATTCACCATTCTTTGGTACATTGTCCTCACATTTTTTTTAACTCCAATGACATAACACGATAGCAATATATGACTCAATCGCTAATAAAGGAAGTATGTTTGCAATCCTCTAGTGCCATTTTGATTTAGTTATACTTTAAGAACACATCCATAATGGTGAGTAGCTTATGACCGAAGGTAGCAGTAAACAATTTATCAATCCGAGGAAAAGGATAGTTGTCTTTTATACATGCCTTATTGAGATCAGTATAGTCAACACATATCCTCCAATTTTCATTAGACTTTTTAACAAGTATAATATTAGCGAGCCAACAGGTTTACTGCACCTCGACATTAAACTATGCTTTTAACAACTTATCTACCTCATTATTAATTGTGTATTGGCGATTAGTAACAAACTTATGAGGCTTTTACTTCACCGGTCATATCTCAAGAGTAATATTCAAGTGATGCTCAGCTATGTTGTGGTCGATCCCCAATATATCTCTCAGCGACCATGTAAACACCTTGATGTTTTCCCAAAGAAAGTTAATGAGTTGCACTTGTCTCTCCTTGAAAAGTGTCACCATGATCTTGATAACTTGATTTGGTTAAGCCTTGTCTCTGGATGCTTCAATCAACGGATCCACCGATTCAGGATATAGGGGTGGACTTAGTAAAGTCTCGAGAGTTCATAGGTGATATCTCGGATTAGACTTTCTTTGGTAGGGAGATCCCCATCAAGTAACACTAGCATGATTCCCTTAGGTTGTTTCTTAGCTCCCTAATATTGGTTCTCGTTAGAAACTTCATCACCATGTGGTAAATTGACATCCCCACCCTTAGTCTATTCAACGTGAATCAACTTATGATTGTGTTGTATGCCAACGAAATATTATAGAAAATCTAGTTAGTATTGTTTTGGAGTAAAGATTATCTCTGAATATGATATATAAGTTCATAATCTCAAGAGGGGAGACAGAATCGCAAGTGAATCTTATCAACGAATAAGTCATAGGGGTAAGGTCATTAGTTGAGAGCTCATGTTTTTTAGAAACATCTAAGTAGAGAATATCAACAGAGCTACATATGTTGATTATGACTCTCTTTACTCAAGCATTGATTATCATCATAGAAACAATCAAGGCATCATTATGGTTTGGGTCGATGTAATTCATCTCTTCCTCTTTAAAGGTTATCTCTAGGTTGCCCTTTATTCTTGGGCATTTTTTAATGATAGCTCAAGCATAAGCTTTATGACTCAAGGAGTTGTCTGCCCCCGAGGCGGGCCACCGATGATGTCGATTTGTCTTACCACTAGCCATTGATATTGGGGTGAGGGTTCTCAACGCTTTCAAATGAACTACTCGAGGTATACCCAATGTATAAGTTCTTCAATATGCTCTTTCAAATCATAACAATCTTTCGTGTTGTGACCGTAATCTAATGGAACCGATAGTATTTGATCTCATCTCTTTTCACCAATAGAGTCTTTATTAGATAAGGGTCTTTTAAGAGCTAATTATTTTTTATTTGTAAAAAAATTCAGTTCTAGATATATTCAAGGGGGTCGACTTTGATCTTATGTAAGGCAGCTCAGGTTGTTCATTCCTTTTTCATCACAGTGGCCTCGGGGTCGGGACGGATTGTGATCACTCTTGCTTTAACCTCTTTGTGACTCCTCATGCTTATCGAAGATCATTATCTCGACGGTAATATATTGATTAGTCCTCTGAAGTACATTTAACATTATCATCGGCGGTCTTTCCACCAATAACTATAAAAGACGATAGGGCTTAAGGCCCATCATGAAGATATATATTATAAGCGATGAGTAGGTATCTACCATACATTATATTTCATTAGTGAAGCATATGATGAAGTTTACCAACATCTTCTCCTCCCCTTACCTAAGTCTAAGAAGTGTCATTGTCGATGATCTCGGGTGCACATTCCCTAGAAAGTGAAGTTTGAACTCTTTTGCAAGCTATGCAAAAGAAACGATGGAAAACAGCTTCACGTAAGCAAACTATTCTCGTACTGGGTTTTTAATGTCATTGAGAAGGTGTGGCACATCAAAGCATTTGAAGTATCATACAATGACATTTAGATATAAAAATCTGTAGTGTGCTCTATTGTGTTGGCACTACTACCGTTGAATGCCTCTAACATTGGGAAGCAAAAGTTTGGGAGTATTAATTCTTCTTAGATTTTCTATGTGGATGGCGATCAACCCAAGGTGAGTCGACTAGCATGTCTCATTTGGATTGTGAAACTCTTATCATATCTCCTCTAAACATTAGTCTATTTATCGTAGTTAAATCCACAGGGAATACTCCATCGAATCCATCTATTGGGTCTCGAATTCAGGTAGAGTAGAGTAGTGGTACATTTTGTTAAATTTAGGAGTGAAGTGCCCCCTTGGCCAGTAGTTCGATAGGTCTTGAGTACTCCTAGGATTTTGGTATCACGTCGGGTGCCAACGCCAGTAGCTATTGAGCCGATGACAGTGGCCAAACTTGTGGTGTCACAAGTTCGGTTAACTAGGGCAAAAGCGGAGTAATGACCTATATCATACACATTAGTGTCTACATGTATGAGGTTTAAGAACACCTCAATGGAGACAAGAAGGTAACTCGGGGTCATCTTTAGGGGTGAAAGTCATTGTTTGCATTAAGGTGGATGCATCAATTCATGGAAAGGGTAGCATTTAGCCCCTCGAGTAGTGAGTTGAGGCAATGCCTCCTTGCTCATACAGTCATTTAAAGGATCGATTGGTAAGAGTTCTTGCAACATCGGACCCTCATTTTAATGTCAAAAATATTAAGAAAAAATATTATTGACATCTTAATCAATCCAATGTGGTTCGGACCTGTATATGTAGGGTTGTCTGAGGTGCTTTCGAGGTAAAAATATCAAGTCCCTAAGGTGCCACCTACACAAAGATTAAGGTCGAGATATGTTTTTCAACCCGATCCCTTCAACACCCAAATTAGTAACATGAGGTGTATAGGTGTCGACGCCCCTCTTCTCAAAAAGGTCCTTTACCTCTTGAAGATAGACTTTTATACATGGTCATAAGGGATGCAAAATATTTTATAAAATATTTTACTGAGAGATAGCCCTTAACCGCCTCCAACAACCTCTCCTTAACCTCTTGTCCACATAGGCGATAAAAGAGAGGCAGCTCATAATCACTTATCTTGACCCTTGTCTACTCGGCAGACGAGTGGAGGATATTCTTTGTCTTCTTTTTCTATCATGAACATCACGTAATGCTTACATGTCGGATGACAATTGTGATTACTCCTTATCAACTACAATTTATATAGTTGTTATAAATTTATCATATTGAATCCACATGGTTAAGTACGAGTATTCATGTGAGATGTTGGTTCCTCTATCGTTCAATTGATAATGGTCATCAATACTTTCGAGTAGGGAGAAATGAGATCAGATAAGTCATCATTCATCCTCGTCTATTAGAATATAAGGTTCCGTAAAACACTATCCAAATCTCGTGTACCGTCAAACGAAACCGTATGTGAAGATAGACATAGCCATAGTGTTTCCTCTTATGACATCTTGATTCTCTTACTCAAGTAAATGTGTTCATCATAAGCTAATCTTTATTCCCCACCCTTTATAGCCTAGCCATTGCTGACCTTAGCCTCACCTGCACATCTCTCCTAGGCTAGAAACCCTATATAGTTCAGCAAACACTCATCAACCCTAGTTGTCATTTGTCATCCATGTGCCAATGAGACTAAAACGTGAAGAAAGCAGATGAATCATCTCCACAGCTACTGAGTTCATCTCATCTGTAGGCTCACTTCATAGAGATCAAGCACTAGCTTATAAGTTCATCACTTCCGCTGCTTTCAGCTGTTTTCCAATAATGACTCAGAGAGAAGGCTGGCTGAACACTACCATTGTGCTTTGAGGTGCAGCTCATTTCTACTGAGCTCAATCGCGATAAAGAAGCAAAAGGTAGGGAACTCTTTATCCCATAACTTAGTGGCTCTCTCCCTTGATGCAGTGGCAAGAATGCGTGCATAATGATGACCACAATCTTCTCTTCTGATATTTAAGAGACCCATGCTGTGCTGTGGTCCTGTGCATATGGAAGGTAATTAAGAGGATTGCCGCTTGCCCACTTGCATTCTTCTCATACATCCCAAAAGCCTCAAAGCAATCAATAGGGTGAATGCTCTACCAGCTCGTTCTACTAAGCTTCTTTCTAACAACAAATCCCTCAGGTTTCATGTTGCATATTGGACTTGCCATAATTTCGATAGTATTGGTAGAACAACAAGATCGTTCCTTTGTACATTAGTGACTAGTGTTAGAGTCATGAGATAAATTTGTATATATTGACCCGTCTCAAATAATATATTGATGGGAGCTTCCTGCATTATATTCGTCCTTTTTAGATAAATGATTACATGGCCTCAAAAGATATTGGCATCTTAAGTTCCAGACAAGACTATCTCTGGTTATAATAGGAAAGAAATATGTTTTTGATGCTAAAGATTGACATCCTAATTTTGAGGGAAAGATGTATTAATCAAAGAATTGAATTCTTCTAACATTTCTCAAAATGAAAAAAAATAAAAATCATGACGAGACTGTCTGTGTGATTGAAATGAAGAATAACAATGTTGAGATGTAATCTTCTTCATGTAGTTACTTACATAGTTCGAAAGATCAAAAGGAAAAGCGAATGTTCCTCTCGAGAATCCAATGGACCACGCTGATGTTGCACCTCCATCTGCAGCTGTCTCTGTGTGTGGCCCTTCTCCTCCTCTCCTCACCCCATGCTACTCCAAAGACGATCCTATTGCCATTCACATGCTTTCTCTCTCCATCGCCGTTCCTGCACCCAACACCTCTGTTTCCTCCTTGTCTCCTCACTCGGTAACTCTAGTTTATTGACCGTAAATGAATCGATCACACCTTTCTTCATATCGGCACTCGAAGACAATGCGCCAACTTCTGACCCTTTTTCATGGCAGCAACACGACTCATCTGAGCTATGGAGTGGGGAAAAGGCCAACGCTGGTGGGCAGTAGGTTCGTGGTGGGAAATGACCTGATTGGAAATTGAAGTACATCGTCCTTGGGATGCGTGGATGACAAGCATTTGATGTAGCGACACGATGCCGTAATTGCCGGTGGCTGTCTCCCGGTGGATCCCTCTCCCATCAGTGGACTTTGCGCGGAGAGGGAATGCGAAGCAAAAGTTAGGCATGGACGATTACAAAGCAAGTCATCAGAGACGTGAAGGGTAGCCAAAGAAGGTTGAAGAGAGGAGAGGAAGGAAGGAGTCAGACTTTGTTGGCTTCCCTCCTCATCACAGTCCAACTCTATTATATTTGCTTTGCTTTGAAGGATGTCTTCTTTTACAGTTTGTTGGACGCCGATGAAGCTGGTCAGAAGACCAGTAAATCAAGACACGACTGCCATCAACGCACCAAAGCTTCCATTAGCAGTATACATCCATGAAACACTTAACTACATGCTTTACAGTACAGTACTCTTTGCTTCACACACATATATTGTAGTCATCAACGTACACTGCGTTATGGGTATACATAGATTCTATGGACAACATGCGACTGGGGGAAGACGACGACGACGGACTCCTATGTGACTTCAAGAGGAGGAGAAGATGAACCGGGTTCAGTTCCTAGTGCTGAGTTGGTTCACGAGGGCCAGGGCGTTGCTTGTGACCTGGGATACCTCGAGCACCTTCTTCCTGATGGCCGCCCGCACGGCCGGGCTGGCGTACTGGGAGAGGCCGTCGAGGCACGTCGTCTCGTCGGTGAGCGAGGCGCTGACCCAGGTCTGGATGTTGCCGAGGTGCCAGGCGAACCGGGGGCTCCGCGGCCGCCCCATCCGCCTCATCTCCCTGACCGACCGCCTCAGCCGGTCCTCGCTGTCTTGCATGGTCTCGAGGCAGTCCTGCACCGCGCCGGCCTCCCGCGACCGGAGGCTCTTCCCGCCCCCGGCCGACATCCGTCTCACGAAGGCGGAAGCGGACCCGGCCCGGTCGGCGCTGACCGACAGGGCAGCCCGGGCCAGCTCGTGCTTGCTCCGGTGGACGGCTTGCGCGTACGCCACCAGGCACTGCTCGCACAGCGCGGGGTACTGCGTGACCATACAGGACTCCCGCACGAACTCGGCGGGAGATCTGGCGGCGGCGGCAACGACTCCACTGCAGATGGCGATGATCAGAAGAACAAAGGCGAGAATGGAAGGCTTCATTGTCGCTTGACAATTTCCTCTTCTCTCTCCTCCTCCTTTTTCCCGCATCTTCACATCAAGAGGTCGCAAGGCTTATATAGGCCAAGGCCGACCGACTTCAGTGCTTCACGTGACATGGTCCATTCTTTATTGCGCTAGTTGCTCGTTGTTTGGTGGTGCTCCATCCATGGTGCAATAAACTACGTAAGATATCATGGAGTACAAGCGTATTGCAGCGTGCGAAGATGCAGCGCATTTGGTGGTATATATATTCTAAGATACTCGTGGTCAAACATGCTCCATTGTGATGTCCACTATTCAACACATATGGCTTCACGGATAGGTCATAATCCCTTGCAAGCATCACGTGATCGGTACAGGCTCGACGTGAGCGAGTAAATGCCATGACAAGCAAATGAGATGACTTTGCACATAACGATCTCCTCACTGTGGCCACACCAATCCATCGGTGAAGGAGAGAACTGCTACTGTCACTCTGGCAAGAGTGGAACCTGTTTGCATAGGATGTGCGGTTATGAGAAACCGAATGAGATGACAGTGTCTGATGTACTTTCGTATGTGGAGGATCAAATACATACACTGTGTTCGCGTGTGCATGGCTACTATACGCGATGAGAATGGCGTTCCGACCGACTCCCGACAACCTAACCAAGAAGCACGGTTGATCGATGGAATCATCCAGAATACTTTGGAACAACGCCGAAGCTAAGAAGAGAGTTGCAATAGACTAATGGCAGTGTACAACACGTGACGGGGCTGATTGATTATTATGCGTCGCGACTCAATTGCCGACATGATTTGATGATTGCAGTAATGATGAATTGACATGGAATCGATCGGATAGTAGGGTGCAAATTAATTCTGTTACCGGTACACTCCATTATCATGAGATAGGAGGACATGAAGCTAATGCTGTTATGTTAGATCAAGATTGAAATGGGTTTATAATGTTGATCCGAACCCGACCCACCCGCCCACAGGTCACAATTTATCGACTCATGCCCGAACCATTCATCCAATGGTTCAGATCCGAACCGGGTTGGCGGATCAATACATTACAAATTAGATCGAGGCGGATGTTTGACCAAACACGGACTCATGTGGCGTTCGGGTCAACATTCCACGTCACGTAAGCCTAATTTTGGACCGGGTTGGGCTCCGTTGTAGTGTTGAAATCGATCCGAAGAGAGCCCATCTGTTCTGGGGGTTCGCTTATGGGCTTCGATAGCGTGCAAGTAATTTAAGGCCGAAACTGGACCGCGAACACCATCACCACCAATTAATTCCCTGTCCGGCGCTTCCTCCCTCCCTCGTCTCCTCGTCGACTCAGGCTTTCGATCCTTGCCGGCGGCCGCAAAACCTCGAATCGATTACCGGATCCTGATGGATTGCGTCGTAGATCGAATGGGTTGGGTCAACACGGATCTCTCGCTTGATCGGGTACGCCAATTTCTAGGGTTTTAGTTTATTGGGTGATTGTTGAGCTTCTTCTTTGGTTTCGATCGATCAGCGTTCGTGTTCTATGATTCGCGTGATTCGCATGCTAGAACTTGATTTCCGGGTATGAAGGTGTTAGCTTTTGTGTCTTTGGAGGTCGAGGGCTTGGAGCTTAAAGCATCCAAAGCGCATTGCTCTCACTGTGGCCGCTGTCATCTCTAAGGGCATCTCAAAAGAAATGCGCTTTGAAAGTTTGATAGACCGGCACTTATCGTTCGAGTCATAAAGCTTCTTTGTCCTGACGTTTGCTATGGGAATCATAGCATCGTTGTGCTCCAGTAAAGAAGTCTCTTCCCATTGATCTTATCCCATTTCTTTTGATTGCAGCGATGATCTCTTTGCACTCTCTTGAAACCCATACTGTTGCAGTTGCTACCTACTGCACATCGATGGATGTGTCGTTTCCTTTCTTCTGATTGCGGCGTAGATTGGCTTTCCTATCGCATGAACGTGTTATGCTCAACCTTTATTTATGATTATTACTCCACAGGGTCCCATCTGTGGGGCCGTCTCTTTTACAGTCCAAGGTTGGTGGGTGAAAGGAGTGACGGCAAAATATGTATTGCAAACATACGCCTAAATCGGAGAGTCGCATAACTCGACGCCTGCATCCCTCGATGGCACTTCCGTCATTTAAGTAAAGGGAAGGGGCAGCGTGCCGGTGTTTCTCGTGTGCCAAACTTGGACGGTGTACAAGCCCGCATCAGACATCTTGTCCGTTAAACAGTCTCTTGTGAGCCACGTGGAGAAACCGCAGACGTAGATCTCGCAGCGGATCACCATCGGGGTACCGTGCCCCCGCAGCTGCCGTCAACCATCCTCCACCACCGCCCACGCTCCCATCCTTCCTGCCACCTACAATGACCTTTTTGCCCTAAAGACTTGAACGCATTTTCCTGGTCCACCCTCGGGTTCTCCTCGTTTGGATGCTTCGACCTTTATCGGATTCCTCCTATTCAATATAATACGACAAGTGTAGGAAACCCCATTGTGGCAATCAAACGCCCAAATCTATACCGGGATCAACTAGGTCAAGATGATTAGATCGCAGATAAGATCATCGGAAGTTGAGGATGTTTCGGTCTTTTCGAGTGAGAATCGTTGGCGATATGGTAATTTTGTTTGGGCCTCGGGGGCATGCGTGAGCGGAACTCTACTACATAAAGGGCTCCTCTGGCGATCGACTCTTCCTCCTCAAAATCCCCGATTCTTCTGCCTCTCTCCGACTGTGTCTATTATTGTTCGAATTGCTCCTCCTCGTCTCCGTCACCCGGCGGCGATCTCCGTCAGGTCGCCGTTATAACGGCGTGAGAGGACGGACTCTGGTCACCTTCCCCGCACTCTTATTCTTGCTTGTTTTCCCCTCCACATTTCCGTTACGTATGTTCGTTTTGTTCCGTCCTTTTATTATTATTTAAAGACCACTTTGGGTGGTCTACTCTTCTCTTTCGGCGTGCTGACGTGGCGAGAGCAGGCAGGGTTGGGATGACGAGCCACGCCCGTGGCCCTGGGACGCTTGGCGCGCCGAGGAAGCGGAAGGAGCGCGACGCGTCCGGCCCTGCCGGTCCACAGCTGGCGAGCTCGGCTGAGCCGACTAAGGACGACAACCGGCTCCTGGCCGGCTACCTGGCGCACGAGTTCCTCACGAGGGGAACGCTGCTCGGGAAGAGGCTCGGGCCGGACCGGGCCGACCCGGGAAAGAGGCCGCCTGAGTCGGGCCCGGCCGAACCGGTGGGGACGTACAAGGAGGCCTCGTATTTGTTGATGCGGGGCGGGGCCCACGTCCCTGGCGTGGTCAACCCCACGGAACTGGCTCGGTGGCTCCAGATGTGATACGGAAGGACACGTGGAGATCATCCCGTGGGGACGTACTGCATGTCATCGTCCTCGAGCCGGTAAGTGATAAGAATTTGCTGATGAAGGACGACGTTCGACTGTTTCCATCTCGTTTGGGTTCGTCGGTGTCTACTTTCTTGGTGATGTTTCATTGGAAACGGCAGGATTGTTAGTCTATGTATTCCTCCTCTTTTCTGCTTTTGCTCGTATTGCTTTGCCTCGGAATGATGGAAACCCTATTCTCTCCGTGCTTCTGCTGCGGCTGTTCGTCGTCCACCAACCACAGGCTGCTCTCTTCGTACGATTAAAGTTGATGAACCCGATGCCAGTATCCTTGTCCAAGGAACCATTTTGGTGCGTGCTTCCTCGCGTGCATGCCCTTCATGTCGGCTGCCTTTGAGCAGCGAGGGAGGGATCCTTCGTTGCAGTTCTGAAAATGAGTTCATGATTCAGAAGGAGAAATACTGTACCGAAGCAAACGCTAAAGGTATAAGTGAATGATTGGTTTCACATAATACGAGTTGATGTAGTAAATGGATTTAGGTAGCAGACCAACCAAGAGAACGCATATTTAATGCAAGAGTGGTGCAGATGGATGATGAGAAGTTGATTTACGCGCCATTCCTTCTCGCTGCTTTGATAGAAAGGGATGGTGGGACCGACGGTACCTGCACCCATTTAATGGAGGAGGAGGACCATGTGGGGTGTTGGGGGTTTCATATCGGTTTGGCGAAGGACGCTGTAAAAGGCTGGCAAGTTTTGGTTTGACGCGTGTCTGTGGTCCGATACGTGTATCAACTTTGGTTGGATCAAACTGTGCCGGACGACATTTGCTTGTATCCGACGGTACGTACCAGTTTCGTTCTCAATATGCATTGTGCCTGCCATCGGTTAAAGATCATGGTGACTCGTCCGAATGTCTGGTACTACTCTTTCTATCACGTGTCCTCCTCTTCACGAGACCCGTCAATAAATCGATGTATCGTGTATTTCGTTGGTGCATTGGTACGTTGCAGGCTCAATCCTACCATGGAGTGCTGTTCTACGCAGAGGAATATTTCTCTGACCGTTTGTGATTTGTGATTAGGGAATGACCAACTACCAAAGATTAATGCAATCATGATTATCGAGGTCGAATTCTTTCTCTTTCTCTTTCTCTTTCTCTTTCTACCTCCGAATGCCTATTTGGAAGTTTAACTTGGACATCAAACGTATTCCAACATCAATTTTTGTGTCGTAGGGCTCTCTTAACTTCTCATCCCAACATCAAACTTTGAGATGATACATGTTGGGACTGAATCGAATAGGACTCATCAACATCACCGATATCAAGCAATAATAGTTTTGAAGCCCCACCCACATATGAAGCAAGCCAATAACCAGCGATATAATAGCTGAATATCTGGGAGATTGCACACTAACAAGCCTAACTAGGAAAGAATTTGTCAGACTACTGGAATTATTGATGCTTTAGAAGGACCTAAGTTTACCGCTATTAAACACAACTAGTTCAAGTTGCAAATTAAAGGAATTATTGCTGCAAAAAATGCCATCAACCACCGATGTAAAACTTTAGGAAAGCATACAACTTTCTGGAAATAAAGACGCACGACAATGTGTTAGTTTCTCAAACCCAATAGGACAATTTACGTTGCAAGCACATTGAATTTATTGATGAATAGTGGGATATGGTAGTCAAGTCATGTTTAAAATGTCCGAAGCAGCAAAAACTGCTACGAAAGAATGGCATTCGATTCGCCTTTTGCGTTATCCTCGCTGCATGGGCACATTCAACCGCCCATGCCTTTCCATCACTCTTCTTGTCGCAAGGGCTGCAGCCTCACTTGCACGAATTGTCCCGGTCGCCATGATCGCAGCAAATTCCCTGGTGATCTCTTCCTGCACCTTGTTGCGAGCGTCACCAAGAGGGTCTTCAGCCAGCTGGGGTTGCTTCTCTTCGCTTACTGTTGCAAGTTTCACTGAAGGTGGAGTTGAATTTGTATCACCCACAACCTTTGCTCGTGAACTCCCGGAATCAGCATTATTGCCACCGGACTCTGCAGAGGCATCTCTCTTGTCTGGGCTTGAAGAAACGCCGGTTGGAGCAGTTGTTTGGGTCATGGATACAGGATTGAATTGAGGAGCTTGAGGTACGGCACCCGACTTTAAAGTTGCTTCCAGCCGCTGAATCATGGGAACTGCAAATCAACATGTTTATCTGGTCATAAATCACCTTTTAAATAAATAACATAGAAGACACAGTTGAAACTATTAGAGAGTAATTTCTCTGAGCAAGAAAGCTGTGAAGTTAAAAGGGGTTTCTATGGTGGTTGCAGTCACCCTAAGTCACTGTCGGATAGGAACTATTCAGTTCCATATAGACCACTAGATATTATTCATAGGCTCAATCCTCCGTTAGCCTGAAATGAAAATATCATCATCGCTCTTGTTGTTTAAGGCTTCTCCATCAGTATGGCACTAGCCAAGCTGCTTGTTTTCTATTAAAGATTTGTTTTGGGACTTTCAGGATGGCAAAAGACCAGCCCATAGTACATAAAGGATAAGCTTAGATATAAAAGAATAAAAAAAGGTAAAGATGTGATATCTTACGTATAAGTGCTCCCATGGGACTGCTCATGACTTCATTTGGAAGCTGAAGGATGTAGTCTGGAATTGTGGTGCTAACAAGGAATTGTGCCACCTCATTGCTGAAGTTGTTGCAGTTATGACTGAGAAGGTTGTAAGTCTCAGCTGTGTAGCGTTCGCTGATCTCTTGCAAGTACTCCTCAAAGACTTCCTCAGGAACATGTGTCACCCCCAATTCCACAACTCGGATTGGAGTTCCATAGGGAGTCTTTCCAGCTGGGTCTTGTTGAATGCCTCCTGAGAAATAGTATTCCTTTCCATAGACTACCAAACCAGTGTGCCTGTCATATCTCACATTGCAAGATGGAAGGTTGAGTGAATATGATTGCATTATAATGAGGCAGAGATCTCAAGTATACTTGTAAGCCAGATTTCAACAGAACCACTTCAATTAATTTCCAATAAATCTGTCATTACAGTAAGTCTAGTCCCCAAATTGACTTTATCAATAAATATTTAATAAAACTGCAAATTTCATTAAATCTAATCCCCATATTTACTTGATCAACAAATTTCCAATAAAACAGCAATTACAGTAAATATAACCCCCTCAGTATTATTAGGTGCACCTTCTTGTAAACATTGCAAGCTTGGACCTCATCAATATAGTGCAGCTGCCCTTACATATATGCAATTTGAAGACTGAGAATTTGTTCAACATGTTATTCTCATACTTGCTTTCATAGAGCTTTGCAAAGACAAGTTTAGCTCTGAAAATTCTTAAAACATTCTTGCATTAGAATGACCAGAGCACCCACTCTACCAGTAAAGAGTATAGCTATTGAACCCAATCTTCAACAATCAGGAATTCTAGAGACAAATGATTTGAACTCTCCTCAGATTGTTTTCTACTCAACCCTAGAACATCACAATTAAGCTGACTTGATAGATATGATGACATTGAACCTGCCATGAACTTCTATAATTATATCTAGGGCTATCAAAAATATAAAAAGAAAAAGGTCAAACCTAACCAAGCAAATGACTAAAGAAAATAAGTGATCAATTTGCAGAGTAGGCTTCTGAGTCGCCCGACCAAATTGAAGTCAGCTACTTAGTTCAATCTGGAATAGCCCCATGCTTCTGATAATTGGATATTTCTAGTTAAGGATGTGCAATAGTCACAATGCCATAGATCAGGTGCATCAACCAGATGTAAAACCTAGAGAAGTTTCAAGTAGACAGCACCAAGCCCTTGGTGTTTGCCTTTGATGTATTCATTTCATCCTTTGCAAACGTATAATGCCAACATGTTGTCATTAAATCTTCGATGAAAGACGTCATTACTAATCCAACCAGGAAAAAAATAAATCCTTGGGACCAATAAAGACAGTACCAATCGGTATTCATTATTTCAAAACTCAAAAAGAAAAAGTTTAAACCAAAGCGAAATATTAAGTATTCTATTTTGGATACTTTTATTCTTTTAATAAGAATAATATAATAATCAACTTTCAGTATGTAAATGTTGCATGTTTTAGATCATCAATCATCATAAACCACATGTTGTCAAATGCCATTGCAAAAACACCATTATAGTGGAACAAAATGTGCACTGTTTTTTTTTTCCTTCCAATAATCTATCCAGCTTCAAATCTTCGATTTTATTTGGATTTTCTATAATACTTGAATTATCCACCTACATGACCACAAAATGCTTCACAGGAAAACCCACCACAATAATATCACCCTCTTTCCCTTCCATCCCTTATAGAGTTAAGTGAAAAATAGAGAGAAAAGTAATTATAAATATCTATAATTTTCATGCATATTTCTATTGTACATATAAATATAGCATATAAATATCATAATTATAAATATAACATATTTCTATCGTACATCCTGTTCTATAGCCTCGTACTACTCTATCTACAAATTCTTAGGAATATGCAACAAAAAACCTGAGGTATTTGTCCAAATGTTGAACAACACAAAGAAACAAACTTAAAGTATTAACAAGTGAATCCATCAAGATCATCAGAAAGAGCTGACGAACCATGGTTCTGAGCCCTAAGCAGTGAATTAGGTGTCAGAAGCCTATACGGAACACCTAGTAAGTCGATAAGAAATCAGACCAGAAATTTATTGCCGTCTTCAATTTGATAAATGGTTTGGTCCAACAAGTTAATTGAAAAGCTTCGGTAAAAGATCAGTAATCAAACACACACAGTCTTAACATGCACACATTGTAGATCTAATTTTCACTAAAAACTTTGCATATGCCCTAATAACAATACTACTATGCAAGATAGACCCAGACTTGCCTATGATAGTTTATATTTACAGTGAATATCTCCAATGCAAACTCAAATTAGTACAGAAGACTTAGTCATGTACGAGTTTTGATTGGCAGATCAAACCGCCCACTAAATGAACACTCAGCCCTAAATGCAATGTTCACAACAATTTTAATTTGCCGTCAAAAGCCTCAAACTAAATTTCCACGATGGGTTCTGAAAGAATGCACTCCTCTTGAATTGTGATCTGACAACTGCACCGTTCTTTCTAAACAAGATTTTGGCAAATGAATGAGAGAGCAAGAAGCTTACCATATGGCTTCGATAACCTTTCCCAAAAATGTCATTGAAAGCTGCCGAGCAAGTCCTTGGCTTAGGTCGTACACATGTAACTTGACCTTGTACCCATCCTGCGGGAAAAACAACAAACTTCAACAAAATCGATCAAGAATTCAAATAATTTTATCACACGAATCTGCATCTAGTTGCTACCTCTGCCATCTTCCTAAAATTCCAAAGATCCTTGCTCGAAGCTTCAACTCAAGAAAACCTGAGAGAACCAACATTAACTGAATAAATAGATATTATTTATCCATGACTGCCTAATCTAGGCTAATAGTTTCTCTTAGGATATCAACAACAATCCATAAAGTTACAACCGGATTAAAGCAGCGAAAACTTGCACGAAAAATAAATTAATCGACACGGATTCCACACACCCAAAACAGAAAAGGCAAAAAAGATCTCGACTTCGTATTCTAAACCTGAAAATTCGTTGTACACGAAGAAAGAGATCACACAGAACGAGAACGAATCTCAAATTAGCCCCGATAGGATCGCAATCATATGATCTGATCATTCCAGACAGCGTTCGGAGGAGAAATAGATCTAACAGTGTGTCGAGAGAGAAGAGAATACCTGCGAGAGAAAGGGAGATCGAGGCACCGAGGCACGAAGAGGAAAGCAGCCAGTAGATGGGAGGCAAGGCCTTTTAAAGGCCCGGCCCTCTCGACTGGGAAAGAGATCGAGTCAAGATTCTATACGGAGTCATTGTAGGACGAAACATTGCAATGCGTCTGGATGATTGCCATGTAAGCAAATAGAATACCCAGAGAAATACCAACGGCCATGATTGAATTTCTGGACGACGCAGCAGCCTTCGCAGCCCCTTGCACGGGTTCTTTCATCAGGATCTTGTGCGAGCAGATTGAAGCACGTGGTTGCGGTGGAGGAAAGTTCTTCAAACCTACCCAATCGGTGCGGGAGTCGTGGCAGCCAGCTACTGGAAGCACGGCGGAAGCTTCTGGAGACGGAAAACGGGTCCGTGGACCGGGTTATCGGGTCCGGATGGCCACGTTTTTGGGCCCGCGCGTCGAACTACATCATTATAATTAACCTTTATTAGACGACGGTCAGCATAATGACATTGAAACCCAAATCAAATCATAATATCATCTTAGAAAATACTATAGAAACATTAGAGGTCAAATAATTTGTGAAAACAATAACATATTTATTAGTTTTTATAGTTTTAATTCAGTAATGGTTTGTGTTAATTAGTTGGATACATGAAAATTTTTAAATCTTTAGAGCGATATTTATATTGATTTAAAAAGGAAAATGTATAGTATCAAAATATAATGTGACAAATATATGTTATTTGCAAGCTTTTAAAGGTTACATATAAAACACCTTTCTTTGAAAAAAAAATATATCAAGAAAATAATATCCATGCCAAGCAAGCATAATATTTCCTCGCTATTCGAAGTACTTTACCCCCAAAAAACTAAATGGTTCTGTCATGCAAAAAGAAGAGATTAAAGCTACTAGTTCTACATTAGACAAGGATTTCCATGGACAGGAGAGCTTCTCTTTCTTTGAGGGAGGATGAGATTTGATCTTCATCTTGTGCAATGTAAACATGTGTACATAAACATGTCAGGGGAAAAAAGGATTTATTTGGGACGTCCTTCTAGATTTGGGTTTAATGCTGATCGGACCCGGATAGATTCTTTCCATGCACGTGAATCCAAAGCTCTTCGAAAACCATGGCATTGAGCCATCAAAATCAACGCCCATATCTCTTATGCCATGACGCAGGAATCAGCATAAAAGCCCGGAAACAGTGGGCTACGCTACTGCTGTCACAGGGAAGAACGCAACACAATACAGTACCCGCCACAATGAGATCCTGCGTGAATTGGAGATCTTTTCCCCATAAAAATGTATTCTGTGTCTCCCAAAGTACCGCCACGCATGAACTGTAATTTATCTGGTTTTGTTCATGAACTGATAGCCCTACTACTCCCATCTCTGGGACCAGAAGGCCTCCACCTCTTCTTCCTGTGGTAGGATGGGATGACCACCTCTCCACCCTAGAGAGTCCTTTGCACGGTCGCTCACCTGGAGATTCCTTCCGTGCTTCTCAACAGCAGGATCGTATTCTGCAGCAATGTGATTGGAAACAGCGAAGCTTGGAAGTGGTAGAAGCTAAACAACTAGGTTCCATGATGGGAAATTTGGTTCCATGATGGAACTGTTCATGCAGGATAGAGAGTTTGATGAACTGTGGCTGCAAGCACAAGATGGTTGGGCTACAATGCAAAAGCACATCGGATACACATTCAAGCAGACCCAAGATCATGAACAACATCCCCTTGTGTTTGCTGAAAGCTAGAGAGAACAAAACTGGAGGACCAAAGGTCACAGAAGCCACATCGAAAAAAGGAAGGCTCAATCTTTGTGCCAAAAGCCACTCTTTTTTCATCATGATACATGATCTCCAGCCGGATAAAGACGATTCCTTGCTGCGGTAATCTTTTGTGCGGTCATGGTGGGAAGGAAAAGATGGGGTTGTGTTTCAGGGAAACGGAGTGCTTTCTCATGGAGCTTTCCTGTTGAAGCTGTTCATTGTTCACATGAAACTACGCTGCAACAATCAAAAGCAGGCATGCTCAAATTTCTTTTCAGTGGAGAAGTGCAACAGGAAGAGAAGGAACAGTGGATAAAGATGGAGAAAGTTTCTTTCCCTCGCTTGTTCCTCGAGAGAGAGAACCTAAAGCTGAAGGAAGTTGCACCCGTTTGCTGAATGATGACACAAGATTTGGATTTCTCATGGCTTTTGACTTGACGAGTACCTTGTCCTAAAGCAAAAGAAATATTTTTTTGTCTCTGCTCAGTGTACATGTGGAACTGTATATGAGCTCTTAATATGTCTTTTGTGTTCAGGATGAAATCACAGTAGTTATCATTTATACAAAATTAAGAAATAAAGGAAAAATAGCATTTCATTTATGAACATTGTGATAGGAAATGATATTTACATTTCGAAGCACCATCGTCGTGGCTTGAGTCGTTTCTGCGTTAGAAGTGTCAATATATATATATATATATATACGTTTTGGCGAATCGAGGTATGTTTTGATCGGCGATGAATTGGCGAGGGAATCCAGGCAGTGGGCAGCGGGCGCGGGGCCACATTAATGTACGGGTGGCAGCGGCCGAGGCGATCGGGGAGAGTGGCGATGGGACTCGTGCCGGGAGAGTTGAAGATTCGTGACGCGAATCGTTGATCATTTGCAGCCCGCACGCAACGCGGAAGGGTTGGGAATTTTGTTGTCACGTGCGGGGGAGGGCGTTCCGATTACGGCGCTTTGTCGGATTCCCACGTGGGAGATCACACTTCGCTCGGTGGATTTTTTTGGCGGGAAGATGGAGCGAGCGATGCTGCTTTCGAAATGGGCGGGAAAATCCCACTGTTAGTTATTTTGGACGTTCTGAAACGTCTGCTTTCCTACATATGTGAAGAAAGACAATTCAATTAAAATTTCTTGATTGGATCCAAGTTTGTGTCGAATCATTTATTTGGTGGAGATGGAGAGATGCAGTGAGGCAGTGGTGGGTGGAGAAATCATCTAAAAGGAAAAGATAATTAAAGGATGTTTTGTTTGTCTTGATATTTGACATAAATTTTATGTATTAACATCCTATAAGCTACACCCATAAGTTTCTTAGCTTTTAGATTTCATAATGTTGTTTTAGTCTTGAGGAGGGGTGCTGATTCTTATAAGATCTTAGTCTAATTCTTAAAAATATAAAATTTTTGAGTGATTGATCAAAAATTAAATAATCTTATAATAACCAAAAGATTATTTTCTCAAATATAAAAGTTTGATGAGCTAAAGTCAAAAATAGATAGTATAATATGGATTCGTCTTATTAAATATTATCTTACGTGGATCATAAATTACTTGTTGATATTTAATTGAATTTCTCAATGGTACCATATTAGTCCCCTATCAATTAGGAATTAAAGTGTAGGTAAACAAACTATTACCTCTCAAGTCTTCATTTAATTTATTTTTTTATGACAAATCAGTACATGTTATAGCCTAAAACAAATATTTTTTTACGATCATGTTTAAGTCAATGATAACATACACCTTATACTCTCCATTATAAAATATAAGTTGATCGATATGATGAAAGTAAATAATAGAAGTCAAATTATCGTATAGGAGTGAAATAATTAAAATGATGCAAGAGTCTTGAGTTAAAACTCTTAACTTACTGAAGTCTCGATACTCCTGAGGTGGAACTCATAACATATCAATATCTTCAAGCTCTCAAGATACCTACATTAAGAGTTGATGTCGACATTGGATATTCTCGACTCGATCCATATAACGCATAAATTAATAGGGTTCTGAAGTAAAATGATATGAGAATTCAAAAATTAAAGAAGAAGAAAAGTATATATATTGTAATTAAAGACATTTTAATTACAAAATTATTCTTCGAACTAAGGATGATTTGAGAAAATTATTCTACGTCAAATGGTGGTTGAAGTGATCGATTTGGCATAACGATTATTATTTTATATAATATTGGTGTCGATATGTCAAATCGGAAAATAATGATTTTACTCTTATCAATACTAATACCAATGTACTCAAATATAATTCATCAAGTCCTAAATGAGTAATTTCATCATGATACAAACGTTTACCCTCAGTTTTAAAAGGTCAAAAAGGAAAAGGAAGGCAGATCACAATGGCTCTTTTTGTTTGTTCATAGGAGGGCCAAAGTTGGTGAGATGTTGGAGGTAAAAATAGATCGCAAGGATGAAGAATCTGCATGTTCACGATGTGAGGCGCAGTACTTGTCGTGCAGGGATAAACATAGGATTAGTACTTGTGATGCAGAGGTGAACATTGGATTCCTTGAGAAAGATTCGCTGGTAGGAGTTGACAAGCTAAAGTAGGGGAAGACAACACTGCAACAGAGAGTAGATTAGATATAGTATCGGTGAAAGCCATTGGAATGGCTGTATGTGCACGGGTGGCCCATTAGTTTATGGATGGAGAAGCTCTTCCTCCGTTTGTGGGGATATGGCCATGCATTTCGTTTTGGTTCTAAAACGAAGCCTTCGATGAGCAGCTGCGTTTGATTCCACGGACTTTGGATTCGGCATTCATTCTGATGGATATGATGCAATATGCGTAATTATGATATTTTTTTTTATAGTTATAAGCGTATTAATAAATAATAGGATAAATTCTTCAAAAATATTTTATATTCATAAATCTCTCTCATTAGAATTTATTTTTTTATTTATTCATATTTTTTTTTTCTTAAAACTATATTGTCCTTGGCTTTTACCCCATTGATAATCGTCTCTCATCATTACTTGTTGTCTTCGTCCCTCGTTCATCATTGTTATTGTGCTCTTCTTTTTATTCATTGCCTCTACCTCTTGTTTGTCTCTATATCGACGACTATGATAAATAATCTCTTGATAGAGTGATCGATTATGATCTAATTATGCGAGCTAACCTCGAAGTTATCGTTGTTGTTCTCAACTTCCATTCCTCTCCAACACCTCACCCTCTTCTATTTATCATTCTTGAGGTTTGATCACAAGTGATTCACTATCATCCATCATAAATGTTGCTATTGTTGTCATAATAAAATCAGAGATGCTCATACCCTTAACACATATTTGTGATCCCTTCTTCTTAATAACGACAACTATAAACGAGATGACAATAATGAATGTTAATGTTACTATTAAAGTCATTAATAAGCAATAATAAGTCATTATAGATGATAATAAAAGAAGAGGGAATTTATGAGAATAAATGAAAAAAAATGTTAACTGAGAGTTTATGGAAATATATATTTTAAAAATCCTTAATAATATGCATGCATAGATTATGATAACAACGTTTAAGTATATATCAATATAAATTTAAAGGAAAAAAAATGATGATAATCTCGTAAACTATGAACCCATATATTTTTCTTTTTGAATCAAAAAAATATTAATTTTATTTTTAATAAAGTAAATAAATATTTTTATTGAAGGATCAGAAAGTAATCAATCCGAAGAATGATTTTAAAAATTAAAAACTAAAAATAACAGTATTATTTATTATTAATAATATAATTAATACAGTCAATCAATATAGATTTCTTCAAAATCTGATTCAAATATAATATAATAAAAATATATTTAATCGATTCAATTTAATGAATTAACTTATATCAATTTCGATTAAGCCTTCCTTAAAATACGCCTACGGATGCGTTTCAAGTACAATACACGTACGTTGTTGTCGTGTACAAACATCAACCTCTGTTTTTGGTTCCCACTACCTCTCTCCCCCCTCCCCACCACCACTATCTATTCCCTAAACTCAATACCTCTCCAAAACCCCACCTATCTCCCCCCACTATCGCTTCCCAAAACTCTCCCTTTTCTTCTGTTTCCATTGCCGTTCTCCGCTTCTTATCTCTCCCCACGCCTTCTTTCGTCGTTCCTTCTCTCTTTTGTGGAGTGAACCAATAGAGGGTGAAGGATATACGATGGGGAAATATATGAGGAAAGCCAAACTTTCCGGCGAGGTGGTGGTCATGGAGGTCGCTGCCCACCAGCCCTCCCTCGGTGTCCGCACCCGAGCTCGGGCCCTTGCCGCTGCCGCCGCCGCCGCCGCCGCCGCAGCGGCACAGGACTCCTCCCTCGCCTACCTCGAACTCCGTAGTCGCCGCCTCGAGAAGCCCCTGCCTCTGGTTTCGGCATGCAAGCCCAAATCTAGCCCTAGTCCAAAGCTTACCTCTCAGAGGGCGACCCGTTCCTCGGCGTCGAATTCGCGGTCGGCGGGGTCCGTTCGGATGAGGAGGTGTTTGGACAGGGGCGAGGGTGCGTCGCCGGATGTGGAAGTGTCGTTCGGCGAGAACTTCCTCGAGTCTGAATCGAGAGAAAGGTTGGTTTTTGCCGGATTCTTTGCCTAAAAAACTGATTTTTTTAGCTAGGCTTCCTAAGCCTGATGCTTTTTGTCGGATCTTGTTTGGTTAGGGTTTTGTTTTTTTCTTTCTTTTCCAAGAAAGTTATTTCTTTTCGTTCTTTTAGCACCGAAAAATAAAATTATATCAAAATATAGGCTTTCATGTTTCAGTCTCGTGTAGTTTCTTTGAACTTTTATGCTTGAAATCGAAATTGATGGGGTTTAATCATTCTATACAGCTGTTCTTTCTTCGTTCTTGGTGGGTGCTACCTACAAAATTATCAGAAACCCTATTTTACACTAGGGTTTAAGCTTTGAGTTTGCCCTGCTCCTTTTTTGTTCTGTTTTGGGTTTCTTGGCTTATCAACATCTATATTTTATTCTTACTGGACACTGGGGAGTTTGGACATGTTTTGTTTGGAAATGCAGTATTCTTCAAAAGAAAGTTCTCATTATTGTGCTTATCTTCTTTGGTCTTGGAGTTGATCCTTAGAAATGCTATTCACTGAGGCCTAATTTTATCTTTGTCTTTGCAACTTTTGTGGTTCTCACTGATTTTTGGTTTCTGAGACTTTGATTTTATATGCTTCGGCTTCTGCTACTGAACTTGTTATTTGATTTTGTAGCTTGGTTCTGAGATATGGATTACAAGCTTTACTATCAGCAGATCGGCCGTCCCTAGTTATGCTCTTCTTTGCAATCTATTCATATGATTTATGGAACTCCTATTTGTGTCCGTCACTGAGGGGACCTCCTTGATGCCTATAAATGCCCGAGTGGATTTACCAGCTAATGACAGCCTACAATTGTGGCCCTACGTCTTTTTTGCTTCCTTGGTACTTGCACGATGCTTGAGACTGCTAAGTACCAAACAGATCCTGATTCACATAACTTGGTCCAACTAAAACTCATCAAACTCAACAAAGTTGGGTGGCATTTATTCTGATTTATTTTAGTTCCATGATCATACTTTTTTAGTCCCTGGAGTAGGATGAGGACATGCTGTGAAACTTAGCCTTCTAAAATGGTTATACTGAGTTACTGATTACAAAGTCCCATACTGTTGAGTTTTCGTTTTTAGGTTGAAGGCAAAAGGGGGGAGAGGGATTAGTGGTAGTTTGAAGTTGAGTTGATCCCTAGTGGTTCTGTGGATGGACCATTGTCCATGGTAAATAAAGTGGTGAGGTAAGTAGAAAAACAAAGGAAGAACAAGATAATGGTTGGACATCTCATTTGATGCCGAGTCTGCCTGCAAATCAGTCGGCATGTTTGATCCTTGTCGACGAAGTGCATGTAATCATGTCTACATCTCAATTATTTGTCTTTGTTGCTAGCATTCTGCTTTTGTTTTGGAGTGCTGTGACGATAAATGGTCACTTCGAGCATGTGCACAATTAGATTTGAATTTTTGGTAGCTTTTTCCTTCCGACAACGGTTGGTATCATTTACACTTGACTGTATCTTTTGTCTTTTATGTGGGTTCATGTGTAATCTTTAGAGCCCTTGTTTAGGTTTTGCACATCTGAATCAATCTTTTGATCTGACTGCTTGTGACTTGGAAGCTTGCTGTGGTTCTTTTGTTGCCTTCTTTACTTACGATTGGATGCATGATGGAGATGTTCAAGTGCAATGTCAGAAGTATATGGGAACTTTTATTAGTGTGTTTTTGGTCCATTGTTAAGTATTTTGAGGTTTTTATTATGTGCCTGTGTTTTCATTTCTTGGATAAATTATGATTTGAGGATCATTTGATTTTTTTAAATTTTATTTTACTTGAGTGCTTTGGTTCTAATGCTATTTCTTGGTCTCTGCATTGTCAGAGAGATGACACCTTGCAGCTCGATAAGGGATTCGGCAACAGCAGTGACTCCAGGTTCTACAACAAGATCTAGCTACTCAATTGCCGGTCACCGGAGAATGCAGGATCCGATGCCGCAAAACTTCCCTACTGATCGTGAAATGGAAGAGTTTTTTATGGGGCTAGAGAAACTCCAGCAGCAAATATTCATAGAAAAGTATACAATTCTTCATATTCTTCTCATTTCCTAAACTTACTAGCAAAAGAATGTGCTGCTGAGTTCCATCTGCATCTATTGCTATAAAACCCTGATGTATACCTCTGTTACCAACGTCTCTTCTTGCAGGTACAACTACGATCCTGTGAATGACCACCCACTCCCAGGCCGGTATGAATGGGTGGAAATCGACTCCTAGGGAGAACATCATCCAACTATCTCTGTCCAGGAATTCCAGAGAGAGGGAGAGGTGTGCAATGCCAACGGTTCTTGTCACCACATCCAGAGCTCCCTGTTCCGGGTGTAGTGTAATGATCTTTAGAGCTGACAAGGTACTCCTTGGTGAAGAGTAGATGATGCCCAAGCTTATGGTAACTCTTTAAGAGCTCATTCCAAGGTGTATCGTAGGGCTACTCACCTTTGTAATGCAGCAGCAGCAGCAGCACTCTTCGGATGGAACAGAGATCAACAATGCTGCACCAGAGTCAGTGTTACTAGTAGCTACAAGTTGTTGTGATGGTCGCTAATGGTTCAGAGTGGTCTGTCAGAAATATAAAATGACCCATTTGCCTTTATTCGATCCTTGTGGACACACAACTCTATGTAGAGGCCAGAAAGAGGCCATGATAGATATGTTCTGGTGAGCATGCTCTTGATGGCACTGTATGTATTAAGCTCTGCCATATGCCGGTGTGTCAATGAATGGAGTTGTTTTACCATGGCAGAGCACCTCTCATTCTCATTTTTACTGTTTGATGGGCTTCTGGGAATAATTTCTTTTCATTTCTTTCTCATGTCAACAGCTGTTGGCTTGTGAAGTATTAACTAAAAGAGATGTTAGTGCATGAAATCGATTCTAAAGTAATGCTTTGTGTATGTATATTAAAGATCAGTCGTAAAACTATTTTTTCTTTTTGTGCTGAATATTAAGCCTCGCTACATCGGTTTACCAAATCGTATTTCTTGTTGATGGCTGAAACATTCACGACGCTTTCAGTTTAACCATCACATATGCGATGTTTACAGCAGTGAAATATAAAGACACTAATGCAACTAAAAGCATTCTCCGATATGCATATCAACTGATATCACAGCATCTGTGAGACTAATCTGGCTTTCTCACTGCTCCACCACCAATGCATCATAAGCATTGAACTTGGCCATTTGTCTCTTTCTGATCACACTTCACCCCTTCTTCTTCCCTTCGCGCATCCATAGATTCGCATAACTCCCGGTTGTAGGAGTAAATGTGGGCCACATAAGAGAAGAAGATGAAGTTGAAGACACCAAGAACAGTGAGGAATGCATAGTAGTAGTCTAGACGTGAGGCATTCAGGTTGTTCAGTATCCATCCCTTGCCATTCTTGCTAGTAATGTCAGCCACCAGTTTTAGGAGAAAGCTGCTGAAGAAATTACCAATCCCATAAGCTGTCAAGGAGAAGGCAGTCCCCAAGCTTTTCATGCTCTCCGGAGATTGGTCATAGAAGAACTCTATCTTCCCAACGACCAAAAAGGCATCTGCTATTCCCATCAGCACGAACTGAGGAAGCAATATGAAGATGGTGACAGGAACTTGGCCTCCCGTCTTGTCTACTCCATGGTTTCTTGCAATGCTTAGCCTTCTTACTTCGGTAAGCGACGCGACCGACATGGAGACGAGCTGAAGTGCCAGTCCCACTCCCATTCTCTGGAGCAAGGTGATCCCCCTTGGGTTCTTTGTCCAAACTCTCATGATCTTTACGAAGTAGCAGTCGTAAAGGCCGACCGTTACGAGCATGGAAATAGTGACGAATGCTCCCAGGCTAGCTGGGGGGATTTGGAAGTGCGACCCAATGTGAAGATCCAAAGTAGTGCCTTGTTTGACGAAGAGGGTGTTGATCTGAGCGATCATGGTGCAGGGAATGAACATGACGGCCAGAATCGGCAGCAGTCGTAGAATTCGCTTCGTCTCTTCCACCTGTGTGACCGGGCACAGTGCCCATGGGGTGTTTGGGCTGCATTTTACTGCAGCTTTGTTAAGGAACCTGCACTTTGGAATGGTGAGAGAATTTTGATGATAGCGTAACTTGAGTACTTGTGGATGCACTGACCTTAAGCAATCGGTGGAGTCGATCCTGAACTTTCCTTTCTTAGAATACACCTCCAGATCAAGCTCATGAAGCTCCTTTGGGTCATTAGGTATGGGAAGCTTCCACTTCCTTGTCGCAGCCACTATAACCCTCGCCATCCTGGTAAATGGACTTCCTTGGGGCAGTTTGTGCCTGTAATATGGTGTGCCAGCCAAAAAGATCAACACCGAGATCAGCAGACCAAGGGTTGGAATTCCATAACCTACACTCCATCCCACGTTGTCCTGTATGTAGACCAAGAACGTGTGGGCGAAGAGGGTCCCCACGAAGATGCTGAACATCCACCAGTTGAAGAAGGAGAGCTTGTGCATCTTCTCCTTGGGATCGAACTCATCGAACTGGTCTGCTCCGATGGTCGAGATGTTGGGCTTTGTTCCACCGTTTCCCAGTGCTATTATGTACAGTCCCCCAAAGAAGGCAGCCAACTGCAGCGTTGAAGCTGGCTCGCAGTTTACCTTGCAGGATTCTGGTTTCAGCGGAGAGATGGAGACTGCTAGCGTCAGCAAACACATCCCCTGTGAGAATGGGGTTTGGCATTCGTCATGCACAAGTTGAGAAGATGATGACCTCTTTGGATTCGTTTGCCAAAAAAAGACTACTTTTCCTACTGTAATTCTCAAATAGATAATCTTTCACTAACAATAAGATCAAGGAGGATTATTACATGGCCACTGCTATTTTCTTCGGTTCTGACTGTTTGGTAGTAAATTATCATATATATATATATTAAGGTGAGTGTTAAGAAGATATTTAGAAAGGATGGTAAAAGATGTTTGATAAGATCGTTTAGTCTCACGTTGGTCGACGAGTATGAGAACACCGCTAGGTCTTCCTTACTAGTGTCTTCTGAAGTTTTCATGTTCTAGGAAAATAATTTTGAATTTATATATATTGAGAAAACTTAAACTTCCACGATTGATTCACTCATTGTTAATGGATTTTCAAAGATTTGTAAACGAGTGAAGATAGGAGAGAGAAAGAAAAGAGGATAATTAGAAAAAATTAGAGAGAGAAAGAGATAATGAGAGAGTGAATAAAAAAAATAATGATTGAAAAAAATTGAATTAAATCTGAATGATAAATAGTCAAGTTTATGATACGGACAAAAATTTATTCTAGAAGATAACTGAGTCACATAGGAAAAAAAATGTTAGAAGATATTCATGTCTCATAAGGAGAAGATTGAAAAAAAAGGACTAAACAAATAATTTTATATTAATATATATTAACAAATAATAATTAATTAATGAATTGGTGTCTATCAGTATATTAATTACTGAGTTGGCAGTACAGATAGGTGATACACAGTGTGTAGAAAAAACGATTGATTCGTGCTAACATTACAAGTCAACGTGAATGTGAACTGGTTTGGGAGAACATGAAAGCAACTTCTCTGAGCATGAAACAATGAATTGAAGAGGAAGTCAGATAAGGATGAACTCAAATAATGGTGAGGTGAAGTCTCGGTTCTCATTTGTTTTGACTTAATCCATCACCACACAGACAACCAAGATTTTTGCCAATTGTTTGATGGGGAGAAGTCAGTGGCACGGAAGAAAAGTCCACATGGAGGCCAACGAGGTCACTGTCGGTTGCCGAAGGATGAAGACGATCGTAGGGCAGAAAAGTCTTCCAGGAGTCCGACAAGGTCACAATAGCTTCCCGGCGCCGATATCTATGAAAGATTGCCTCTGGTTTGACCATCTTTGTTTGCATGGGGACGACTCGATCTAGCTGCCAACCATGGCAATCATGTCGAAGGTGATTGGCTATAAGTTGAGTCGAGGCAAGGGTGTCCCTTGCATTCATGGAGTTGGTCCTATAGTGGGTCCGAGCCAACTGGAACAGTCAACGCTTCCGCGTCATGTAAGACACGAAATGATTGCTCATGTGACATGACACCATATGTAGCGTGGTTGACATTAGGGTTTCTCGGACAGTGGAATCTTATGATAGATTATTAAGATTTTTACCAACAAAATTAATTACTATTTTTTTTTAATGTTTCGATGTAAAACCCTATCCAATACGATGTTTTTATTTTATGGAAATCAAATATGGAGTCATGGAGATGAGCTCCACAGAAGGATAGCTGATGAGCTCCACACAAACTTGTTGGTGTCATGGAGATCCACACGTAGCGAATACTTGTTCTTCTAGAAAAGCAGTGCTTTACTGGTGAGGATGGTGAGATGTCTTGTGGTCGCGTATAAGTATACGTTTCCAGTGAGAAATGCTTGTGTCTATTACAAGTGGAAAATAGATCAGCAATGCATACGAAAACTTGGAGTTACAGTGTTGAGATAAATTTTGTCTATCAGCTAAAGATAAAAGAGATAAATCTGAGTTGAAGGCAGTGAAATCAAACGAAAAAGGAGAAGTAAACCTGAGTTGAAGGGAGTGAAGTGGAGTTACCGAGAGATAGATGGCAGAAGAGAAGAGGAAGGTCCAGTATCGGCCGAGAAGAGCGTCGGCGACGTACGCCCCTACCACTGGTGTCAAGAACACAGTGCCCACCCAGTTGGTGACGTTGTTTGCTGCATCAACGGTGCCCTGATGGAGCTTGTTGGTCAGATACAGCACCAAGTTGGATGAGATTCCATAGTACGCCATCCTCTCAAACACCTCGTACACTGCACAACAAGAATGATCACCGATGTATGAGAATTAGAAGCTTAGATGGAAGTTATACAAGGCATATTATTTGTTACCAACAACAAAGGAGCAAGCAGTCCATCCGCCTCTCTTGGATCTAAGCACAGGGTTGCCCTTGAGATCCACGGAGCCATCCTTGGCGTAGTCTCCCTCCCCAGTCTCTTTGCTCTCCGCCATTGCCGAGCTATGGTGCTTCGAACACTCACGGAGTGGTTGCTCATTTATAGACTCTGTCAGACGCAGATTACCAATTTGTCCTCCACACTTACTCCTCGCATGGCCTTCTGTAGCCTTCCGTACACAAGCTTTCATTTCACGCTGTGCATAGAAGTATGTGCGGGTCAGTGCATAATTATTCGAAGGTTTGATAAGGAAGCGTGGAAACGTCTTCGATGAGGAAGACCTGAGGTGCATTAGTGAGTGAGTTTGGGGTCACCGCTGTTGCCGTCAGGTCTCCCTCGTTCGGCTGTGGAAGAAGACCGGCATGCCGCCATTGACAGCCTCGCTCCACGCCCTTGGAGTTGCACGCACTGCGAGCTCTTCTTGTTGCTCTACTCGCCTTCGTCCTCGCAGTTCAATGCACGTCTAACAACAAATAATTGATGTGTGGTTTAGTTCAGCAACTACTATGACATTTGTATCAGAACATGGCTTTGAGATAAATGAATCCCCAAAGTAGTATAGATTATCATCCAAGCAAGCTCGGACGACGAGAGGATGACATGGAAGATCAAAATGATTAAAGAAACATTAATCACTAGAGCACCAGTGGTCTAGTGGTAGAATAGTACCCTGCCACGGTACAGACCCGGGTTCGATTCCCGGCTGGTGCAAGGTTTTCAGTTTTTAGTAGCTTCACGAATTCTTCCGAGCATAATTTGATATGAGTTTTATAAGAAAGAAAATGACTTGACAGCGGCTTGAAAGAACCAAAGCGCACGACCAAAGTAATCTATTTATAGAGACTGTGAATATATAATCTACTTATAGAGACAATCTATCTCTTATCTTAAAATTACCCCTTTCTCCCGAAAAAGGGAAAACGTGCAGTAGGAATTATATTTATCGAAGAAAAAATGACTACTGTTAACGCATAATTTGATTATATGCGACATACACATTTAAGTTCACGATACATGTAAACTTAAAATATGCCACTGCAATATAAAGCAAAATCCATAGGGAACAAAGAAATGTAGGAATTTTCAGACACAAACGAAACATTTAACACTAAGTCTCAGACAAGTGACCTCTCAAGCAAAGCTTCCATGAGCCTCTCAGGAACTCCAAGAGGTCGTTACAAAATTTTAAATCGACTATTGATGGCTCATCGCAAGTAGTCAGACACTGTATCGACCACCTCTATTCGACTTGTCTCTTCTCGAGTCATCCTGCAGGAGGAGGGAACAAATTAACATTCTGAGGATCAGATGGTAACACGTACTATTTTTTTGATTTTCGGTTCACTTCGAGGTGCTCAATAGAACCAATAAAATTAAGGAAATAAAAATCTGGATGTAGTGTAAAATGCATTCGAGTCGATATGCTGACATGATAGATTGATGCCTGAGGTTTTAAGGTTGTAAAGAGATGTACATGAAAGTTGTATACGATCTTCTCATTGAAGTCGATGATTTCCTTCCACTTCCGCCCAATGCTCATCTAACAAAGAATTCATCGAGTTAGTTTCAGAACTGAGTACAAAATATCAAGAAACACGGAAACAAATCTAAAACATAAGAATAAAAAAGTGATTTAATATCATCATATGCTTTATTGTTCTCTTTTTTCTGGAATTGGGAACAAAATCAGGACCGGCCATAAGGTTTAGGATTAATATCTGGTCAGATCAATAAAATCTGATCATGGAGTCAGGTATTCTATAAAGAACCTAAAGTTAAAGATTGGTTAGGACTTAGGAATCAGCTGAAATCAGAAGGCAATCCGACAGACTGGTGGCATTGGTGAGCATAGGCTGCAATAAGCCTGACAGGTATTGGAACTAGCAAATTGTTAGAACTGGCCACAAGTCAGTCAGAACTGGTGAGATCAGCCTGGGATCAGCAAAGTACTGTTGATTCTTCCAGTTCATAATGATCCACAAAAAAAATCAGTATAGAACCTCGTGCACCGGGGCATCCTACTTATAGGTGTAGACCTCATCACACTGGTTCTTACCCCTAAAATAGAGAATACACTTATAGGTGTCTGTTCAATTATCGTACATAATAAGCCTACATAGAATAAAAGGTGATGCAAAAGACAGAATTGCACTACAAATATACCAAAAAGGAAATGATAAAAAATGTATAAATAGTTGACAGATGAGAGGAAGTCAGAGATGGTTAAAAAGCAATAAAGCTACAAAATGGTGTTTGGTAACTTTGAAAACCAAAGATCTTAAAACCTGCTTAGCTGTGTCTTGTGGACAAAAAAATCATAAGCGATATAGGAAAAAAGATCTCATAAAGATTATGGAAGGAAACTGGGTAAGAATTGAGCACGTTAATCTTAATCTCATCAATCTGGTAATTAAAATAAAGTGTCGATGTCCCTATATTTTACTTACCTGAGCAGTCAGATTAACAATATTAATCATACTTTATACGGCAGTTTCTCCATTTCTTTTTCCCAAATTTACAACTATGATGCTGTTTACAATGTTGAATCTCGGATTTTGATGATAAAACTAATTGATTGTGTTTAGATGTTTAACTGCATTTTGAGTGATGCAGGTCTACTCGATCAGGATTAGACAGTTGACGCAGAAGGAATTGACGTTGCGCCGGAGGAGATCACGTTAGGATATTGGACGGTAGGACGCTTCGGACGTCGGGCATCGGGCCAAGGAGAGCGGAATTGCACCAAGGATATCGGGGTTGCGGAGGTCAACCGCCGATTGGGCAACAAGCCGCAAGAGAGAATGATGCGCTGAAGAATCGGACGAAGCGCCAACCAATGACGTGCCGGGCAACAGAATGTCAATTCGCGTTGTAATAATTGTCTAGATCAGAGTAGAGTTTTGGCTTGTGTGTGCAGGATTAACTACGATAACGAAGAAGACATAAAGCGAAACAAAGTGCCGGAGTCAAGCGCGAAGGATTCGTTGGGAGTTCGAGAGTTCGACGGAAGTCTAAAGGATCGTCGGGAATGCTGTCGGAACTAGCCGAGAATGAGTAGGGAGCTTGCTGAAGGGTTTTTCGGAAGCTCGCCAAAAGGTTCGTCGGAAATTCACGGAGCTCACCGAGAAAGATCGGAGCTTGCCGAAGAAGCTCGTCGGAACTCGCCAAGATCAAATCGTGAAGTCTAGGAGCTTGCCGGGAGTCCGCAGAATGGTTTCCGAGAGTTTATCGGAAGACCGTCGGAAGTTCGCCGAAAGCTCGCCGGAAGAAGTCTTGACTTATGGACTTTGTAATAGCTTAGAAAATGTCTTTAAATTTGTAGTTAGCACGTTAATTAGGGCTAAGATTAGGTGTTAATCCTATGACCCAAGTAGGGGCCAATTCGGCCCAAGTTCGGACTGGTTTGGGCCAATTTTGGAGCCCAACCAGTGAGCTGAAATAGTGTAGGTGGTGGCACCGCCCAGAGGCCGAGAGCTGGGCGGTGGCACCACCTGGGCTGGGCGGTTGCACCGCCCAGCACCCGAGAGCTGGGCGGTGGCACCGCTAGCATCGGGAACATAAGAGAATTCAAATTTTTGGAGCCCAAATTTGAATCCTCTTGAGGCCTATAAATACCCCTCAATTCTCAGCAGAGAGAACAACTTTTTGAGCAGCAAGTGATTGAGAGAAAGGTCTTAGAAAAGTCTTAGCAATCCTTGGTTTTCAATTTGCTAGTGTTCACCTCCTTTCTTGAAAATCTGTAAGAGTGTGAACTGCTTGTAAAGAGTTGTAAGAGGGGTATTTACCCTTCAATTTCAAGAGATTTGCTAGTGGAAGGTGGAAGCCTCGTCGAAGAGGGGCCTCGCAAGTGGATGTAGGTCATTTGACCGAACCACTTTAAAAACGGCGTAATCTCTGGTTTGCATTTCATTGTTGCTATTCACATTACTGCAAACTTTCTTACTTGCTTTATTTACTCATTACCTTAGCTGCTCTACTATACGAATACGCTTTCAAGTTCAATTTTTACCGTACGAAAGATTTATCAAAACCGACGTTTTAATCCGCTGCACTAATTCACCCCCCCTCTTAGTGCCGCTCCGGTCCTAACATACAACTCTTCATCTTTTCAAAGTACTAAACAACATTATCTCAACCAATCATACCTGTAACTTCTTGGTGCATTTTGACATTCCTTGAATCCTCTTTAGAGGGTTTTCTGTAATGCAAACTTCTTCAAAATTCAGATTTTAATTTAATGCTTTACTAATATCACCATATTTTTTGGTACAAAACAGCATAAGTTGGTGAATAGTGATTAAGCACTCAATGTCACAACCGTTAATATTCAATCGAATGGTGCAAGCATACATTAAGCATAGATCACAAATAATGCAGTCATCATGCCATGAGTGCACGAAGGGGCCTTATCATGGACCAAAGACACCATCAAGTAATTAATTCAAAAACAGCACCCAAACAGTGCCACCAACATTTTCTTAAAAAGGTAAAGATCACAGTAAAAGAAAGAAACATGAACACCCAATGTTGTATATGACTACCTACAGTATAAAGTAATTTATATTATATTATGTCTTTACAGATTAATATCCATCACAACTTTATTCAAGTATGAAAGAAAAGAACCTGAACAGCTTCGTTGCTTGCTGCCTTTGTCCACAACGCAAGCTTGTCCTGCCTTTGGCGTACACTAACAACAATACCACAAATTTCCTCACTCTCTTCAAACTGCTCCCCAATCAAAGCCATCAACTGCAAAATCCAGTTAATTGCATATCAAAAATCACTTAGGATTACAATCTAGTAAATTTCAAAATAGTCGCTACAAACTTAAGAGCAAATTACTGTCAAAAATATAAAAATGACACACCGTCTCTAGCCACATGGTGTCAAGAGTGGCTTTTCTATTACATGTAACAGTCCACTTGCCTCCATTTGCACATTCAGGATCTTCCCATTTGGGTTCTATCCCGGACTTGAAACAGTGGAAGTCGGTGTTAGCAGGCAATTTGCTGGGACGAAAGATCTGATCATACAAGCTGCAAAGGAGAAACAAAACCAAATGCACAATTATTAAGCAAACTTAAAGCTAACATGGAAGATGAGAAAAAATTACAAGAGCCCTGGTTAAAGATTAGTTATATAACAACAGAACGAATGCCATAACCTTATTAACATCAGAGGGCTAAAAGTACATAGTGATATGATTATTACAATGTTCGATCGGGATTATAACGAGTTTTATACCAACTGTTGTTCAACAAAATAAATCACAAAACAGTAGAAAAAAAGAAAAGGATTTCAGCACCCAAATGCTTGCAAATTTTGACCACCCTGTTGTGCTGTTTGAGTTGATACTTCTAGAATTCTAACAATTAAATGGAGAAGCTGTAGTTCAAAGTACCGAGATGATGATTTATTCCCTTTGAACATGAACTAATAGAAAAAAAAAAGAGTGATAACCACACATGTTCTTACGATAAAAATAAGTATAATTGCTTTCCCATCTTCGTCGTTAAGGATTTACGGGTTAAAATCATGATGGAAGGCGTCACCTCCATTATTCCTTTTTTAAGATCTAAAGAAAGAAGGCTACTAAATAAATCATCAACACGCAAAACTGCAAAGAATCATACAAAGCTATGATTCACTTCCACGGCAGGCAGGCTAGAAAATATGAATACAAGCAAGACGAACGATAAACCCTCTCAAGCACCACAGATCGTAATATAGATCAGGAGGAACAGATCGAATATCAAGGGTGTCGTACCACCAGAACTCCTCGACGGTGTCGAAGGTGTAGACCTTGCGAAGGGCGCTGCCCCAGGCGGCGCCCTGCTTCGGCTTCGACTGGTTGTCGAACCAGAACGTCCACTTCCTCTCCAGGCGGTGTGGCGCCTCTACTCCGCCCTCGCCACCAGAGCTCGTCGCCATCGTCTCGCCCACCTCCGCCATCCTCCTCTCCAATCTCCGTCGACTTTCACAGAACCAGAAGCGACGAGACGCCAAAAGAGAGCCGCCGCCACAAGAACGAAGGGTTCGGAGACGGTCGCATAAATAACGAGGTTTCTTGACGTAAGCCCCTCACATCATTTCATTTGCATATAAAGTCCCCAAAACGTCTGCCAATTAGCATGAATTAAATCTGATGAAATAGTAACCATCAGTGGTGTTACGTCCGAAGCAATACATTGTAAACACATGGCTATCTTTGTGCTTTTTATTTAATAAAACTTTTATCCGAAATAAATCATTTAAATCAAATTATGACGCTGAATAAAAAATCATAAATAAATTCACGAGTTGAATTATATAAAAATATATATTAAAGATAAAATATATATTGTATAATCAAATCCAAACACCACATAGAATTCTCATCCAACTCAGCGTTAGGATGGATCAAATTGAATCATTAGTTATATCTTCAATCAATCTATGATTTGAAGATCAATATGAATGATTTGATTACATAATTTAAGTATATCATTGATAAAAATCTCTTCTTCAAGATATGTATAAATACACATTATGATGTAAATGAAATAATAAATTCTCTAATTCTTCATGATATTAGAGTCCCTTGTCTCTAGCAAGACTTTCCCTTGTGCAACGATAGCAATTCCTCTTCTCTATGAGCTTGTTAGCCTCCTTCAGCCTTAGGTTCGTGAAAGTCCTCACCTCCTTTATGATCTTGGTGGCATAGACATTGAAGTTCTCCAACTTCAGATCAAACGTTGTCTTTTCCAAAGGTGGCATTGGCGGGTCTAGGGAAGCCAATGATGACACCCATGTCAGAAAAATAGCAATGATTCTCTATGGTAAGTAAAGAATAGTAGTGATTTTCCTCACCGATGCCTCCTACGACTCTTCTTTAAATAACAAACATTCAACTAGTAGATCTGTTATCCAAAATTATAATTGTAACCTTATGTGATATCCACTATGGGGCTCTACCAAATAAGCTAGTGGCAGAGGTTCTGTCATCACCACAGAAGGCCTCTCATTTTCTACAAATCCTCCATTTGATTGACGATTAGATCTATAGAAGACATCTACTTTGCTAGTTTGGGTCCTTTCTTTGTTCCTTTAATCGCCACCTACACCACTCACACGTGAACTCTTCTTCTTTGTTAGACATCTCTATAGTATTGCCAATATTCTCCTTATATCATATCAGGCGACTTGCTCCTAATGCACGGGTGCAACCAAAGTTGAAGTCGTCGACTTCTTCGATGATTATTCCAATTTGATTTTTTAGCTATACTTGACATTAAACAGACAATATACTGAACCAGAAGTAGTCTTCTTACTCTTTTCTACTTATTGAATAATAGATAATTACATATCATAGGCCACTCCTTAGATCTACTATTGTTCATTACTATTCCGACATGTCTTCTCCTCCAATCACTCAACATATATATATCTTCTTCTTTCTCATCATGCTCTAATTACTATTTCCTTAGAAAAAAATAATTTATCTCTACCTACAAAACTTATATCCATCAATACAGCAATTCTAATCGCCTTCAAACTATCCAAAGGTGGTAACTATACATTTTGACGAGCACAATTTACTAATATCCTCTTTGGATATAATATATTATGCTACATTGATTACTCTCTTTGTTGACCATCATAAAAGATCCAAATATCAAGAGAACCCATCAAAATGCCTTAATCACAAGTTATGATTACGACAAGATCATCTTATTATACAAGTAATTCAAGCCTTAGTGGTTGGCTCCATGACACAACTAATCTCTTCGTGTAGCACTATAGCAAAAGTATGATCAAAGTTACAAACTATCCTTACCAATTGCTTTTGTACTCGTATGCTAAATTTTTAATCTACTTTCATAAAAATAATACAATATAGAAGTACTATTGTTGATTATATGCAAAATTTAAAAGTTATTATAGATGACTTTGTTTTAATAGGTCATCATTGATGAAGAAGTTATTATCCATACTTTTAATAACCTAGGAGATGTATATAAGAAATTAGTGATGATAATTTGGGCATGTGACTCACCAATATTATTTGAAGAACTCTACAATAAGTTGATTATGAAACATATCTAAAATGAGGAGAGGATGATAGGACCAACTATCATAGCTTAGTTTAGTCAAAAATCCAAAATAAAGAATAATCAAAGCAACAAAAACTTTAATAAAGGACAAATGCCCCTTGGCCACATTAATAACACATAAAGCCATCCTTCCAACCATGGTGGCAACTTCAATCTAAACAACTCAGGAAATAACTTCAACTATAACTATTAATAGTTCTAGTATCTCAATAATAACAATCAATAAAAAGTTATTTGCCACCTTTATTATAAAATTGGACATACAGTAAAAGTTTATTGGTCTTAACTCAAGCCTACTATCATACCCAACTAGTCTCAAGCAAACATTATAATTACTTCGACTACTCATCCAAGCAACTAGATTGTTGACTCCGGTGATTCTTATCATGTCACCTTTAATTTATAGAACTTATGCATCTATAATAACTAAGGAGGTAATAAAGACATCATAATCATTGATTATAATGAAATTCTTATTGCTCATATCAAAACTTAATTCACATATGAATACTTTTATACCTGATGATATTTTATGTGTACTTCATATCAAAAGGTATCTTATCTTTTTATATCAATTCTATAAATAAAATGACACATTTATTGAGTTCTTTCTTAACTCATTTCTTGTAAAAGATCTAAGCAGGGAGGCATCTTTAGTCTAAGGCCAGAATATATATATTTATGAATGGTCGTGAGCTTCATAAATTACCCAATCAATTACTCTTATTTCAATTATTGCTTCCGTGGCATCCGTTATCCTCTATTCAACAATAACTAATTTCTTGTTACTCTCTTTCAATTTTTAAATAATTATAATTTATTTTGATGCTTGTCTTAATAATAAAGGTCATAGATTATCTTTTGGAATGTCTTTCATATTATATTCTAAACCATTTAAAATTATTTACACTAATGTCTAGTCCATTACTCGAACCATCTTCTTTGATAATTTTAGATTCTATGCCATATTCATTGATTACTTCACTAAATATATATGATTATATCCTTTTATACATAAATATGAAGTCACCAAAATCTTTATCCATTTTAGAATGATGGTCGAGAACTTCTTCCTATCTACTATCAAATAACTTACTCTAATGGAGGAGATAAATACTGAGCCCTAACAACTCACATTTTATCCTGTAAAGTCACCACATGCACACCTCAACTAATTGGCTCTATTGAACAAAAGTATCGACATATAGTCTCACCCTTTTACACCAAAACTCTATACCATTAATTTTTTGATTAGTAACCTTTCAAACTGTAATATACGTCATTAACCATATATTCACTCCAATCTTACAACACTAGTTATAATTTGAAAAGCTATTTCATAAATCCCCAAACTTTCAAAAACTTAAAGTATTTGATTGTTTATGTTATCTTTGGCTATGCATATATGATCATATAAGTTAACACCAAGATCCAAACATTTCATCTTTATTGAGTACTCTTTTGAACATAATACATTTTGATGCTCTAATCCTCAAATTCAAAAGGTCTTTATACCACATTATGTTATTTTTGTTGAGTCCACTTTTTCCTTTCAAAATTTTGCTCATTCATCAATGCAAGCCACTATAACAATCATATGTCATTAGGTCTATATGAGTACACCATAAACCCTCTCAAGCACACCCCTCACCACATTAACCAACAGTTCTCTTCTAGACCTGTCATCCCTTATCACTCTAGTACATAGTACCTCACCCTCTCTATAACTTCTTCATCTACTCTACTTACTCACTCTGCAATGCTCGATGAAACAACACTCTTAGTATGACAAATGATGTCTTTATCCTCTTATTGATAAAGTAACACTAAGGTATATCTACCTGATTAGGTATATGTTACTAACTATCTACTAATTCTTATACCTCTAATATAACCTAATAATACCATTGGGTTTGAACGTCACATGATAACATACTCCAAAAATAACATCTTCAAGCCACATTAAATCCTTAAAATTATTTACACTAACCTCTAGCCCCTACCCCAACCACCTCCTTTGATAATTTTAGATTCTGTCATTTTCGTAGATTGCTTCACCAAATATACATGACTCTACTCTCTCAAATATAAATATGAAGTCACAAGAATATTTGTCCATTTTAGAATGATGGTCGAGAACTTCTTCCAGTCTGCTATCAAAACAATTTACTTTAATGAATAAGATAAATACCAAAGCCTCAAACTTACCTCTGATATACAATATCTCAAGCCACCACAATACATACATCAACTAATTGGCTCTACTAAATGAAAGCATCGATATATAGTTGAAATTAGTCTCACCCTTTTACACTAAAACTTTATGACACTAATCATTTGGTCAATAGCCTTTCAAACTGTAATCTACCTCATTAATCACATGCTCATCCCAATCCTATAATATTAGTCATTATTTAAAAAACTATTTAATAAAATTTTAAACATTTAAAAACTTAAAATATTTGGCTATTTATGTTATCCCTAGCTACACTCCTACACATCACACAAGGTTACACCAATATCTATGCCTTGTATCTTCATTGGATACTCCCATGAGCATATATGTTTCAATACTATAATCCTTAAACATAAAAAGTCTTTGTATTATGTTATATTATTTTTGTTGAGTCCATCTTTCCCTTTCAAAATCTTGCTCCTTTAGAAATGCGAGCTACTATAATAACCATACATTACTAGTTCATATGAGTACACCTCAAACCCTCTCAAGCACACCTCTTACCGTATAAACCAATAGTTCTCTTTTAGACTTGTCCTCCTGTATCACTCTAGTTCAGCAGCACCTTACTCCCTATACAACTTTTTTTATCTATTCCTATACTAACCCACTCTCCAATGCCCAATAAAGTAATACCCTTGGCACCACAAATGATATCTTTATTCTTATCTTAACAAAATGACACCAAAGTATATCAACCTGATCAAGTACATGTTACTAACTCTCTACCAATTTTCATACCTCCAACACAACCTAATAATACCACTGAGCTTGAATATCACATGACAACAAACTCCAAAAATGACATCTTTAAACCATGTTAAATCTTTGATCTTCATTCTATCACAAGCTCTCCACTTGAGCCTACTAAACCCATTATCATCACTCAAACTAAAAATCTCTATACTGGTACAAAGCCATATGTGAAGAATATAATACTATACACCATAGTGTTATACAATGCTATACACCATAAAATATCATCGGGTGTAAGTGGATCTTTCAAATTAAATGGAACCTAGATGGATCCATATTAGATGCAAAGTACGTCTAGTGGCTAAAAAGTTTCACCAACGATTAGGTATTGATTTCATAAAATATTTAGTCTAATTATTAAATTAACAAGAATTCAACTAATCTATTACTCAAGCTTAGTATATACGGCTCATTAGACATTAATAATACTTTGTTACAAGGGACCTTAATTAAAGATGTCTTATGTAACAATCCTCTAACTTTATCTACCCTCATTATCTAAGTCATGTTTGTAAACTATAAAAAAACTATTTAAAAACTTCGCGAAGCTACAAGAGCTTAGTGTACCAAACTTAACTTGTTTTTTAGTTGACTTTGTCAACTTCAAATTTGACACTTATTATTTCTACAATAACAAAAATATATATATATATCTACTGATTTATGTGGATGATATTATCATCACAAACAATAATCCCATGTAGATCAAATAATTCTTAAGCAATTAGTAGATTGATTCTCTATCAATATCTAGAAATAATAAGTTATTTTTTTAGACTTCTTATATTTCAAAAGGAGTACATTTAGATTATATTTCAAAAGGAGTACATTTAAGATTTATTATCAAAGACAAATATATAGAATATCAAAGAAGTTATCACTCTATTACCATCACTAAATCACTCAAATTATATAATGATGATCGGATTCTTATAATATTTATCTCTCACACATTCGTACAAATTCGTACAAATTATAACAATTCATACATTGATCCTCTATTACATATTACATACTGGTGTGCACTAAAACACATCCTATAATATCTCAAAGGAAATAAAATATAATCACAATATCCACCGTCACAAGAATATGACTTAAAAATCAAATTTGAATAAATGATTTGATTATATAATTTCGGCATATAATTAAAAAAAACTTAAAATCTATTTAAATATATATCAATAAAAGTTCTCCCATTCTTCAATAATAAGCTGATCTAATTATCATACATGTTATACAAAGTTGTTTTCAACGGGTGACCACCACGACAAAGCAGAGACCAATATCAAATTTCAAGCTATTCACCGAATAGATGTCTTGAGCGGTTCAAATCACGGAAACCAAGTCAGGACACTCACTGCGGAGACTCGCAATCAAGAATACTGATGCATTTATTTACCTTCTTTTATTACACATTGACTATAAGTTACGGACCATATTCACCCGATAATAGTTTCATTTAGCCAACGAGGAGGCTTTTTCCAACGCAGAATCCACTGTCTGGCTTATCGGACAGAGACGCTTCCAAAAGACAACGTCGCACATGTAACCAGTGTTGATTACATCATTTTTCTATCTGAATATACATCTGAGTATATTGTGAATCATCTTCAACCAATCACGACAAAACACACAAGGGGGCTAATAAGAAGATTCTAGGAGCAGCCCTGGAAGAAGGAAAAAAATAAACATGGCTGCAGGAACATATCTATGATGAATGATAGCCAAAAGAATTGCAGCTAAGGCTCCCACCTTGTGCTGGGAATTAACAGCAATTAATCCTTTTCTCCAGCTTTAGCGCATGTTCCTTCACACTGGAAATAACATTCTTGACATGCTTCAGTTCCTCTTAGTTATAAGTCATGAAAGAGCCTCCTAATGTGTTCAACTGTAGCAGGCATCAACGTGATTGGGCATCTCTTATACTGTAAAGTGCAATATCACACGACAATCATCAGAAAAGCATCAGAATGGCATTCCATCCCACCAAAACTGAGATAAATCCTGGGTCTCACCTGTGAAACATATTTAAATATGCAAGAATAGCAGAAAACAAAACCAGAAACAGTAACAACTGATGGATTCATCCGTTTCTGGGAACACAGAGGGCACAGTGTCCTGTCCTGTGGCAACGGAATCCCATCTCTCGCCACCTATGGTTAAACCGTCAAAGGTGCTTATAAAGACAATAATTGAGAGAATAGCTGCATAGTTATTGATTATCCAACAATGTTAACATATTTAATTTCCTGAACAAACCATTACAGAAAAATAAAGTTAACCGTTGATTCACATAGAAGACTTCAAAATCAATTAATTATAACTGATTTTAAAGGGTAAAAACTCCGACAAAATTCATCCAACAAATTGGGACACATGCTAATTCAGGCTAGCTACATTTAAACAGATACCAAAATATGTTCTTAGATCAAGTAGATGAAAAGACAAAACAGCCAAAGAAGAGCAGGAAAGACATTGAGAAGATAACAGGTCCCCGTCTTAACCACAATTTTAAGCATAGCATATGAAAACCTGATCGTGTATTATTGAAGTGTAAAGAATACCAGCATCAAAAACTAATAAAACATGTAAGAGGACAATGAACCTACCTTTGGGGGAGGTGGAGGTGGGGGTGGAGGGTACACTGTTGGAGCTGACATTCTTTCTTCCGCAGATTGGTACCACCATTCCATCATCTGCATAAATGATCATGAGGGTAACATGTTGGTAATAAGTATGATAATAGTGCAAGGGATCAAGCCAATAAGCTGATGTGAGTTAAAGGAAATGTAGCTGTTACAGGATTTATGGCATGCAAACAACAGCTGCAGGAGTTGCCATTACCATGCTATTAAATCGCACGAAGTAGGGCATACTGGTCTATAACCACATTTACTCCAATGTTACTACAGAAAAGTTAAGGGTGAAATGGAAACAAGAAACAGTGGAAACTTAGGCAATGCACAGCTATATTTCATAAAACAAGATCCGTATATCTAAGTAGTAGCAGTATGTAAGATGTCCATATATTACAGACATCAAAATAAAATGCATGCCTAAGTCTGCCGTAAACTTAAACTAACCAAATAATTTTGAAATAACTAACATCTTTGTACAATTCAGGATAAGATAAAGCAGCTACAGCATTATTATGCAAATTCCTACCGGAAAATATCCATGATCAATATCCAGACAAAAAGGAAAAATAAAATAGTTGGCAATGAAACATGCATCCTAAACATGCTTCACAACAAAGCATTTATACAAAGAAGAGAAGATACTAGTACTTATATATATCACAAAGTTAAATGGTAACATAATAATCGATACCATTCAACGTATGCCATTAGACAAACTGCTAAAGTTCTACCCCATTGAAGTATCCACAAGTTGCATCTTTTGTATTATAATATATGGTACTAAAGAGGTATATCCTTGAAAACTGCTAAGGCAAAAGTCAAACATGTTTACATGATAACTATAATGTGAAAACAAACTTACACTACAATATTCCAAAGCAACAATAGGGTTCCTGATGTCATGCAACAAGAAACAGGCAGGAGGTATGGTATACTTACTTTAAAGAAGAAAACAGCAGCTATTAGTCCAGTTTGGGCGTAATCCAAAGTGGTGTATAGGCAGCTAAGCAACACTCTCTGAATTGCCTACAAAAGCCAAGCAAGCCACTAGATCAGATTTAGCACATGAACATAGATTCCTGATGCAGAAAACAATGACATCACATTTCTAATCATACACGAATAAACCCACTCTTATTTTAACAAAAAACCAACATACCTTCAACCATGAAGGACCGCGTAGTCTCTCACGTTCACGACTTCTGATCTTTGAAATTCTAGAAGATGAATCCATCTAGCTTGACATCAATTAAGTGCAATCCAATTATATAAGTCTACACCATAAAGGATTTCAAATTTCACATTTAGCTATCTAGATTGCTACTGTAATCATTAAGATGGCATAAATACGAACGAAGCTCTATAACAGACAACCAAATTGATGCTCTATGGTAGGCTACCGAATTTGCATAATATGGAGACATCAGACATGAACGGATACAGCAAAGGTTCTCAGGTCTATTGGTTGTGATTTGTCATCCAGAAAAATATAACGACTGCCAAAACTAACAGGATTCATGGATGTATTTGACAATTTACCACACCAAGCCATCAGACTCGCATGTGATGCAACAAATGACCAGCACAACCAGCCCAACACAGTTCCTAGTCCTGTGCCAACCCAGGACAGGAAAAATGCTCAACACGTAATTTGGCAGTCTTTGAATGATACAATAAGTATCAGCACCATCAAGTATGAGAAACAAGGAACTGAAGAAATTATGATATAATGCTATGTCAAAAAACAATCCAACTAGTAAGGAATGCATGACAAGTGCATAACAAACCTAATGCAAAAGGTCTCTCTACTCCTCCAATGCAGTATTCAAGTATAAGATTTCAAGCTTCAAACACCCTAAAGTTCATGCATAGCATATAATGAGGTTAATCCAGGATCTTTATTATCCCTAGCATAATGGGCTGGGCTACCCAGGCAACAAAATAAACGAATGGCACATGTAAAATTTCACTGGAGTTAGTCACTAATTGAAATCTTGACAAAGTACTGCCAGGGTCCATACCAGTTCTTGCCCTGTGGCACGGCACACATGAACCCCAAGGGCATGTAGTCCTGGACCATAGAACCCAGTGGCATCCAGAAGATATAATAACTGGTAAGCAAAAGACAGACCTGCAATGAAGGGAACAACTTCAATTTATAGGTCCTAATTAAATTGCAAGTCACTTGGGTCCAGACTAGTAAACAAGTCACTTGCAAGATGCATGAGGTTGGCCTTAAAAACCTTAATATCTCATCTGCATAGTTCCTAGGAAAGTGAAAGTTCTAAAATTAACTCAGCAAATAATTTTTGCTGATTTGCCACACACACTTCTCTAAAGAGAAAATATATCAACTAAGTGAAGTGCATCCTTACATGCCTGTAGGCAACTGAAGATGACATTTCAGCATTAGTCTGTACTAGCGATAAGTTTGTGGTTTGAAGCGAACAAAATACCTTCATTGGTTGCATGGATCCATGGGTAGCAAGCACCTATAATTGCTTTAATTTTCCTTTTAAGATCCAGCACACTAGATCCTGCTTCACTTGAAGCCTGGATTTGACCATGAGAAATCTCTCCTTGATCCAAGAGAAAGTCTGCATCATCCAATCTGACATCATCATGGCCCCAAAGACTTGCTTGAAGCCTTGCTTCCCTTTCTTGATTGTAAATGGCATGCAGTTTTGACTTGACATATGGCAAAATGACCTAGACCAAGAAAAAAAAGAAGAAGAAAGATTAGCTAATGATTTTGTAGCTGACCACAAAAAACTTTTTCCTAATTACTGCAAAGAACTATTGTCAGAACTAACGAATAAAGGGCATCCAATACTTAGAAAGCATATTTGGATTGTACACAAGGAAGTTATATGTATGATTCCAATTGTATATGTAGCTTTATTTATTTGACAAGTACACCCGATAATTTGCCAGTTTGAAATCTCCAAACCACTTGAACAGCCTTATCATTTATTCTTACCAAACAACACAAGCTTTCAGAACAACATGGTCTTTATGTTGACAGAACATTATTCTCATAGCTTCATTTTGCTTCCCGTCTTTCCTATGGTTCAATTAAATTCTTAAATATAAAAATATTGACAGATTCATCAACATTCATGCATTTTTTACTGTTTGAAATATCTTCAGAGAACAATATCTTTTTAGACATAGTAACTTTATGGACAAAGCACTAATGATAAGCATTATATTGGGACAAAATAAGATGAAGATACAAACGTGATCTTATTTCATTGTATCTACTCTGAAAACTGGGTCATGTGTAAATCAGAAAGAAGAAAGGTTCTCATCTAACATGGCACTATAGTCGCCAGCTTATCTGAATCGCACTCTGGAATCTGCATAAGATTCCAGAGTGTAACATACATCCTAGGAATAAGCATGATTGTAACATACATAAGAAACTCAATATGAAAAGATCACACACTGGAAAACAACAGATAAGAATACTGCTGCATTCGATTAATGCAGAAACGACTACTTGAGAGTGTGGTTCATAGTCAGTACAGCTGAATTAGAAAAGATTATCATAGTAGTACCTAAGGTTATATTTCTGTGTCAAAGATTATCATAGTAGCAGCTGAACAGAATGAGAATTTTAAATGAGCAGTTTAGAAGCTGCAATTTATTCAATAAAATGGCAAAGAAACATCCATAATATTTTACCTATTAGGTTGACATAATGACATTTCTGTCATCAGAATACAATAATAAATAGAAAAATCAGGCAAAAGAATGATAATGTACAGCCTGCCATTGGTCAATTGGCATAGTTCAGTAGTTTCAAAATCCAAGGAGACAAACAGATTAACATCAAAGATATTGTTGAACAGCTAGCAGAATTTGATACCAGAAATGCAACCGAGAGAACTTTTTGGCGCTTCTTTAATCCAGAATGACGGATCCTATCATTTGATTCCATGTCAGAAGTATGTTTAGTTGGTGTTATATTCACAGACCTCCTTCTGAGACCATACAAGGACTCTGAAAAAGAAGCATCTGGAGAAGAATATGCATAAGATGATCATGTCAAAAATAGCAGATAAGAGGAGAGCTCACAAAATGCAGTTCATCAATACCAAAATAAATAACATAAATATTCAGCAGATAAGGCACAACAACTCTGTTGATTAATGATAGTTATAACTTATAACATGGTTTTATTCCAATTGACAAAAGAATTTTATTTCATGTTCCAAATGAAAAGACGGATGAAACTTCCCCAACTTTTGCCTCAAAGGTGCAAAGGAATATACAAGTAACCAGTGAAGAAAGATTTCACACCAAAGTATGAATGTTCCATAAGTATACTAAGAATCTGTGCAAGTAAATTAAAAAAATCTAAATAATATGTCACTATGGATATCATTAAGGAAGGTCCAAAAAAGAAAATTAGCTACAAAAAGATAGGATGAGTTATTAGTTTCTTGTTTTCAATTGATGAACCATCAATGTGTAGATGAGCAACAGAGGAGCAGAAGCAGCAGCAGTGATAAGGCGGTGACATCACAATGTCTCAGTGAGGAGTAGCGGAATAGAAGAAAGAAGAGAAGAGAAAGAAAAAGAAAAAGAAAATGATATGATGGGTACTGATACTGGCACTGACACTCCACAATTTGGTATCAGTCAGCTAACAAGCAGTAAGCTAGGTTTCGGACTGAGCAACCATTGAATTGTCAAACGGTAAAAAATGGACTATACCAAAGTTTAAATTAATGTGAATCCATCAACCACAAAACAAGAAAAATCATGTCACAGGGTTCAACGCTAGATTTTTTATAAGCATAGAACAATCTACAGTTCAAAAATCCAAAAATTTTAGAAGTCCACACTCATGAAATCAATTGTGTCTATTCACTTAATCCACACAGCTAGCAGTCATCCATGCAAACTAATGAATCTCTTTGTAATTTCTTCAACTTAATAGAAAATAATAAGGCTATCATGTTACCTATTGACTGCATTTGTTAAATATGTGAACCAATCTTGAGCTACTCAAAGTGAACTAAGCATAATATTTGCGCATAAAACAAAAAACATTCTTTAAGAGAATACCATATTTAGTGTCTCTATTATAACTCCCAAGACCCTCATAACAATTAAATTGATGTGCTAACTCATTACAATATCTAAAAGTAGTCAACTGTTAAGTGTATAAAATAATTTATGGAGTAGAATTGATTTCATTTTCTGCTTTGATAACTGGAAATATGATAACATCAACATGCAATATAACATTGTAACATAAATAGGCAACATAAAAATATGTGAAAAAACATATACACATATACATAACAATGTTCTTTTCAACTTTCAAATATCAATTTCAACTTGTAGCTAACAAAATAGATTGGTGGAATTTAACAAGGAGCAGCCAAAAAAGAATTTTGAAACTTGATGTGTTGCTAATTGTTGTCAAGTTTAAAACATCCCTTATCAAAACAGTAACAGAGGTGCTTTTTTATAAAAATAATTTGATTATGGTATCAGTGGAACAAAAGGAATTATCTAGATGCCACATCACATAACCCAAATCCACATCTAAAACAGATGAACCATAAGGAGCTCTAGACTGAACAGTTTTTGGAAGGATGATTGGTGTACTGAGCTGTACACTTTTTTGTGCTCTGAGGAGCATAGTAATGGTTGTATCCATCCTGCTACTAGAGTAATATAATTTCTATTTTTTAAAAAAGAGGGGTGGTCCAGTGCAGTAGACTCCTGCCAGTGCAGGATCTAGGCTAGGTCTTATCTATGCAGCTAAACCAACATGTGACAGAGGTTATTTTCATCACTCAAACCCTTGATACCAAGAGTGCAGGTGGCTTAATATGGAGCAATGCAATCCAGCAGATGTCAAGTCTACCGCAGGTCAAACCAAGGTTTTTAGTACCATACTATACTGTTTGGTACAGGCGGTACATACTGGTCCGCTAGTTGACCGGCACGCAGACCACTCGCTACTGGGCAGTGTCAGTTGGCGGACAGAAGGAGCACAACGGTGAGGAAAATGAGGCTGCTGCACTCATTGGACGGAGAAGGCATGACGAAGAAAGGAGTTGGACGTGGTAGGACACGAAGAAGCACTCCGTCGGGCAGAACGTAGTAGGGGGCGGAGGGATCATGGCCGTTGTGATTGGGGAGGTTGCGGTCAACGGCGAAGGAAGGGGTCCTAACCCATGTTGGTGTGCTGCATATTTAGGAAGCCGTCCCCTTCTCGCTCTTACCGTCATCTTGGTCTTCTTCCTCGTAATCGCTAAGGGCGGTAGCAGCGAGGGAGCGGGAGATGAGCTCGCCCTAGGTTGGATCCGGCTACTACGGGAGCATTGCAGAGTGTCTCGCGGGGGGTGAGTTCGAGCTGGGGACAGAGGTGACCCGCCGACTCCTCACCCGCTCCTACTACATCAACTACAATGCCCTCAGGCGCAATAGCATCCCCTGCTCTTGCCGCAACGCCTCCTACTACAACTACCGCCCTGATGCTCGGGCCAACCCCTACTCTCGCAGTTGCTCCGCCATCACCCCCTTTCCATTTCTTGAAATGTGATATTTAGACTAAGCGAAGGTTGATTCCGCATGTTTCTTCTTAAAAGAAGGGTGTACCGCTCAATATGGTATACCGTACCATACCGAGCAAAGCTCGGTACACCGGGACATACCAGATTAAAAGCCTTGGGTCAAACATATACTTCCATGTGCAAAGAGGTTACATTTGACTCTCAAACACTTGATACCCAGGTTACAGAAGGTTAGCATGGAAATGGAGACCCCTTTATGAGATATATCAAAATTATCAAATATATGCAAGCATACATTGATTAGAAAAATGAATACAGAACCTGATGTCTATAAACTGAGTTTAAAGAATTAACATCAACAAAAAAGTTACAAATATATGAAGCCATACATTGCGTAAGAGATGAATACAGAACCTGTTGTGCGTAAACTATGAGTTTCCAGAACCAACATCAACAAGGAAAAGAATTCATCATCATAATCTAACACCTTGTGAAGGAATGGTCTTCTTAAAGCAAACACCTGTGGAGCATATCAACACAAAACAATGTTAATTAAAGCATTTGTTGTTAGAAGCATTCCAAGTAAACCAGATGCAATGAGTGGGATAGCAAAGCATGAGTACAGATATGTAGCTAGCGTTAATCCAAAATGGACAACTTTGTCCTATTTCAGGCAGTGAACAATAACACATCAGTTACATGAAATGAAAGTAATGTGACTCTAAAATAGAATAGTTCGATAGTCGAAGAATGGGTTGTTGTGCCCTTGTGGTCGATTAAAAAATTGCCACTGGCTGTCTGCACTGACCCTGATTTTTTTTTTTTTTTTGGCTCCTTCTCTGTTAACTTGCTATGTAGAGGCAGCAGTGATACATCAAATCAACTGCAGTAAGTGCTAGTATCTTCATACAATCCATCATTTCTTATCAACACATTCTTCCTCAACCTTTTCTGGGAACAAATAATGGTCCCGATGAGTGCTGCAAAATTAGATTGCAAGGATGACCATCTAGCTATAAGCCATTCGTAGAAGTCCATGATTTCATTAAAAAACACTTCAAATAATGCAACCTAATAGATGCATATGCTTTCAATTTGTATAGTTTTTGACCAGAAAAGAAAACTCTGCTATATTATAATCAACATCTAAACTTTATGTAGCTAAAACTACAGAAAGCAGAATAGAGTGGGATGCAATTAATAATTCACTTTGTAGTGCTTATAACGAAAAAGATATAAGAAAAAAGAGTACAATGCTTGAAATTGGCAGATTGCTGAGAAAATAAAGGATTGGAGAGTGGAGTAACCAATTAATTTAAAAAAGAGTAGGATATAAAGAATATTAAAGAATTAACTTGCAAGAGAAAATATCATACTAATATCTCGATAAGGATTTGAGTAATTGGCAAAAAATAAAACAGTTAACATTGTGATCTTATGCAAACACAGTTTTATTAAACAATGACATAAAAGCAAATTCTACTGATCGAAGACATCCACGAAGTAGACAACACACAAGTTGTGCATACAGATCTCTGAGCCTTGAAGTCACTACCAGCCTGGCCTTTGCATTGCCAGAACAATCATCACTCCTAATCAAGCGTTCTATGCCTTTTCTTTGACCTCTGAAACTTGTCGAGGCGAGGCGTCTATACCGGAGTGCTTCTTTAAATAGGACTCCGTAAAAGTAGCAAAACAAGCAAATTACGATTAAGCAGCCGCAATTCCCGTTAGGCTCCGTCCCTATCATTCCACTAATATGATGACTTTTCTTGATTGTTGCCAGAGCGGTCATCCATTGCAAAAGAACAATCAACAAAAACGCAAACCCAAAAGCAAAACCAACCATGAAAGGAAACCATTTACCGAAACCCTAGCTTCATAGAACTGCAAACCCTGCGATAGAAAAACCCAAGAGAAGGTAAGGAAGCGAGGGAGGAGGGCGGTACCCCCAGGGAGTATGTGAGGGCAGCCCGGAGGCTAGCCGGGAGCTGCTGCGCCGCTGCCATCTCGAAGAAGGTCGGCCGCGCCCCCTGCCCGCCCACCTGGAAAAGCATCTCGATCGAAGGATTAGGGTTCGGATCAGACCTCTCCCTTCTCTTCGATCGCCGTGAGAGGCCTCCTAATTTCTGGGGCTCCTCATTGCAATCATAATTATCCAAGAAAATGATGCGTTTGTTTTCCTTCTGTTTCCAATCAATTTCTTCTGTTCTTATCGTGAATAAACTCGAACGCGAGGCGGTGGGCAATACGTCTTGCGTCATTTTGCGTTGAGATTCGCGAATCTGGGAATCCAACGGAGACAAAGGCTGAATTCCAATCCCTTTCGAGCGCATCATCGTCATCGTGTCAGTTCAACGTGGGGAAAAGAAAAAGAGAAACAATTATTTGTGGCACAAAGGTCTTCGAGTTGGATGATAGACCGGCAATTCACAACAATTAAATCTTCATGAATCAGTAGTTAATCATTTATCAGTCATTTCAATAATACTTTTAAGCTTTCGCTCTTCCATCGAAAACCTATCAAAATGTAATATCTTTAGCAATAATAAATAGTTGCTGTAAATAGTTTGACCGAGTTTGTTAGAAAGAGGGGCACTATAAGTTTAAAATAATATAATATAATTAATATTTTTGAATTATTCTAGCAAGAATAAGCACACACATATCAAGCACTCGTTATTAATTTTGCGGGTCCATAAAGAACTTACTACGCTAGTAATAGGAAATACATCTTACAGAATGGACTAACATTCTCACTAGTACAGATTTCTAACATTACGATTTGGGTTTCCCAAAACTTCCGGCATCATAATGTATGATGAAGTCGAACTTCTGCACCCTACGTTAATTATTTATCCACATAGAAAGGAAACAAGTATCATCCAGAAAATGCTACCATAGGACCTCTTCCTTGTGTCTGCTGAAAACCTTGCACTTGCAGTGGAAATTCTTTCATCACACTGATGATGTTGATATCACCAGCTAACTGCGTGTTCGTCAGAGTGGATCTAGGCTGATATTGGAGTTCATGCCTCCTCATCATCGACTCTCGCACATTTTGCTGCTGATGAAGGGGAATCGGTAACAGCATCCACATCCTTGTGATTGGAAGGTTCAACATCAGGCATCTTCCGCTTGTTACCTATTTGCTGAGTGATCTCTGTCTTGTTTGAATCAATAGGGTTGCTTCCTGCATCTGGGAACTCAATCTTGGCAGTAGATTGTGTCAGATCAGAAGAGACAATTGATGGTTCTTCCACGGTGGATGGAGCATGGAGCTTGTCCATGGTCGTCTTGCATTGCTTCTCAAACATCATCTGCAGGTACTTCCCTTGCTCCTCAATTCTCAGCTGCAGATTTCTCTGAATCTGTGGAAGGTAATGACAGACAAATAAGCTGTTACTGGAACTAAACAAGAGAGCCTCGAACCACTCAAAGTAAATTGTCTCTCTCACATGTCCATAAGCAATGACGATGAAAAGCCAATGTTTCAGAATCAACACAAATAGCATGTCAAAAGAAAGGGTGGTTATCAGCCAAAAGTTCTCATTGTGCATTAATAGTGCAGGAAAGAATGTAAACAACATGATGCAGAAATTTTGAGTTTCAAATTTGGTTCCCAGGAACAACTTGGAGGTGGAAAATCTATATAATAAATTAAGAAAAACCAATATGCAATATAGTTTTTAGTTGAATCAGTCATCAGTCAGACTGATACGGCATAGGTACTGTACTATCGCATGTGTTGGTGCCAAAGGGTTGCAGATGATACTAGTTTTGAACTCCTAAACCCTAATTAAATCCTGGCCTTTATGTTCCATTGCCTCAATAATGAATCAGAATATGTTCTAAAGACCAACTATGAATCATATACCAGAAAATGCAAGCGTATAAGCTTCTAAATTACATGAAGATACATATATTAATCATACATAAAAAATATTTAAGTCCAAACTTGTAATTGTAACGATTTAATCATTATACAAGTCATGCCTTATATGTAGGTGGTTACTACCTCCAAAACGATGTTGTGCTTCTTCCTGGTCTAGGTTAGCATTGTCATGTGACTGGAGATTAGTGTTTGAGAGTGAGATTAAGAAGTGTTGTGAGTTCAAGAATGAAAGAAATTAGAAAAGGAGTCGTTAAATGTATCAGGCAAAATTGCCAGGTTTGCATACTGGTTATCAATTGGGCTGATGAATTCTGGTAGGTATGGACTGGTATAATTGAAAATATGAAACTTGACCAGGTTTTGGTCTGGTGTGTTGTTATGGTTCATTCTTGTACCAGGTTTTGGCCAAGCCGGTGTAGCACAAACCAAATGTTTCAGAATGCCAAAACAAAAGACCCAAAAAAATGATGAAAGGGAGGAGAACAACATTTTGTATACATACAAGCTACATGGTCAGACTCGTGTAATGCAGGGCTTTGGTAACCCTTAGAGCCCTAAAAGCATGATGCCAACCTGTTCTTTGCAATTTAAATGATATGGAAGATACAAGAAAAATATGTGAAGTCATAGACAACCCTGGAGTTCATTTGCAGGTCAATAGATCAAAGGTTCAGAAATCATCTTACAGATACAGCAAAGTGAGAGCAAGCTAAATCATGCTTGTAAATCACCAACAAAACGTACCTCGAGTTGTTCATGAAGCTGTTTCTGAACTTCCATCTGAAGTCGCAGTGCTTCAGTGAGATCAATACCTCTGTTATCAACATGGAATGCAAGATCAATAAGTCAACCAAAGGGACATACAGCCAATTGACTAGTAATGCAAGGTAGATAGGATGCACAAATCCAATTTTGCTGCTAAAAACCACATGAGAGTTAACTAAAATTTAATTTGGTATATGAAAGTGTGATCGAGAAATAAATTTTAATTCAGCACAAAAAACTATTATATACCTAATGACATGGTTTTAAAAATTAACCCAATCCCGATTTGAAAACCAGTCGATTGGTACAATACTGAGACATCAATCAGTATACCAACATGTACTATCCAATATCACTGGAAAAATAATAATAAAGGAAAGGTACACCAAGCAGTATCAAGCTATATGATCAAGACAAGATGGCTGATCAAACAACTAAATACCAGTTCCACATTCCAATCCAATTCCAACTGATACCTTAATCATGCCTATGACTCATTTGAGCATCAAATAATGAATCATTTGTCATGATGGATAACATATACAAGTCAATATAATTTTTTTTTTGGCTTTGCAATAGCTTAACCACTATCAGTGAAACATCAGAAATGTTGGTGAGAAGAAAATAAATACATTTCAGCAACATAGATTTAGCAAACATATTTCTAAGTCTTGCATGAAAGACAACCAGGAAGAAGATGGTTATATACATATTTTAAACAAATTATTTGATTCTTTCCCCACTTGAATAAGTATTCAATACCGAAAGAGATTCTTAAATATCTACAAGATGACAACATATATTTATAAAAATCTTTTATTAGTCATTTATCAACTCACGTCTTCAGATCTAGGGAAGGTATTTCCTGACTCTGAGTAATCTTCTTTTCTGACATCCCTGATGCATCAAGAAAACACATATTTTAAAAATAAAACACAGTCTACGCTATGACACCTAGCATATACTAACAGATAATACATTTTGTTTTCAACAGTATCCAGATCACAGACTAAGGAAAAGATTTTTCCATGAGCATTTGCATCATCAGACAATGAAGAAGCGAATTGAATTATCTTCAAAGAATAAAACAATGTAAATCCATTTTTGCTCAAAAGCATGAACAGCTTTGACTAACCTTCTGATAAGTCTGGCCTATAGCGAGCTGTTCTGTATTTCTGAAACAAAGTGAAAAAAGGACTATTTTATAATTGTACCAGGAAATGTCATAGAAGTGAATGAATACCCAGAAGGTGAACAAAGTCCCAACCTGTAGATGACTTTTCACATGGTATATTGTCAAGCCTTCCACTTTCATGAGTTTCAGTACTCCTTTAGGTGTCGCTTCTGAAGGTGTAACAATAATTAACAGTGAAGAGGAAAACTCAGCAAGCTAGCAGAAAAAGATACAAAAAAATACCAACAGGAGAACCTACTTTCACTGCCACCAAGTTGGTTGACAGCATTTACGAAACATTCATGGAGCTCTGGGGTCCACCTCATGCGTGGTTTGGTTGCTGCAGCAGTAGCAGTAGACAATGGACTAGTGACAGCACTAATCTCTCCAGAATGACATGGAACAGACTGATGGGTTTGCAATTGGTGCACTGACATATTCTGCGAGGACTGTGTAGCTGGGTAGACAACCTATAGAAAATCAGAAAACATATGAACCAGTCGCAATCTTGAACAAGTGAATTATACTGTTATGTTGGATATGAGAAAATTCATGCACCAAATGAAGATGATTATTCACCTATATCATTTAATCCTTATGTAATATATATGGAGTGCCATAAGGGCTACACGATTCAAAAGTAAATAGCATAATAGATTACATGATATAATGATTTCTAACACTATGAACTGATGACAGTTGTTTCAAATTTCCAATATAAGTCTCATGATCCAGTGTCCAGAAGAATACAAGTACCTTGTGGTCAGAAAGAAGCAACAAGCAACAACCAATAGTTACTACATCGGACAGAATAAATGTCAATGCTAATGGACAACACAAAGGGGGAGAGAGTAAACAATAGTTTCTGAAATACAACTAAAATTTTCCTTTGCCTAAAGATAATGCAAATACCTTTGGTTGAGATTCAGCAACAGTTTTGTCATTTAGAAGCTCCTCCCAATCTTCATTCATTATCTCACTCCACCATTCATTTTGCTTATTAAGGTCATCAGACATCACAATTGTGTTGCTTTGGATTTGATTGTTCCCAGTGGTGCCATCATCTGAACAATTAAGAATGCCCTGATCTGAATCTGGACACCATGTGATTTCAGTTGGATCTTTAGGGATGTTACTAGTTGATACTTGAAAAGTACCTGTATATGAAGAATAGGCTGAAGGCAAACAGACTTCATTCAGTGACTGACTGACAAGGGGAGGACTGTTTGTATGCCTCTCATGGGGAAGAATCGAAGAAATATCAAGATCTGAAGAAAATCCAGAAGGTGATGGGTACAAGGGTTGAACATTTCCACTGTCAGCAACAAAAGGAGTGTAATGGGAAGTCAATTGATCACTTCTCATTTGTTTCCCCATTAAAATATTCTGGGAATCTGGTAATTTAGGGAATTCTTCCACGGTGGTTGGTAGAACAGGTAGAGATGATGAGACAACGCCAGAGCCTCCAGAACTACAGAGTTGCTCCACATTTACCTTCCTCGCTGGTAGAGCTGAATGTGCTTCCATTTCTTTCCATGCATACATTGTCCGTAGACCATTCACCTACACAAGAATGTTAAGAAATAAATTAAATCAACTCTAAAACAATATTCATGTGGCAAGAAGTCATCTCTTGAACCCTAGAAATATCATATTGATGACTAGAACAAAGTGAAACAGATTATGTCAGCACAATATAGAGAATAATTAGTGCTTTTAATCTATGAAACAGTCATCACTTAAAGAAAGTTAACAATATCCTTATTTTACAGTCAACAAGCCACTTAAGACCACAACCTTGTATCACAAATAAAGGAACACCAGAAAAAGAAATAACAGGACCAAAAGGATTCATAATACTGGAGCAGCTTTGACTTCCTTTCAGGAAAGAGTAATATACAACTTTCAAAGAGAAATACCAAGTCAACTCATCCAGAAGTGCATTGCTCTATGTGAACAAATGTAAGGTTCCAGAATAAGAAAAGGCCAAGTTAGCCCATCAAAATGTGGTGAAGGAAAGAAATAAGGTATAAAGAAGGGAAAAAGAACAACTAAATGTAGTAAATAAATTTAGCAACTGAACTGACACTAATCTTAGGTGGCAAGGGTGGGAACACATATTAAGAAGGGAAAAATAAAACTTGCGAAGATAAATATTCATATATTGTCAAGGCGGACCTATGGGTGACAGCTCTTTTAGCCTAGGTTGAGGTATATATCAAATCTGAATATTTATAATCAACTGTACCAGTCTGTATGGAAAAACACATTACAACACCCTAAACAGTGAAAATGGCATCTTTCAAGATCCCAAAATAATATTACAGTTTAAGAGACTTCCATCCTACATGAGAACTAATGACATCATTTAGTAATAAAAGGCATATGTTCACAAAAGCCAATAACAATGATATCTTAATTTTGGAAGTATCTCGGAATCCAAAATGTCCTGTCTTTTATTCCACATCATTTAATTTAAAGATAAGGAAGCTCTATATGAGGCTCAGGGGCTGGAAGAGTTAGCTGAAGCATTAGTTCAGCTTCTGACGAGGCTGTTTTAGCAATCCAAACTCATAAGATGATGGAGCAGTGCTGCAATATCATTACTGCCTCAAGGCCTGCCCTCTTCCACCTTTCTTTTGTCCATCACTACAATCAGCTAATGCTGCTCCAATAACATAATTTGTCATTTTTTTAAGGCTAACAAGCATTATGATCAGGGCAGGCTTCATCGGTGTGGACGAATCAACATTGGCAAATGGCTAATTAGATTAATTATGTGTTACTTATAACTAATTAGATTTAGCAGTTCCTTACAATTATGCATGTTGTACATCCAAGTGGAAAAATTTCAGTTCATGTAGTGACATCAGATGTGCACAAAGGAAAGGATATTCAAGTGCATAAAGTAAACTACAACAAACAGAAAACATTACCACAATAACAGCAGAACTAATTCTGAAATTTTGCGGAAGTTTCTCCAAAATTGTACCAATTATTTTCCAAGGCTTACTTAGATTTAGGACTTCCTCAACCCAATAATGAGTAAGACTATCTTGAAACCGAGTGGCCACTTTCTCAACTCGGCTCCAATTCATTATTTGGTTCTATTTGTTTGGTACCAGTGTTTTAACTCATACATGGAGATGATCACATTGTGCATAAGCTAACCATTCAAAGATTTATCATAATTGACGCAGAATGGGAAAGATGAACTGAACAATCTAAATCATCATTTCATAATTGAAATAGAACTTTTCAAATGTTCAGTGAGAACAGATAATCTAAGTCATTACCACAATTAAAGAGAAATAGATAATTACCTAAAATATCTGCTAAAAACAATCAGCTAGCTATCCCCTAAAGCATTTAATAACTTAGAAAAAATTCTTACCATTGAGTAATCCAAATGTGTCAACTAATTTGATGTCATTGAGGAATAGTACTAATGTGGATATGGTTAAAGGCTACCAGGTACTTCGCCAGTGCTTTTTCCTGTAGTCAGGATTTTAGACTGACAAGAGAAAATGTACAACTCAACTATTTCAAGTAGTAAACAAATCAGTCTTTTTGTTCCACCAGAAGCCAAAGAGATTCACTTTTTCACAAATAAAATTTGGATTTATCTCAGTTTTACTTGGACAGAAGACTTAGTAAATACTCAGATCTCCAGAAGAAACCATCATGTAAACCTTCTAAAATGTGGAATTGATGTAAGTCTGTCGCATGTAAACATGGTTGTAGATACATGCAGATAGTAGCTACATGCATTGAGTATCAGTCTAGTGAAATGCTTGGTAATTTAAAGACATCAATGATCTTATGCAAAATGTCATGATAGACACTATAGTTTAATCCATATAAGTATTAAGGGTCTCAGATGACACTATTTCTTTTGACAGCAAAAAGGGCCTGAGTATGGTTACTGCAGTTTTAAGCTTTGGACAATTTTGCAACCTTCCACAATTAAGCAAAAATTTTCGAAGTTGATGAAAGAAAGACATTTATTTGCAGCTTGTTTACTTATTTTAGCAACTTTGATGAGTTTAAAACTTTGTACAATACAACAAAAAACTTCAAACTAAGGTAGGAAAATATACAGTTAAGATATACAACGATTAACAATTAACATTAGATTTACAACTCAAGCTTACAGTTTGCTACTGTTGAATACCCAATATCCTAGATCTAGATAGTGTAACTTGAGATGATCAAGACCATCAACATAATCCAACATTAAGATGTACGCTTGATATGTCTGACAAAATAAAACAATTGAGCATGGGTAAAAAGGAAAACAGAAGGCCTATAAGAACACAGGTTTGACACACTACACATGTAAGAGTTTCAGCAATAATGATAATTATCACACTCGAGATTGGCCTTCCAAACCAGTAGAAATGGAGGTAATGGCAGACTTATGCCAGAAAAGCGCCTTTGACTGAAAACTTATGAAGATTGCAATCATAAAAGGTAACTAGGAAAAAAGAAAAGAGATTATAAGCCCTCTCCCTGGCCCTATCAGTCGCACAATACCAAACCAAAGCCGTGGTTGCTCAACGCCCCTAAAATTAATAGACCAAATTCACACATCAAGACGCCATCTTGTATCCTTACTTCGGGATCGACTTCAAATCCAAAGCAGAAGCAAGATTGTTGTTGTACTTGTGATCCCAGTCATTCAACTCGATAAAAGAAAACAGGCCGGCAAATCCATGATGATTGCCATACTCCACGCGACCCAGGGAAAGAAAAGAGAAGTCATGAAGAACTGTACAGTCATCTGAGCACTATCCCATACTTGAACAACCAAACACATCGAGATGAGATTCTCATATCTTATCGATCAGGAAAAAAGTAACAAGGTCGAGATCAAAGAGGAAGTTCGATAAATATACCGAGGAGAACCCCAAAAAGCTCCTAAACTTCGATCGATTCCGATAAGTGGGAACAAGTAACGAAAAATCCAGAACCCTAGTAAACCTTGCTTTGCATTCTTATCCAAACGCTCACGACGTGGGAGAAGTTCTCCGGACCACGAACGAATGGCTCCAAAGGGGTAGAGAAAGAACAAACGCCAAACGAAACCGAATCAAACGCGAACCCTGGAATTGGCTTCTGGGGATCCTCACCTGCATATGACGCTTCCGCGAATTCCAGCGGTCGGGGGAGGAGGCTGTCGTCGTCGATCGGGAGACGCAGCCGAAGACGGGACGATTCGGGGGAGTTCGTAAACATCCAGCTCAGCCTACAATGACCGATTTATTAGCTATTGTTATTTAAAGATTAAAAAAAGAATAGGAGAATATGTTTCCTTACATTAAAAAAACCCCCTTATTTTTTTTTTATCTTTTCCAGTAATTTTATGTGGAAAAAAAATTATACATCCATCCTTATATATATATATATAACCATTCTATTAATATTTATTACAAAATCCCAATTAATCACTGATAATAATATTTTCAATAACCTCATAACATGTGAGCAACAATTAATTGAGGTTTTTAAGAAAAACATCAACAAATGTTTTCATACTTCCCAAGAAGTGCACAAACCTTTTGAATTTTATAGGGTTAAGCATATTAATTATGAATTTAGAATAAAATGACTTTGGAGGGTTTTATATATAAATATATATGCAATTTTTCCTTTTAATATATATTTTTTTTAATTTTTACATTTAATACTTCAGAAAAGAAGAAAAAAAAAAGCTGATAGTGTGCGCAGCTCGTGAATGAATAATATTCTTTTACGTGATAGGTTTAATTATGGTCATAGCTTTAGATTTATATGTCACTTTTGACTTGGTTCAGAGAATACATGTGATCCTAATGTCACATGAGATCGAGCCACATTAGCATCGATTCATCCTCCTATGAAGGCATCATCAACTTAAATACACCTTACGAACCATTGCGGTAACTTCACCAATGGTGTCAATACAAGTTCTCATAGCCTTCCTCATTATTGATGGTATTATCATACCAACACGATCTCATTACAACTTTGAAGTTAAGCATTCTTACTGTGTTGGGATACCCTTTAGAACGTTCTTGTGTCACATCTCTTTTTACGATATTATCTTGCTTTTATTCCTTTGAGCGGCAAAAATCAATGTCAATCTTGCTTTTATTCCTTTGAGCGGCAAAAATTAATATCATAACTTTACTATTAATCGTGCAGGGTCATATAGGCTCGAAGAGAGCTTTACAAAATGGGTCATGATAGAAATTTTGATTTTGTTCGAGAAAATTACGATGATTTCAATGCGACGAGGTCGAACCGGCTCGACACGACCTGATACCTCTCCCTTTGGGTTGATTCAGATGATCAAAGTTAAGAAGCATTGAGGGTGCATATCATGGGGTCCAAAGAGACAACCTACTTTCGTAGGCATTGCCCTGACTGGATCGTGATGTGCATTTAGATAGGAAAGAGGTATCATATTTAGATTTTGAGTCATAAAATGTTTCCTAGACTCTTTGTAACATGCACTTCTCATTTTTCGGTTAGACGATCGATGGGTCGAATTAAAATATATATTTTATTTTTAATGGAGATCCAAAAGATCAAGATCTTCACCCATAAACCATATTTAATTTTCCAAGTCCTAGTATAATTTTTAGTTGCAGTGATTGCTTGAGAGGGGTTTATGAATTCATGTCATTTTCACAACCAGATCTTATGCTGATGCCTTGCAATATGCAACACTTTCTTCTAGAGATTCCACATAGTGTTCTTCCTTTGATGGATTCCACATGTGCGCACAGCTTTCCATTGAGGCACAATTACTTTTGCTATAGAGACATGAGAAGACCAAGCAAACACTACAAAACTATGATGTGGGGTGTGTGTGGGGGGGGGGATGGATTCCTTTTGTTGTCCAGTTGTGCCAGAATTGTGCCAGATATGGATTGGGGACCAATGGGTGATCACTTTGCATTTTTCAATAAGATTAGGATCATATCCTTTCCTGTAAAACCCAGAAAAGAAAAAGAGAAACTGTGTCAAAAGTATAAATATATATATCGCGTGTAATCTACAGGTTTAAGTCTTTAGATGCAATGATAATTTTCATATGTTGTGTTGAGTCATCTGTCATCCATAGATGAAAAACATGAGCAGATCTATTTTATTTTACCGCAAAAGAAGCGCATAAAAAAGAAAAACAAAGAATCAGAGAAATTCAGAAACTGTGACAGAAAGATGACTAAACAGCACATGCAAGCACAAGGACTGATTCTATTCTAAGATTTACTTTTTGCTGATAAGAATGATTGAATCCTTTCTGTATAATAGAGCAAGTCCATGCAAATTCAACTGCTACAATTGACTTCAGAAGGTTACTGAGCTGAAGCCAACTTGGAATTTAAGCAAGAAGGGCTTGAGTTGATGGAGAAATCTCCTACTCTTTCCTACATATAAATTTAGACACCACTGACTTGAAAACCGCAAAGTGAAACAAAAATATTATAATCTTATCACCATATAGAATTAAACCTTATTACATGATGAAAGAAGGGTAAAAAGAGTGGTAGAAGTCTTACAGAACTTCCATAAATCACAAATTTGGATACAGATCTGGTGTCTGGGAATGGATGACTGCAACTCCTATGGAGAAAGACTGAAGAGCCGATAAAGTTGGCTGAACATTAACGACGTATGTGTCTTTGCTCACATTCAACAATTGGAAAGCAGGTTCTCCGTGCTTATGACCCTGAAAAATGCAAGCAAATTTAACCATTTCATTTATCAAAAATCGCACAAAGAAACAGCTAGCTAGTGCCTTGTCAGCTATTTGGCATGAAGTGTGCCGATCACAGTCTCATATATAGTTAACCAAAGAAATCAATCAATAGGTAATACAGCTATTGCCATGTCGATATAGACACCCACTATGTCTTAAGTAAACAGAAAAGAAGAATGAGGTGAGCAACAGGGATTTAGAGTATCAAGTGGTATTTTCTTATGTGATTAGTATGAGTAATTCAAATCATAATTGGCATCACCAGTTCCATTTCTACCCAAATAAATAAATGCAAAATACAAATATACTGACAGCATTGTTCAGAAAAGCATTAGCAATGTCAAGTATAACCCACTCAAAAACTTGTCCTGAACATTTAAAGGCTTGTGCATTTATATGGATTAGGAGTTTGGATTGCAATGGTTTAACAAATAGATCACCTATGACATGTTTAACGACCTACCTGATATGATCTTCATAGATCACTGGGAGCAATTATAAATAAATACTATAAAATAGGTATTCGGAGATGTTTAATTCGATATACAGCATAAAACTGTAGCATATTATTAGTTTTTGATACGCCAGCCTGTTGGAATATGAAACTCTTTATTTGGTAAAAATCAAGCCAGATTAGAAATGAAAAGCACGTGTGTGAACAAGACAAGTTTCAGAGATTGAACTTCAAAAAACCATAATGAAAACAAGATTATCAGAAATAGAGAATGATCCGCATGTAATTGACAATTATTTAGCAGTTGGTTTAGCAACTGTCACCAGCAAGATTGACAAGATTAACAAGTGCAGGAGAAATAAGAAAAGGTAGATAATAATTGGTCTAGCAATCACCATTAGAAGAACAGGAGAGACCGAGAACTGCAGGAGAAGAAACCAAAGCTCGCTCGTGTTATGTATCAGAAACCAATCATACATAAACCAATCAGAAAATAATATGGATTACAAAATGAAAGATACTTTGAAGTAAAAGAAAACTATTGGCAAGATGATCAAACCTATCACATAGAGCACCTGATATAAAATTTCTGCCAAATAAAATAACAGATCATATCCGCAAATACTAAGATATCGGGAAACCTCTAATGAGGGAAATATCCAGACTAGATTCAACTATAGAACTCACCTAAAAGAGTATAAGTTGCCGGACATCATGTTTATTAAAAGAAACATGCATGCCTACAAGTTCCAGTAATCAATGCAAAACCATGGACAATAAATATCAAAAGGTAGGCCAAAAGAAATGAAATAATAACATGGATAAAAATGTACACTGCACCTCTATAAATAGTTCAAATAACTTGTGATCCTCTCCCATCTCTGCCTGGGGTAAAATCTTTGAACTGTTAGACTCATTGTTTAGTACTTTTACAGGACAGCCAGCATCCCACCCCCCACAGTCACAATGTCCATTTGTCTTCCATCTATCAATAAGATTAGAAGGACCACCAAATTCAGCAACTGGTCCTCCATGAAATCCATCCGGAACCAAAACAGTCACATTCCTATCACTTTTGGATTTCTCTTTACAAATTTTGGAAGAAGATGATGGCAGCCCTTGAGAAAAATCAGCATCATTGAGTTCAACTTTCTCAAGGAATTTGAGGCCCCAACCACCAAAAGCTACATCTTTTGAGCTATTATATCTGTGATCTCCGACAACTATTGCCGCCAATTCAAGATTGGGTGGGAAACCATTTGTGAGCTGATCTGCACAATCTGATTCATAAATAGTTTGTAACTCATTAGAAAAAAATTGCCACAGGTCCTCAAACCGAGAACCTGATTCGCCAAACTTAAGTTTAGGATTGTGCATGGATGAATAACTTGGCCTAAACATCTCAACCACCTTTTTGGATTGCCCATTACTTTTCTTGACATTTGATAATGGCTTTTCCTTTTCTTTCGAATATTCTTCATTGGCAGCAAATAAAACAAACTCAATTTCCATGAATTTAGATCTTCTGGAATTCACAATTAAAGAACTCGATACCTTCATCTTTCCAACAACATGTGAAGCATTAGAAACATTTTTGTTTGATGCAGTTCTGCTTGCTTTCCATGAATGGAACAGATAAATGTAATCCAGGGACTTATCAACAGAGGGACTAATCTTCAGAGGATGAGCCACATATACTTCACCTCCATCATCATCTACAACAAATAAGAAATAAGGCATGCTACTTTCCCAGACACAGTAAACAAGCGCTGAGGTGACAAAGCTATGTGCTGGTGAAGCAGACAGGTCAGAGGAAGTTGATCTGGTACTTGAGCAAGAAAAGATCAACTCTTGAGAGAATTTTGTTTCAGATCCTTGTAACAATGGTCTATAAGTCTTAGAAGAGTGTACCAAATTTGAGGACTGCATCTCTCTGGTACTGACTAAACTTAGTCTACTTTCTTCTGTACCAACATCTTGCTTGACTGGATCAATCGGCAATGAGACTTCCAAGAGGCCCATTTTCTGCATAAATCCTTCTACAGAATTAAATATCCTTTTAGCTGAAGGACTTCCAATTATTTTTCCTAACTGAACCTCAGGTGAATATTGGAAAAAGAAATCGCCCAGTATGGTTTATGCTTTGTGCAGCTTTCCTATGCATTGAGCTTTTAAAGACAACAAGTAGCGGTCATGTTAGCAGGGATGTTTAACACAGAACCATCTCCATAATAGATAGCATGAAAGCCAGAACTAACTTCTCCCGAGTCAACAAAGTATTGCGCAGGATTTTTCTCAGTACTGATGATCTAATCATGAAAGTTGATCTGATTATTGAATGGAGATGTTCTTTGGATCTAACTGCATCTTCCACTAAATTTTGGCTGTTTGATGTATAAGCCAATAAATTTAATGTTCGAGTGGCTGTCTTCTCCAAACTAGAAAATACAGCATGTTCATCTCACGGTGGTTTATTGCCCTTCCAAGTTTATATTTGCCATTGCCATGATGGAGCAGCACACAAGACACTAACCTTCATAATAATAAACTGGGTAAACTTCATGCTTCGGTATTAGAAAAGAAAATACAACTTCATAACATAGGTATAGCATCTATTAAATACAATTCTAGGAATAAGCATCATGTGCAATTTATTTCATTGTACTTCTAGAATACACTAATTACACTATCAGAATGTGCAACTTGGATAAACTTCATGACGAGAAACTTCAGTTTCTTGTTCTTTTTTCTCATCATGAAGTTCATGAAACCATCAATATTGGAGCTAAAATTTTTCACCTCATGGTTCCAAAAACCTGCCTCTGCTACTCTACCTAGCTAATCTGCCAATGTGAATGCATACACAGTTCAGTGGATGTTTCTACTGATTACTAGTTCACAGTGCAATCTTTATGGTACTCAGTTTGCTCTCACTAGAGCTAGTTTCCTGGCTACCACAAGCAGGGCACTAGATAACATATTCCTGTTCTCACACACAAAGACACACACACATGCATCAAATAAAGTTACTTGTTTAACCCCTTTGGCTTGTGCTGAACTATCAAGCCAAATAAAGAAGGTACATAAGCACCATTGTCATGGCATTGATCAAAGAGTTACAATCTAATGACACTAGGCCATGCAATTGCCAAAGCTCTCTCTCTCTCTCTCTCTCTCTCTCTCTCTCTCTCTTTCTCTCTCTCTCTCTCTCTCTCTCTCCCTCACACACACACACAAATGTAAAGACAAAGATCCCAGCCATTGACATGATGCAGCAGAAATAGATGAGGAAAACATGAGCAGATAGCACATTGCCTCATGACAACTACTGCTGACTTTAAGTTAATTCTTTGGTTTTAAAATATATTATTTTCAGGTCGTAATTTCCTTCCGGTTCATGACACATAAAATTCCAACTTTAGGGCCTTCATTAGCACCCATAAGCTATGCAAGCGAGCCATTCTCCTAAATTACCAAAAGAAAGAAGGATCAAGAAAAATCTCCACCATATCTACGACTGTCATTAGGTTCCAAAAAATATCTAGCAAACAGTACGAATGGCATTTCCTTCTCTTCCTACAAAAGCTTTATCACAAGTTGAGTCTCCACTTTTATTCTTCCAAGGAGACTTTTGGTCAAGTTCCTTCTTATCTATATCAGATTCCCAACATCCATACCCTTCACAAGATTTCAACAAGGATATGAACTAAAGATAAAAGCAAGAGCAGGGCATCAAATTCCTCACCTGGGACACAAAGATTGGAGAACTTGGGTTGATCCTGCTTCTAGCAAGGGACCATCTTTCTCTATTAGCAAGCCAAAATCTGACCACCAACAGAGCAGAGACGGTGAGGATCAGCAAGAAGAGGGTGACTGATCAGTAAAGAGAGAAAACGAAGACGACAGAGATTAAGATCGTCATAGAAAGGTGACTGCTCGTCCTATAGAGAAGGGTAATAAGAAATGAAATGTAAAGGGAGGGTTAAGGAGAGTAGCAAAGGAGAAATAGGCACCTCCTTTCCCAAGTCCGTGTGAGCTTTTTCCCACTCTTTTCCGTTTAAGCATTGAACAGCTGCAGGTGCCTCACAGGGAAACGAAGACGTCCAGCAAATCACCAGCAACAACTGTAACCCCCCAATTCGCCATTAATGACAGCAGCAGCGTGTGAGAATTAAATAACTAGAGAAAGGAAGCAACCCAAGAAAACCAAATCCAAGACGTCGACGTCAGCTGTGGGAATGCCACCTGCTCCTCCACCCCCATGTGATTCATGACCTCAAAGTCCGATCTTTCCTTTAGAACACATCCCAAAGGCGGATTTTTAGTCGTACGATAACAAAAACGACGAATTCCTTTACCGCCCCGATTAACAGAAACGAGAAAATTACAACGCATTGGCCATATCTACTCTCTCTTTGTTCGATTTTGTTCTTTCTTTTGTGCTTCATTTCGTCGCCTACTCTTCGGTAAAGATGAAAGACAAGGAGAGGTAGTGGATCCCGATCTCCTCGGCCTACTCTACACAAAGCAGAGAGAGAGAGAGAGACCGGGTGCCGACCGTGCGCGGGTGTGTGGTGCGTCCACCGCCCAGCACTTTGTCCCCACATCAATCCCCCGTTTCGTTGCTTGTTTCCGTTGTACTTATTTAGATGTCAGAGACTTCAACCACGATTCACGACCCCAAGACGGGGCTCTGTTGGATGACCAGCTCTCGGGGAACACTACAGCATTCCTTTAATGAGCAGATTATGATTGTTCTGCTGCAGTCAATTTGCTCTGTGACGAAATTTAATGTGTATGGGCGGCGAGCAGCGGGAATTGAGGTGCATGTTGGCAGATCACTTGCAGGGTGGTGATGTGAATCTGTCACCATGTGGATCACAGCAACACAAACCTGCTCAACGAAAAAGACAGCATTTGGATCATCGTCCAAACTTGTGGGTTGACAATCCTACTGTGTGCATTGTTTGCTCTCAGCAGTTGTAACCCTTAAAGCAGAATACCTCAAGATATCCTGTGAATCATGTTGCAGGCAAGCATAATCATCTCCGGTGATGCTTAACCAGTTGTGAAGGTGGCATTCACAACCCATCGTCTCTTTTCCGAGGAATGATGGTTGCTTGTGATGGAAACAAAATGAGTGCTTTCGACTTTACCGTCCACATGGTAGTAATATCTCATTATGAGATGTCTTCCAATAATGCCTCTGAATCCTATTAAATAATGAACTCAATAATCATGATTTGGCCAACATTTACTTCAGAATTTAGATTTTGCGTACTGATTGAATGATAACCCACCTTTTCGTTTGCTTAATCGGATGGGAAGTAGAAATCAGGGCATGCTTGTTCCTCTAGTTATCATGCTCTGCATCAAGCTCAGGCACAGAGTTCCATGCTTAAGGCTACAATATCCCATGGCTCAGCTCTCAAGATTGGAATTTGATACTCTTTTAAGTTGAAGAGGATGTTCCTGCAGTCTAGATTGACTGCCTCTCCCGATGAACCAGCCATATACGTTTTCATTAGATTGACTTTCTCCTACTATATTTTTCTGGTTGAATCAAGTAAGTCATCTCTTTGGTTTGATTCAAGCAGGACTTCTCTGCTTGCTTCTGATAGCAGACAGGTTGTTCTTGAAATTTTGGTTCTGCTCAGACAATTGGGTTTCCAAGCAGCTGATATCTAATGTTCTGATAACTCAAAGCACATAGTATATTTAGCTATCAGATATGAAAATGAACAACGATAATCATCAAATTTTTTTAAGCATTTGTAATTTGAAGTGTACAGATCGCAATCTAATTCGTAGATCTATTTTTAACTTCACAGCTAACAAGTGAATGCAGGAGCATAATTCTTCGAAGTCGAAACATGGAGATAAGGAAGTATATGGGGAAGAACTCGTCGTAGTAACAACATTCTCCACACCATTGAGTTTATTGAATGGATGATGAACTCTCCTTGTTTAGGCCGCACGAGTCATATCCAGGATTCAAGGGTGTAGTTGTACTTGAACGAGTTCACCCCGCTGATATGTGCAAGGATGTCAGAGGAGTCGAGGATGTCTTCCTCCTTGACGACCGCCTGCACGAGCGGAGTCGCTGAGATCTGAAGTAACTCTCCATAGGAATGATATCTAGATAGGCAGGCTGAGAGCTTACTTCTTCGTCGTCGTCGAATTCATGGCTGCTGGAGCTCAGTCTTGCCACCTCTCCGAGCTCGTCATTCTTCGCAAACCTTCCCCGGACTCGAGGTCGGCTGTCTGCTAAAGTTTTCCGACATGCATACTGCGAACGCCTTTCGTCAGCTCGAATCGCTGCCCCAACTTGACATGAAATGAGATCGCTTTAATTTACCTTGATTTTCTTGCTGAAGTTTCTTTCGTTGCGCTTCCTCATGTACCGGTGGATCTTCTCCTTCCTCTCCTCCACGGACAAGCGGCCAACTTTGTAGGCGGAGTCATCCAACGGTGCGACGTCGGATGTCGGCAGCGGCGCCGGGGGCTGGTTGCCACTGCATCCTCCCATCAGATGCTGGCTGCCTCCGCCAAGAACCTTCATAGGAGAAACAATATACTGAAT